>OZ034967.1:19744455-20314455 GCA_964030785.1 Siderastrea siderea
GGGTCGGATCAACTCGGATCAACCCAGATCGACCCGGATCAACCCGGATGGACTTAAATTATGATACAATAAAAGAAAAGGGATACTATTACACATTTATCATGAAAATATAGCTGTCCTCGCTCTCCTGCGCCGTTTCGTCGAGCCACCGACGAGCCGCCATTTTGCTTTCGTAGTCCCAGGGCTTAGCGGACTACGAAACTAGTGTCCAGTCTCAAGTCGCGTTCTCGGGCACAATGGTCCCCAACGTATTATAGCCAGGGGGGGGGGGGGGGGAAGCAACTTCCCATACATTCTCTTAAATGAAATCCAAACAATGTTCTCACAACTTGCAAAGCAATCTGCGAGGTTCTAGTCAGCGGATATGCCTCGTACGCGTGCGCAGATGTCGCATGTTCCAACGGAACTCGGACGCTGAAGGGAAAAAATTATGGCGGCCAAAGGCGGCGGATTCGGTTTTGCCCTTTCGTTTAGATAATTGACGAATTGATCGTATTTTACACTTTTATCATGTTTTCGTGCATTTTGCTTCTTATGAACACAAAAGTTTACTCTCGAAGTTTTTTAGTCGCAAAGTAGAACAGTAGCGCTTCGATCAATCCAGTCTGTGCTGATCGACTGTATAGAATCAGATAGAATTTTCTGAAGCTGGGTTATAAACTGGGATCGGGTTCAAAGTACTGAACTGTGAAATGATCTTGTTAACACATAACTGGATTATTGATAATAAAAGTCGTATTTTGTGCATAGGTATTGTTTGCATGCATTACCTTGCATTAGGTTATAGCGGTTTTGATCAGTTAAATTTATTTCCATCGATGTTTTGTGGCCCATTTCCCGTTGCAATTTATTTAGACCACGCTGGAGGAAAACATGCAAACCGAGTACAGCCATAACTGTCTCATCTCATGCTATCAATTTGTTACAGAATGAGATGTAAAAAGAAACATTGACAGTATTTTTATTTATCACATGCATCAGTTCAGCGATAGACAAAGACCAAAATTACGTCGCGGAGTACAAGAA
Source organism: Siderastrea siderea (assembly GCA_964030785.1). Lineage (NCBI taxonomy): Eukaryota > Metazoa > Cnidaria > Anthozoa > Scleractinia > Rhizangiidae > Siderastrea > Siderastrea siderea. The sequence goes on from OZ034967.1 coordinate 19,745,482, forward strand.
ATAAAATCCTGAATAGTTCAAGCGATTTCTCTTGGTGAGAAGTTTATTTACGTTGAATTATCTAATTCTAGCATTCAACTTTGAAACGTTTGTCGCAAACCTGGTCTCCAAGCATAAACAAGGGAACGTGACTGCCGTACAGCTCGCAGCTGATCCACTCGCCACCGCAACAAACAAGACAGTGCGAAAACAGAAGCGTCTTCATCGATGTCGCTTCCATCGAATATTCTCTTGTACGAAACTAACAGTAAGTTCCATGCGAGATTAGCCGTTCACCGCTTACTTTCCCCCAACAAAAGACACATAAATTTTGCAAACTATTTCGAATAAGTTGATCGTCGATCGGAAATATTTACTACGACAAACACCGCTGTCCAAGTTTTGACTGGACCGCTTTGCAAGTTGTGAGAACATCGTTTCTCGGTCCCAGGCCTCGCTTCTATTCCCCCCCTGTATTATAGCATTGCTTATTTTTGTGGCAGATGATGTTGCTCCAGACGAGATATTCAGTCCTTTAACTTCTAGCCAAGTGAACTTCAAAACTGTCCATTGAGCATATTGCCGTAGTGGTAAATATTTATTTGGGCAAGTGTATGTGTTTGAACCTTGCGGTTCAAAAAAGAAAAATAAAAATAAAAGGGAAACCTTAGATCATTTTGGCCCCGTTAACATTTGGACTCTGTCTTCAGCAAAGACCTTTATCGCCATGATGTTACAAAAACTTGAAAGGCCAAACACGACTCCTATTGGTTAAGATCGATAAAACGTTGACCTTCAAAGCTTTGCTCTAACGAGTACGTCTTTCGTTGACCTCCCTTTTCTGTATGAAAGTAGGGGAGGGTCTTTAAAGATATTTCTTAGCAATGGCTGATTTTCTATTAAATGCCATTTGCTCATAAGAATGTTTTTAAGATAAGACACAGAAGGGCGGTACTCTGTTACAAACGGTAAAACTCTTTTGCCCGCTTTTTGTTTATTCTGTAGCGCCGACATTCTTTCGCTAAATTTAACTTTTGAGAGAGTCTTGTCTACGAGGTTATCTGGGTAACATCTGTCGCGTAATCTACGCATGAATTGGGTAATGTTTTCTTTAAAAGTAGCTTTTGAGGAATTGGTTCTCAGAAGACGCAATGCTTCGCCTTTGATAAAGCCTTTCCTGACGCCTGGAGGGTGGCAGGATGTAAATTAAAGTGCGTGTATTAGGAAGTTTCTGTCTGTTTGAAGTGCGTGCGAACGTCGAGAATAGATTCTTCCTTAAATCTTTCGCCCTTGTATACGCATGTATCCAGGAAAGTTATTTCTGTATCTGAAATTTCAGCCGTGAATTTTATGGCCGGGTGATAGTTATTTGCTAGCTCTATGAACGCGGTTATTTCCTCTTTGTTTAAGTTCCATAGAGAAAAGTCGTCATCGATGTATCTTTTCCAAATGAGCGGCTTTTTAGAACTGCGCTCAATAATTTCTGTTTCGACCGCGGCCATGAAAATGTTGGCAAAAGATACTGCCATTTTTGTGCCCATTGCGGTACGGTGTGTTTGAAGAAAATTTTTTCCGTTAAAATGGAAAGAGTTTTCCTTTAAGATAAGCCTGAGCATATCTCTGAGGTGGAGTGTAGGTATAGGAGGTTTGTTTAGGTGGAATGTTTCGTATGTTTTACAGACAATAGTGATTCCTTCCTCCTGTGGGATGTTAGTATATAGGCTAGCAATGTCCGTGGACACAAGCATTGTGTCTTTTTTCGACCTTTGTTTTCTCCATAAAGTTCAAAAACAAGCGAGTTATACATAAAGGACAAATGAAACTACCCTTTTCTAGATATAATACGTAAAGAGATGTGATATGTATTGAAAGATGGCCAAGATCAGGGTGAATTTTACCTTCGTCTTCATCCATATTGCGCAGATGTCAACAGCACGTGTGCCCGAGAACGCGACTTGAGACTGGACACCTGAGACCCGATCCGCGAGGCCCTGGCACTAGGAAAACAAAATGGCGGCTCGACAAAACAGCGCAGGAGAGCAAGGACTACTTTATTTTCATGACTGTCAATCCATAAATGCGTAAAAGTAGCCTTTTTCTTTTATTAAGCATCCCTTTTCTTTTATTGTGTTCAAATTTAAGTCGATCCGGGTTGATCCGGGTCGATCCAGGTTGATCCGAGTTGATCCGACCCGGATCAAGCGATCCGAGTTGATCCGGTCCGAGTTTTGTACCTGCCTGTTGGAAAACGGGAATTCAAATTTGCCTACCGACATTCGAGGTCCCGATCAAAATACCTGCTAAAAATTGATTCAGTCTATAGTTAGCGCTTTAAAACCACAACACATTTCAAAAAGGATAAATCCCCTACCTTTCTATGTGATTCAATTGTCAATTAGTTTATCTCTCGAAGTACAGCCCTGCATTAAAACAGAACTAACTTTTCGAAATCGCCGCCATCACAGGCTTGTAAGGAAAAGAGGGTCAAAGCTAACGGTCAAGGCTGGGACAAGGCGCCAAACTTCGCTCCACCGGGGGACGACATGAGTGACTTCTGTGTCGCCAAATGCCAAACTCACCCTCTCTCCGGTAAATCAGATCGGTAAATCAAGTGTTGTACCGCTCAAATTTCGGCGGGAAATCGCGCGCGGGTCGCATTCAGGTAAAAAGCTTGACTTACCGGAGAGAGGGTGAGTTTGGCATTTGGCGACACAGAAGTCACTCATGTCGTCCCCCGGTAGAGCGAAATTTGGCGCTTTGTCTCAGGCTTGACCGTTAGTTTTGACCCTCTTTTCCTTACAAGCCTGTGATGGCGGCGATTTCGAAAAGTTAGTTCTTTTTAATGCAGGGCTGTACTTCGAGAGATAAACTAATTGACGATTGAATCACATAGAAAGGTAGGGGATTTATCCTTTTTGAAATGTGTTGTGGTTTTAAAGCGCTGACTACAGATTGAATCGATTTTTAGCGGGTATTTTGATCGGGACCTCGAATGTCGGTAGGCAAATTTGAATTCCCGTTTTCCTACCTTTAGCTCTCGTTAGTGCGTGACATGCCGTCGCATCGACCGTTAAGCAGAAAATCGCCCAAAATGGCGTCCAGAGGCTCGGAAAAGCGATAAAAACACAACAAGCACACAACAGGTAAGGTTTTTTAAAACTTTATTTCGATTTTAATGTATTTTCGGCGGAAAACCGCCGCTTATTTTCGATCGAATTTCAGCTCCATACAAACTCTCATATTACGCTTTGGTTACCTGTGTTTTGAACAGCTCCTTTTGTCACTCGATCATGTTCCGTGAAATATCTGACAATTCTATACATCACCTTTGAAAAGGTTGACGACATTCGTGCCTTACACTAGAAGGCCAACGTTTATCAGGATCGTAAAGGTCTCCAAGCAAATTTCTTGCCATTTGGAATTAACTCATGTGCAAAATTAAACTATTATGTACACCGCGCATTGTAAATTGCCGCTAAAATGTGGCGGTTATTTATACTATTTTGCTTGTTTCCGATTTAATATTAAAGCCTCGTGCACGTGTAAAAAGCAAAACAGAAAACCTGCAGCCAAAGAATAAAGTTGCCTTGTTAAATTAGTACAGTTTTTTGGATTTTCTTTCGAAGGATTACTTCTAGTTTGTCGATTTTCTCTTTACGGATTTAGTTTGGTCGGCTTTTTGTCCCCGCCATTTTTTTTGCGACGCGCTTTAAAATAATGAAACTATAATGCGATAAGGTACCAAAACGCGAAAATTGGCCAATTACGGTATAAAAACGAACTTTTCAGTTCCTGGTAGGAAAGTTTGAATATTATTGCGATGTTCCATGAAAAATTTCGAACAACAAAATTAATGTTTGGAATATAAAATCGAATCCCTGCAAGGTTCGCAGAATCGCTAAATTTTTCGAAGAATGAAATCGAAGAATGAACTAATCGATGAATATTTGAAGTTGAGCGTTCATGCATGAAGCGCGTTGACTGTAACTTTCCACCAAGTTTTTATCTCAAATCACATAACAGAAATCGAATACGTGACTCTCTCTGTTAGTGTGATGTGACACCACAGGTAACCAAAGCGTAATATGAGAGTTTGTAAGGAGCTGAAATTCGATCGAAAATAAGCGGCGGTTTTCCGCCGAAAATACATTAAAATCGAACTAAAGTTTAAAAAACCTTACCTGTTGTGTGTTTGCTGTGTTTTTATCGCTTTTCCGAGCCTCCGGACGCCGTTTTGGGCGATTTTCTGCTTAACGGTCGATGCGACGGCATGTCACGTACTAAAGAAAGCTAAAGGTAGGAAAACGGGAATTCAAATTTACCTACCGACATTCGAGGTCCCGATCAAAATACCCACTAAAAATCGATTCAATCTATAGTCAGCGCTTTAAAACCACAACACATTTCAAAAAGGATAAATCCCTACCTTTCTATGTGATTCAATCGTCAATTAGTTTATCTCTCGAAGTACAGCCCTGCATTAAAAAAGAACTAACTTTTCGAAATCGCCGCCATCACAGGCTTGTAAGGAAAAGAGGGTCAAAACTAACGGTCAAGCCTGGGACAAAGCGCCAAATTTCGCTCTACCGGGGGACGACATGAGTGACTTCTGTGTCGCCAAATGCCAAACTCACCCTCTCTCCGGTAAGTCAAGCTTTTTACCTGAATGCGACCCGCGCGCGATTTCCCGCCGAAATTTGAGCGGTACAACACTTGATTTACCGATCTGATTTACCGGAGAAAGGGTGAGTTTGGCATTTGGCGACACAGAAGTCACTCATGTCGTCCCCCGGTGGAGCGAAGTTTGGCGCTTTGTCCCAGGCTTGACCGTTAGTTTTGACCCTCTTTTCCTTACAAGCCTGTGATGGCGACGATTTCGAAAAGTTAGTTCTTTTTTAATGCAGGGCTGTACTCCGAGAGATAAACTAATTGACGATTGAACCACATAGAAAGGTAGAAGAGAATTTATCCTTTTTGAAATGTGTTGTGGTTTTAAAGTGCTAACTAAAGACTGAATAGATTTTTAGCGGGTATTTTGATCGGGACCTCGAATGTCGGTAGGCAAATTTGAATTCCCGTTTTCCTACCTTTAGCTCTCTTTAGTACGTGACATGCCGTCGCATCGACCGTTAAGCAGAAAATCGCCCAAAACGGCGTCCGGAGGCTCGGAAAAGCGATAAAAACACAGCAAACACATAACAGGTAAGGTTTTTTAAACTTTATTTCGATTTTAATGTATTTTCGGCGGAAAACCGCCGCTTATTTTCGCTGATCGAATTTCAGCTCCTTACAAACTCTCATATTACGCTTTGGTTACCTGTGGTGACACGTGCGGGTCAGTGCAGAGGTCACCTGTCTTTCCGTGTATTCCTCTAGGCGATGAGTTTAAAATATCTTCGCTCAATCAGGAAACTGAAAATTCGTTTGTTTACAGTTTGGAATGTTTTTCTGTTATATTGTTGCGTTTTCGGTTGGCAAGGTAGGCGGCATAGTACGTCGTTTCTCTGTGTTTTCGATGTTATCTTGGTTAAGTTGAATGAGTGGATTCCTGTCTTGTTGAAATGCCGTTAAAAATCTGCTTTGTTTAGCATAATGAGACTCAGCAAGACTCAAGAAAGCAGAACTTTCTTTCAAAGATCAGGAAAAACATTGTGCGTGCATGTGTAACTAATGTTGAGCCTATCTTAAACGACCTCAGTTGTAACTGTTAGCAGTATTCCAGGAATTAAATCTGTAATTTGCATATAATTCTACCCGCTCAGATCACTAAACAGTAAAAATTTACTGACGGGGAAGTATTTGATTCCCAAAGCTGTAACTTTCCTGGTGAAAAGTACAATGACAGAGCTTTCTTTCTGTGTAGTCTTAATCATGGAACGATACATACCCGATGCTGTTTTAAGCGGCCGAAGTTGGCCTTCATTTTACCTTGTGATAAACAAGGTTAAGAGCGGCTCGATAAAAACGCCGCTTGAAAATGTTCGAAACGAAACATTGGCAAATTTATTACACAGTTTTAAAGTAGAAAGGTTAAATAATGTTCGTGGTTTATTTCGTTTTAAAAGAATCTTTTTTACGCTCTCACCAGCTTCCTAAAGTTGAGTGAGAATTTGAGCCGTTTAGAGACCCTAAAACCGCCATTTTATACATTCAGTTTTCGAACTTTTCAAATTTTCGTCCGTTAAATAACTCGTTGGAACTTTGGATTATTTTTTCTTGAATTAGCTTACCCAAAGGGATGTTTTGGCAAAATAAAAAAAATTCGATTTTTTGCGAGTGTCTTTCGATTCTCGATATTCTCAGAAAATGGCTCTTAATAGTGCCAACGAACATATCGCGGCTTATACTTTTTCAGGTGCGATGGCTAACGGTGATGGGAAAGAAGAAAAAGAGGAACATATAGAACTACTCCCCCCCTCCCCTCCTCCTCCTGCTGAAGGGAGAGACGGTGATGCAAGTGGCAATCCAGAGAAAGGCGTATGGGGAAAAAGAAGTAAGTGGTTGAAATTACAGACGTTCTGGAGAGCACTGAAAGGAATTAACCCAGGAGGGAACAGTTTCAAACTTTTCAGCTTCATTCAAAGCAAGAATACAACTCTCCGAAACGTTGTTTTGGCAGCATCTACTTTCGGCATTGAGCGACTTGTGAACGCCAAAGCATTCAACTGCCCAGAAAAGGGATACCGGCTATATGGATATGCTTTCCTGTTCGCTCCTGTTATTATCCTGTTCTGCATAAATGTGTTGGTTATTGGCGAAATCTGGAAGTTGTCATCGAGAATGTTCGTCAAACGGTACAGAAGACGAGGCGATTGCGTCGCTCGGGTTTTGCCGACTTTGTTGAAAGCCTGTGTCGGGCCGGCAGTTTGGTTGATCGTGGCGTTTCTGGAAGGAGATTATTATACTTGCGCCAAACTTGGGCCGTTCATTCCAAGAAACGAGACAAACAATGAAACAAACCAGCAGGAAATTGTCGAAAGGGAGAAGAGGGTCAGGCAAATCAAAAGTGACGTGCAAATCATAGCCTGGGTTGTCTTCGTTGCGCTTACTGTTGTTGGAACTGCAATGGTAGTTTGGAAGAAGTGTTATTTTAAAGACAACCTTCTTATGGAAAGTAAGTCGCTAGTTATTGTCAAATGATTCATGTCAGTGAAGTTGAATGACTTCCCCCAAATTCATTAATGTTTTGCCGCGCCTTTGAAATGAGCAAACTTTCGTAGAATGTTGGCAATTAAAATCTCGATTGATTATAATGACGTCAGGAGTTCTCAATTTACTGGCGTTTAGACTACGAGCAGTCTCTCTTTCCGCTCAGTGATAGTCGAGGAAAACGAACAAGAGAGCGAGCGCGAAATCGCCCGCGTCCTTGAAACGTGACGCGCGTATCGAGCTGCTAGTGTAGTGAGCCGGAAGGAGACTCACTACGCTAGCGGCTCGACGCACGCGTCACCGGTTTCAACGACGCAGGCGATTTTCGCGCCCGCTCGCTTGTTCGTTTCCCTCGACTATCCTTGAGCGGAAAGAGAGACTGCTCGTAGTCTAACCGGCGTTCGGAACCAGTTTCCGGCTCAGTTTTGTCGATATATGTTAAGCTTATGTGTTAATCTCAGTGTCTATCCTTAATCTTATTTAAGGTGACTCGATCGAAATAAATGACGCGCTCTATGCCTCTCTAAAAACTCTAATAACATCGTCATTTCTTACTCGATTGCCTTGAAACTTTCGCATTTTACACACAACTTATTGAGGAATAAGACGTATATGTCAACACGTAGATGTAGTTTTCGTTAATTTTGCGTGATTTTGCTTTTATTGAACACCTCGTTTTTGATAAAATTGCTATTCTAACAAAACTGAGAGCTACGATTTGGTTTAAACTTCTAGAATCAGCTTCTAATAACATCTTACCTTGACTCTTCAAGTTTCCGCAAAATCGTAGGAACAGAAATCCCGCTACAATTTGAACGTCAAAATAACAACCCCAGACGGACTTCAAAGTTTGGACCGCTCCAGCGCTTTCCAAATTTGACTGAAAAGCGTAATAACTCCAGATAAAGTAAGTTCAATGTATCGTTATAGTTAGTTCCAAACCGCATTTGGCTATCCGCAACGATGAAAAAGTTAGGGTGACTATTATAAACTCACTTTCTGCACCAAAATATAACGAATTCGCCAAATTCACGTTTTTCTGAATTATAAGAAAACTAACCGGACGAACTGAATAAAACTACTGGAACATGAAACTGAATCTTTTACACATACTTTGCTGGGGCGGTCTTGGTTTGGACAATATATTTCTTGGAAGGGATGCACTATCGAAACTCTGTTCTGTATACGGCTTTGTTGTTATCTGAATTCCACAGTAGCGCTATGCAAATTTCCTTTCATTTGATGAGAATTTGAGGAATTTACACATTGGCTAGGGGGGTGTATTGACGATGTTTGGTCGCTACACGCTTTAGTGGTTTTACGTGTCTATAATGTCATGCCAGTGAAGGTTAAAATCGTCCTTTTGAGATATACAAAAAAGTGTGTCGCCTGATATCAACATAGGATTTCATAGGATAATAATTGTTCCTTTACTTTCAATTAGCATGATCTTGAAATTATAGAACAAATACGTAAAACCACCAAAGTGGGGTTGTTATTTTGACGTTCAAATTGTACCGGGATTTCTGTTCCTACGATTTTGCGGAAACTTGAAGAGTCAAGGTAAGATGTTATTATAAGCTGATTCTAGAAGTTTAAACCAAATCGTAGCGCTCAGTTTTGTTAGAATAGCAATTTTATCAAAAACGAGGTGTTCAATAAAAGCAAAATCACGCAAAATTAACGAAAACTACATCTACGTGTTGACATACGTCTTATTCCTCAATAAATTATGTGTAAAATGCGAAAGTTTCAAGGCAATCAAGTAAGAAATGACGATGTTATTAGAGTTTTTAGAGAGGCATAGAGCGCGTCATTTATTTCGATCGAGTCACCTTAATTAGCTTCTCCAATTCCTCGGGTTCTCTTCACATTCTTTTTGTTTGTGAGAAACTCATTTTCAGGGCTGGCAGAGGTAAAATTTTTTCAACGCCTTTTCTGACATGAAACTTGTTTATTAAATTAGGTGAAAGATGTAAGTCTTTCCAGTGATGGTGTTCCGAAAAAAGAATTTGCCATTTATGATGGCTGTATTCTTATTTTGTTGAAATCAGTAAAACTGAGAGATTAGCGCTGAGGCAAGTTAAGTATGGATAGTCAATTAGGACACCTTACAAGCACCGACATGTTGGTGATTTGTACCGTAAGAAAGGTTATTTGCAAATATTTGGAATTTAGCGGCCCTCTTGCTGTTTAGGCATTTGATGAATAATAAAATCAAAGGACAATAAATTTTGCAAAATATCTAATAATAATAATAATAATTATTATTATTATTATTATTATTATTATTATCATCATCATCATTATTATTATTATTATTATTATTATTATTATTATTATTATTATTATTATATTATTCAGGGTGCCCACAACACCAAGGTGTTTTTCAGTGGGGCCCTGCAAATTATAAGGAAATAAAAATACTTTAAAATACTTAAAAATACTTTTAAAAGTTAATCATTATTCTCTGAAGTCGCTAATTCGCACGCCCCTATTAAGAAGACTGGAACTAAAGGCACACCTGCACCATGGATGACATCTGAGTTGAGTCAATTAACACACGATCGTGACTATAATCATACCAATGCTGTTAAATCTAACTCAAAGCATCGTTGGTCTAAATACAAACAACTTAGACTGACGGGTAATAATCGAGTTAAAGCCTGCAAAATCCACCCGATATTATAAAGACCTTATTGACAAAAACAAAGGCAACCCAGCCGATTTATGGAGAACTTTGAATGAAAGAACTAATCGCAAAAATGTTTCTCAGCCATCTTTCATTGTGTTTATATGAACATTATAAACTACTGCTGTTAACATTTAGAGCTTTTATCCTAGAATGCATACTTAGCACAAAAACAGGTAACCAAGCAACGTTGCTGATACCATATCCACAGAGTGGCTCTGTTCAATGGGCATCGATCCGTCAGGCTCCTTTAATTTTCAGGTGGCCTTCCACCCACCTTTCAAGCCGGTCTTTTCATATGGCCCTCCTCAGATTCCACCATCCCCGGACCTTACGAAAAGCAATCAGTCTCAACCCCCCACCTCCCCCCCCCCAAAAAAAACCTTTAAAAATTGGGTAACATGACTCATTTGCCATTAATTTCAGCCATGAAAACCTCTATGTTTATCTTTTCCAGATCACTTCGCTTTTGAAAGACGGGAGGCCCTGAGGGCAAAGATAGAGTTCTTAAAATACGCTCGGGGAGATATTCCTGAAGATACTAATCCAAACACAGAGGCACGTGACATTAAGGAGGGAGGAGCTACTTCTGAAGCTACGGAAGATACTGGAGGAGCCACTTCTAAAAAAAAGGAAGTTACTGGAGTAGCTACTTCTGAAGGTACGGAAGATACTGATCCAAACCTCATCGCTGAATACGGCAATGAAGAAGAAAAAGTCAAGCTGTACCATAAGGGAGTTCCTGAACTGATAGGAAAGAAGACAGTGGAGAAATTATTTGCAGGTGAGAGTGAAAGCTGCAAACAGTTAGTGTTTCTTTGTCTTGTAAGCCATGAGAATAAGAGCGTGATAAAATGCGTCGAAAAGATGTAGTTAGACCGTTAGACCGTAAGGAGTTAGGCTACCTTTACATGCAACTTGAGTTGACTTTAATTCAGCTCTCAATTTAGGAACAATGTCTCAGACTTGGTGCGGTGGTCTTATCACACCGATATATAAATCTGGAGGAAGAGGTGATTCAGCAAATTATCGGGGAATTTGTGTTTCAAGGTGTCTGGGAAAATTGTTCTCTTCTATCCTAAATCAAAGGCTCTTTGAACATGTCAACTCTCATAACATACTGCACAATTCTTAAATTGGATTTCTACCTAAGAATTGTACATCTGATCATGTCCTCAAACTGAGAACTTTAGTAAATAAATATGTTCATTACCATAACGGAAAAAATTGTGCTTGCTTTGTACATTTTTAAAAAAGCTTTTGACTCGGTCTGGCATGACGGACTCTTATTCAAATTATTGCAAATCAGTGTCGGAGGTTGTTTTTACAATTTAATAAAGAGTTTGTATTCAAACTCCTCATGTTCAATAAAAATTGGAAACAGCCAAACAAGATCCTTTTATTACGCAAGAGCGGTACGCCAAGTAAGGTTGTATATTAAGCCCGCTGTTATTCAATCTCTTTATTAATAACATACCATACTCATTCGAAAATACTTTATCTGATCCGTTCGTTTTACCAAATGACACAAAATTAAATTCACTTTTATACGCGGATGATTTAGTAATATTGTCAAGATCTAAAACAGGATTGCAAACTTGTCTCAATAGATTATCTTCCTATTGCACTTCGTGGATGTTAAAATCGCCAGAAAAGTCGAATCAAATTGGGCGGTGCTTATTCAGATGCACTCAGGCATATCAAATGTCCTGTCTATCATGTTTTTGTTTTTCCGGATATCTGATTGGTTCAATAGACCATTTTCATTATGACGTCACACACGCAAAGGTTTCTGGTAGTTGTAGTAAAGATCGCGCCCAGGGTCGCTCAATCGCCGGAAAATTCAAAATACCAACCACAAAAACACTACCCTGCAAGCAGAGGTTTCTTGGTCGCCCTATGTTCCGGGGGGCGAATAAGTAACCTCTGCACACAACCGTCTGATTTCCTGTCGGCATGCGCAAAATTCGTCATAGGCGTCGTCACTTACCTTTTGCACGCGCGTTCATTCGTGAGATAAACAAAACTTGTGAACTCCATAAAAACGTTTCTTGCACCCGCTTTATTTGAGCGTTACTTTCAACTCCGGATAAATATCAGTAAAGCAAAGGTTTAACAATTGCTGTCTTATCTTTCTGCGTATTTTCTGAGCTAGGAGAAATGACAAAAGAATTTTGTAACAAAAAAAGCAAATCTGTCGCGTACAACAACCTTGCAAGCGTATCACAGCGCGCGCACTTTTTGACAGCATTTACAGCAAGCGTCAGCTTCAAAACCGGTTGAGAGCCGGTTAGAATCAAGTATTTTTAATTAATTCGTCCAAAATCCTGGACGGCGGCAGATCAAAGAATCAGACGGCTTTGCGCAGAGGTTACTTATTCGCCCGCCGGAACATAGGGCGACCAAGAAACCTCTGCTTGCAGGGTACAAAAACACATGCAATGCAATGGCGGCCGAGTTGGTCGATCACCTCACGTCTATAATGTGCATAACTGAGAGGACCTCCAGTGACATAAGCGACAACCTGCTTTTATCCCCACGAGGACACATCGAGAGACAACAAAGTAAAAGTAAGGAAGCTTTGTTTTGCAAGAGTTTCGATTTTTTTTTTTTTATCGTTTCGCACTTGGTGCGTTACAAAACTTTTTAGCGGATGCCTTCTTGTATGCTCGATTTTCAGGCCGGTAATTTTACATGCATCCTTATACGATGAAGTCTTTTGAAGACATTTCTTTTAAAAGCTTGTTGCTGCAAGGAAAAGACCTGAAGAATACTCGACGGCGGCTATAGAAGAAATTGAAGAGGTTACAGCAAAGAAATCCTTGTTCGGGAACGGACTGTATTGTCAGTGTCGTTTTTATTTCCAAGGACAACGATCGATTTTAAGTATTTCTTCCACTTCAACAGTTGCTAAATCACATATTTGACTGTGGATTGACTTTGTAAGAATTTTTTAACTTAGTGAATCCACATTTACAATGGCTTTCTTGAAATGTTTGAAAAACTTGCAGAAATTTGGTACAAAACAGTGTCAAGTTAAGCGGAATTGTACTCGAGACATTTTGCTTTCCGAGGACAGCAAGTGCTATTCTGAATAATTTTTCATACCTGAAGGCTTGTTTTCCCTTAATCTTTTTGTCTTTTTGTGGTATTTCTTATTAAAATTAAAATAAGCGATGTGATATTGCAGTTGCATTTATTACAGTTAATCTTGGCGAGAAAATGTTGTGCGTATTGTAGGTTTTGTTTATTAAGCTTATGTTTCATTTCTCAAAATGGTGAAAATAATTTTAAAAAATAGTAATAGAAACTGTTCTAGACTGAGTTAGTGTTGTTTCTCAAGCCAGTTTTCTGTCCTTTGGTACTGCACATTGAGTTGTTTGAACGCAAAAAATCGTTCAGCCGTCTTAGTGCGAATAACATTGCTTGCCTTTTCAGTTGACGGAATATTTCAATCATCTTTACATGTTTTGCGTTTACTTGTAGTAGTGAATGGTATTTCTCTTCCATTTTAATGATTTAACTTAGAACTGCCGTTCACTCAAAGCGAAATAGAGCCGAGTCACTCAAAGCATTTCAATGGGTTCCTTGTTTTGTTTTGCACTATGCTAGATATAAAGTTTTTATTGCTTCGATCTCCATTTGGTTCTGTTATTTAAAAACTGTTCTACTTGTTCTATATCTCCTATCTCAGAAACTCCCTCCTCCCTTTCGATTCTTTTTCTCATGAGGGAAATTATATTGGCACATCTGATTGTTAAGACACGTTTTCCTGAATCAGAATTTGGAAATAAAAGTTTTCCATTGAAATGTTCGTTAACAACACTCTTCGCAATTCCTCGTTTATCGAAAAAAAAACATAAAAACTCCACTCTGAATTTCTTTGAATCTGTATTGCAATCGAGCACTTAACTTTATGAAACACGTGGTAGCTTGCCTTGGCCGGCATGGCGCTTCTGCTAATTTTTTTTGACACTTTCCCGCGATCACGCGACACTGGGCGCGATCTTTACTACAACTACCAGAAACCTTAGCGTGTGTGACGTCATAATGAAAATGGTCTATTACCGAACCGCATCGAGCACATTCTATTCTCTCTGCATTCAAAATGGCGGCTCGAGTGAGAAAAGAAAAGGGTTTTATGCAGCTCTAAACAGCGTATCCTTCATTGATATTCTTCCAAAAGCAGAAAAACGAGAGCGTAAAGCAACGGGGTGATTGTGGGAAGTGGAACGTCTTGTCGCTCAAAGGGAAAACGCTACGGTAAGTTGAATTCTTCGCATATTTATAAGCTTTTCTTGTGATTATAGCTTTTAACTATTGACCATTGACCAGTCAATTAGCCATTCATCATTTCTGCAATATGTTGATCAGCAAAGTAATTCTCTTCACTGATTTTTTACCGATTCTCTATTTTACGTTCGGAGAATTTAGTGCACATCAGTAGTATATGTCTATTTTGACTATTTTGAGTCATGCTTCCCTCTTTCAGCTACAAACTTAAGCTTTTGACTGGTGTAAAGGATATGGAAATTTCATTATTTTTCCCTCCAGTCATGGATGAAATAAATTACTGGGATTATTGCATTTTCAACAATATTTTATAATGGTTTATTGCAGTTAAAATATTGACCTAACACTTTTTTTCTCATTTTCTTTCAGATTTTTCAAAAATCCATCACCAGATGACTCCATTCTTTTTGAACAATGCACATCATTTAGAATTGCTGTAGAACAGCATTTGAAATCCAAATCGAGATTGCCAGTTACTATCAAATTCCATGGGGATGCTTACAGACACCTTTTTTTAAAAAAACAAAGGCACTGAAAAGGATGGTTGGCATTTGCTGAGCAAATCCGACTTTCCCTGTGAGTATTTTCCTCACCACTGGGATTACTGTGCTGATTCCCATGGCCAGGGTGTAAACGTTTCCTACCCCACGAAAGTTAGACATTTTATCTCCTGGTCTCCTAAGAAAACTATATAGTGTAGGAGAAGACCATAATCCTTCCCCAAGAGCTTGTCGGGAAAACTGACTTTTTCATTAATTATAGTGGCTCTTGGGATGCTTCTTAGACTTACCCCTTTACTCTCAGAGTCAAATGCTCAGCAGATGAAATCATACAGTGTGACCATTTGAAAGCTACTAATCCTCAAGAGAACCAGTGGTACTTGTAATGCTCTGTTTGTTTTTCTTACACTTTCAAAATGATATTTTGTGTTTTTCTTCAGTTTTGTTTTGGGTGCTCTTGAGAGTGAAAGGGTTAAGGAAATGTTATCATTACAGTATTGTAACCGTTATATTTTAGTTGGCACTTTCTTTTCATAGAGAAGTGATGTTTAATAAGTGTGTCAAAAAATTCTGAAGGGGTTGAAACATGTGGCTTTCTTTGTCTCTGTTAATCTAGCTTTACAATAATTCATTTCTTAACCCTTTAAGCCCCAATATCAATATGCATATTCTCCTTAGTGTTCTCCATACATTTCCTATGGTACTTGTTAAGAGAATTTGCACAAACATCAACACATTTCATGTTCGGTGATCATTTCCTTTATTCTCTTGACCTGTATGTTTGACTAAGTAGGGATATTGTAAGGAGAAATTAGATGCTTGTCACTATTGGGGCTTAAAGGGTTAAGTATTAGAAAACAATAGATTTTCTTTATTTAAGTACAGAATCAACAAAATGGTACTTTGTAAATTGCAATGATAGGGAATGATTATATAATACCTCTGGGAATGCTTGTTGTATGTTTCAATGTTGAGACATATTTAATATCATATTTTTGGTACTGTGAGGTACCCAATGTATTAATTACAGGCTGAAATTATGTTTTGGCATATTTTGATATCTTTAGGTTTACTGCTGCTTGAGGTTGCCTTTTTTTTCCTCTTTTATTTTTTTTGGGTGGGGGCTCAGTTGTTATTGGCACATCTTCAGTGCATCTTCTACTTTGCTTTTTAATGGAAGTTTTCCCATTATTATGCATTTTTCTTTGCATACTTTCTGGGATTATATATTATATGAGGGGGTACATTAAAAAAAATTTGCAGTCCAGACATCTGTGAAGCTCTAAGCTTGTCTCTTATTGTGCCAGCAATCAGTGAATGACAGAATACTGTAATAAATACCCGAGTGATCTGTCTTAATTATTTGAACAATCAGAAATAATCGCCGTGTAAATAGAAACATTACCTTACAATTATCCCCAAGAAATAGTTCTGGGTCCATTCTATTTCCATCAGTGGTTACATAGACATTTGTCAGTGGTACGGTACCTTATTTTAATATGAAATAATGAAATTTATTTCAAAAGTGATGTAAATTGTAATTAATATAATTGACCTGTATGAAATAAAAGTTGATATATATTGTCTTATTGTTTTACTGTTTCCATTTATGTTTACAAATTCCTGTATCCATGGTTACCACAATTTTGTTATTTTTATAACAAAGACAAATTATCTTTTCTCTGAAGAATTAAAAGGCTCAGAAGTATGAAGTTGCTCATTCAAGCATCACCCCCACTCAACTTTTATTTTCCACTTTTTCAAGGTTAAGGTATTTTTGTCTCCAAATTTAATATATTGGGCTTCTGCAATATTCATTTCATGCTTTAGGCTGCTAATGTCTGGGCTGATAATACCATTTCTTAGTATTGCAAGCTTCTTGTATGAATCCAAGAATTCCTGTCTCTGTCTGGGACTTCTCTTTCTTTTTTTATTTCGCTTCTTCTCGCACCAGCCATAATGTAGCTTTGGGACAGCTGCCTTTCTAATCTTTTACTGTGGGAATTCAAGCTTAATTGAAATGCACTCCCAGGTATACTGAAATTGCAATTGCAATATAAAGAACATCAGCTGTTAAGCTGCCAGGGAGCTACTCTCCAGGTATCAAAAAAGCCTTTTTCAGGTTTTTTTTTTGTATTTTTTATTAATTAATTTATTTATTTTAAGCTAAAATACCACTTCATTGCAGTTTTCATGTTGTTGGAATACGTATGGAAGTTTTGTTTTCAGGAGAAATTATTCTTCTTCTCATTGTAAAAGAAGGACATGTCTGAAGCCTTAGTTATTAGCAAACGGTATAATTTTGGGATAAAAATTTTTCGAAAAAACTCGCCTAAATATCGCTAGATCGATGGGAAATCTTATTTCTAGTCTCCCCCAGTTTAAAAGAGCTGTGTTTGGAACGCCTGGGAAATTTTCCTGCAAGATGGCGAGCATATTTTAACGGAAAGGATTTGTTTTTTCTCGTGTTAACCATCCAGTAATGGCTTTGATGTCGCTTTCATCTGAACATCGGCAAGCAATGAAATGGATTTTCAAAACCGAGCCCAGTTCTTGATGAAAGTGCACTTTATTTTGTACAGAAACGGCTTGATATTGGAACTTATCGAATAGACCGGCACAAGATGAAAACAGAATACGGGTCGGCTGAGACTTTTGACTCAGAGGCTTCCAATATGGCGTCGTAAAATGTAACTTTACAAAATTCGCAAAACCGAACCGAAATTTAAATGTTCCATGCCGGACGAAGCTTCCAAACAATCTTCGGAAAGGTCTGAACATAGCTAGATACAAAGTAACTTATGAATTCTAAAATGTTTCACTTCCCGAGAAATTAAAAACTATTTCCAATATATTTCTGTAATGAGAGGATCAAAACTAAGCCTGAAATGTTCTAAGTGTCACGTTTCAACTGCGCATGTCGATTCGATTTTTCTGGCGATGGGGGCGGAGTGACGGTATCAATCCTAAAAAGACCAAAGTTATGACCTTCAGAAACGTGCTTAGAAATGTACTGAGTCTAGCTTTCACATAGACAATGAAATAATTGAAATCGTTCAAAACTATACCTATCTAGGTACGTTAATCTCTTCAACGGGTAACTTTTCAATGGCACTTGACAAGTTGAAAGAGAAGGCCCTCCACGCTCTTTTTAGTCTTAGAAAACACACGAATATAAGCAAATTGTCTCCACTCCTTAAAAATAAAATCTTTGACATGATGGTCTCTCCAATTTTAACATATATCAGCGAAATCTGGGGTGTACATGTAAAATCTGATTTCAAGTCTTGGGACAGTTCGCAGATTGAAAAAACTCATCTTCAGTTCTGCAAACATTATCTAGAAGTAAGCAATAAAGCGTCAAACATGGCACGTAGAGCTGAACTTGGAAGATTTCCTCTTATTATAGCTATTAATCAGAAAATAATTAATTACTTTTTATATCTTCATAATAAGGGGAATGACTCTATTGTTAAACAGGTCTTTTTAATGTCGGCAGACCTTCATTCCTCTGGTAAAAGTAGTTTCTACTCTAGTGTCATGAGGATGTCTGAATACTATAATTTGCCTGATTTTGACCCCAATGTCTTAACTAAATCTAAGATCAAACACTATATAAGCCTAGTGCAACACAAATATATCCTACACTGGCAACATACTATTCAACACTCAAAGAAACTAGAATTTCATAACACTTTTAAAAACGAATACACACCTTCTTGTTAAGTTAAGTTAAATGAAAGGAAAGAATTAGTGAAATTCAGAATAGGCAATCACAAACTAATGATTGAAATTGGTAGATCTAGTCAAATCCCGAGAGTTAATAGACTTTGCCCTACTTGTGGATCCAATTAAATTGAGGATGAAATTCACTTACTTTTTTTCACTGTTCTAAATACTCACGTTTTAGAGACAGGTTTTACAGAAAACTAGAGTATCGAGTATACATAAAACGATTGTCTACATTCGAAGCTACAAAAGAATTAATGAATTCTGATAATTATTTTGCAAACATTCAATTGCTGAGATTCATTCTATCAGGCTTAAATTTACGCAATAATTTATATGAAATTATCAATTCAGACTGATGTAACTTAATTCGTATATCCTTATTACATTATAAGTTCTTTTTGTTGAGTTGTATGCTTTTGCAATACTGTAATAACTTATAGTCATGCAAATAAAGCTATTGTTCCATGCGGCTTTCCTCTTGGGATAAATGATTGGTTTTGTTTTATACATACCCCCATCCTTCCCTGTTTGGCTATAATACCGGAAGTGGGGATGGAAGGATTAGCCTGCGTGGCATGCGTAAGCGGAGGGGGGGGGGGGGTAGGAGGAGGAACATCCCCAAAAGCGGTCGGAAACGACCAATGAGCGATCAAATTAAGAAACGTTCTGTTCTTGGGTGGCTCATATCATTGAAAAGCGCGATTTATCAAATAAAAGTCAATCTTGTTGCACTTCCACCATTCCCCAAGGCCTGCTGAGTTTTAACGGAATCGGCCTCCAAACGTCCAAAGATTGATGAGCATATATAAACTGCGATCTAAATTCTCACGCACTCAACAGAAGGACACAACTAGCGTATAGAAAACACATCCTACTGAAAAAAAATCTGTTCCAACAAACGTCATAAAATCTTAATGCTTTTTTCTCATGAAGAATGGAAGGAAGACGATGAATGGCACTACATCAAAGCTTACCAGGCCTTCAAAGAAATGTATCCTCGCATTTCCACTGGAAGTCCCCTGGATCCTTGGCGAAGGGTGCAGGGAGATGTTGAAGGGTACCAGAAAGCCTACCGATCAATATTCCTGCCGAAACGTTGCCAGAAGACAAGCTCAGCTGCTGATGAATTTAAACCTATGTACGCAGATGCCAAGGTTCCTCAATTATACAAAGAAGTAGGTTATACCTTATGCTATCTCTGTTCCCTTTTCATATTTATTATTGAAAATTCTACGAGGGCGCGCTGGATATACTGAAACTTGTTAACCTGAAAATGTTACTCATCTCAACTCAACTCATCTCATTCCATCCCATCCCATCCCATCCCATACCATCCCATACCATCCCATCTCATCTCATTTCATCTTGTTTCATCTTATCTCATCTCGTCTCATCGCATTTCATCTCATCTCAACTCA
This sequence comes from Siderastrea siderea, assembly GCA_964030785.1. Taxonomy (NCBI): domain Eukaryota; kingdom Metazoa; phylum Cnidaria; class Anthozoa; order Scleractinia; family Rhizangiidae; genus Siderastrea; species Siderastrea siderea. The sequence continues at coordinate 19,765,245 of OZ034967.1, forward strand.
ACTCAACTCATCTCATCTCATCTCATCTCATTTCATTTAATCTCAACTCAACTCATCTTATCACGTCTCATCTCATCTCATCTCGTCTCATCGCATTTCATCTCATCTCAACTCAACTGAACTCATCTCATCTTATCTCATCTCATCTCATCTCATCACATCTCATCTCATCTCATCTCATCTCATCTCATTTCATCTCAACTCAACTCAACTCATCTCATCTCATCTCATATCAATTCATCTTATCTCAGCTGATCTGAAACATTTTCCCGCTGATAATTACTTGTTTTAGTCTTATGACCTATGTGCATGACCCTATGATGATGTTTTATTTATACTCTTCAGGGAGAGAAGCAGGAGAAAAATCAGGAAGATGGCGCTAAAAAGGAGGAGCCGACGCCCCTGGCTGAGGGGGAAGAGTGATAGGCGTGTTTATAAAGATGCCTCAAGTTAATTTTCGTATTAACGTTTAAATACGCCTAACTGGTCTCTATACGTTAGTTCCAAATGGTTTGTAGGAGAATTTCACGTAATAATTATATCAAACGCCAGAAATAGTGGTTCATCAGGATATCCAAACTTCGAGAAGTGTGTTAAAAAAGGAAGCGTTGCCGAGTTTTTTAAAACCGAATTTGAGGTGTTTGGATGAACACCTCTCCAGTTTTTTATATGGCTTCTCAACCTATTCATAATTCTTGAAGAATTCAAAGCAGAAGTACGCAAAATTTTATATCAATTAAGATCCGGTATCCAAACCACCGTCACAGTACTGATTTCCTTTGTTTTCTCTTTATGAATTATTAATACCTTCGAGAAGCTATATCAACACATTGCAGTTTTCTTCTTTTGACCATGCAGGCTCTTTGTTGCTAGGAACCTGTTCAGCTGCGTGTATCTTTGTGAGTATAATAAATCCTGATCTTAGTTGTGACACATTGATGGTAAACTATTGAGAATAAGCTCGAGGACCACTGCCCGATTAGTTCAGTGGATTTAACCCTTTAAGCCCTGATATAAAAATGCACATTCTCCTTACTGTACTCCATACATTTCTTATGGAACTAGTAAGGAGAATTTGTCTAAATATCAAGACAAGCGAGATGTACTGAATCGAATAAGATTTTTCAATCCATGACGTGTGCTACTAAATAGTTTTGCATGTATCCCATTGGATCGCTTGGTAACACGACTTACTTAATTACCAAGGCGTGAACAAGTTTGTAAACCTATGACGTGTGTTTACATATAGTTAGGCGGTTTTCAAATGAGCGTCATAAAACCAAAAACCAAAGTGATCACTTTGACCAATCGCAACAGACATATACAACACAATGGATTAATCAGATCTCGGAGCAAGTACATGCAGCGCCAAACACGCAAAAACACGTTCGAGCAAGTCACGATTGGATTTGCTTTTATATCTTACTGGTTGAGAAAGTCTCGTAACTTTTCTTTAACCAATTAGATAGCATAGTTAAGTGAAACCAAAGCAAACGCTTTATTGCGTTCGATGCTCAGTTATTTACATTGAATATTGTGTGATTTTTAACAGTTATATCCATATTGTATCAGCTGGTGTCTCGGCTTGCTCAACACTGAGGCGTGAAAACGTTATGTAACCTATAACAGAAGTACTGGTACTAATATATACATTGTATCAGTGAATAGTACGACTTACTTAACAAGGCGTCGTGGGGAGAGGTGGTGTAGTGGTTAGCGCGTTCGACTTCAGATCTGACAGTCGGTGGTTCGATGCCCAATCCCTGCCGTCATGTTGTTTCCTTAGACAAGAAACTCTGCCCCACATTGTTTTTCTCCACCCAGGTGTATGAATGGGTATCGGTGACTTACTGCTTGGGGTGGGGAGTAACAATACTCTCAGTTGCTTCATGCTGCAGAAACTGGTTAAGCTCCGGCCGTCTGGGCCTCCTGTGGCTTGTGTGAAACCAGGTTAAACTCCGGCCGTGTGGGTTTCCTGTGGCTCGTGTGAAACCAGGTTAAGCTCCGGCCGTGTGGATGTCCTGTGGCTTGTGTGAAAACAGGTTAAACTCCGGCCGTGTGGGCCTCCTGTGGCTTGTGTGCGACTTTACCTTTTACTTAACAAGGCGTGAATAAGTCTTGTAAACCTGTAACGTGTGTTTCTATATAGTTGTATCCATTATATGATTTGGTAACACGGCTTAGTTAACAAGTTTTGTACGTATACAACTTTTGCGTCTGATTTATATTATTAATTTCCACATATGCATTGTATCAGGTAGTAAGATAGATTACTCGACAAGGCTTAAACAAGATTTGTGAACCTAAAACGTGTGTTTCTAAACAGAAGTATCCACGTTGAGTCTGCTGGTAACACGGCTCACTTAAAGGAGCAGCATCACGGGGAGATTTTGCTCGCATTTGTCACACTTTGAAAAGCTCGTGAAAAGTTACATTAACGTAAATGAAAACCTAAAAATGATGATCCAGTTTTTTTCAGACAAATACTAATGCAAGATCAGTGAAACTATAAATAAGTGTCTTTGGTCATGGATGGCCAGGATGGAAATGTATTACAACTTGAATACGTTCGGCGAACGTTTTCAACTTCTGTGCCTGCATCTTGCAAGACTCATTACAGTCAAAGCCGGTCAGGCGTTCCCGTCGTTAATAGACTAATGAATTCATTGATAGAAAATTGATTCCGTTCGTTCATTGAATAATCCATTCGTGAAATGAATAATCCAATATTCAAATTGGGCTTCGATTCAATAATCGAATGTTGATTTGATTAATGAACAAACGCCTTGCCATCTATTTCTCCTGAAATGCCAGATTTCAAGTTTATTTTAAGTATAAAGTGCAAGATGAGATTGTAAAATAACGCAAAGGTTGCATGTCACACCAGACAACGAAGATCAATCGATCGATCAAACTGGTAAGCTGTTGCAAATATTCACAAGTATTCTTTAACCGAAACGGCAAATATCAAAAGGGAGAATTAATTGTATGTACCAACGCCGGTAGAAAAAGTAACAACATTCTATGCTAATGACGTGTTTATGGAAAAATTAGAATACTAAAATAACTTACCTGTTTTTTATTCAAGTCCGCCATGTTTGCCGGCCGCACTCCCTTCCATATATGGTCTAGCTTTTGTTCATTAATCCAATCAACATTCGATTATTGAACCGAGGCTCAATTTGAATATTGGATTATCCATTTCACGAATGGATTATTCAATCAACGAACGAAATCAATATTCCATTAACGAATTCATTAGTCCGTTAACGACGAGAACGCCTCCGCGGCTTTGACCGTAAAAAACTTATTAGTGTTTGCACTTCTTGCAAAAATTCACTTGATATCTCCCTCTTAGTTTTCCAGTAGCATTTTTGTGTGAGCAAAGGCATTTTAGTAATAATAATTTTAGCAGAGTTTTGACGAAACCAAAGGTGTGAACACAACCGAAGGTGTGAACAACTTTGTGGATACTGGCATGTTCTTTACTGTATCAGTTGGTCACGTAGGGTACCCAATATTAAAGGCGTTAACAGACTTTTTTGTAAACCTATATAGCCTGGTTCTTGACAGTAATATCTACGTTCTATGTGTTAGTAACAGCTTACGCAACAGGGGCCAGGGAATTTACGATGTCGAATTAGAGTTGAGTTTCTTCGGTTTAAGAGAAGATGGAATGGCTACTGATTTTGGTGTTTAGTAGTTCAGTATTAAGGGTCAGCCACATCATTCAGATAGATTTACTCAGGGTCACTGCTTTTTATCATTGTGCAAGTTGTCTCACAATCAACTCAAACTCGAACTCATGGTTTTCTCGACGCCATCCTAGCTAATCTGTCGTGTTTTTTTAATATGGCTAGGAACTTGCTGAAGGTCGTATCACTGTCTTGAAATCTAAGGAGAAAAAATCACCAAAAGTGAAGAAAGCAAGGAAGTAAAAACTGGACAGGGGCGTAGCCGGGTTTTCTCACTTGTAGGGGGTACCATTTGAAGAGCTCTGTTATGTGTGGCTGGGCAACAAGCACTGTACCAATTTGGAAGTTCATTATTTTGTACGGAGGTAAATAACTAAACTTAAAAATCCAAAAGCCCTTGACCAGTTTTTTTGCGACATAGCTGATTCGCTTTTTTAATTTTTCCTTTCTTTCCCAAGGGGGGTCACGGACACCCTAGGATCCCCTTGGCTACGCCCTGTTGAGAGACAAACTAACGGCCTAATAACTCAAAATTCCATTTTGGACATCCCTAAGATACGGTGGGGGTGCGGTGGTGTAGTGGTTAGTGCGTTGGACTTAAGATATGAAGGTCAGTGGTTCGACGTCCCGCCTCGGCTAAACCGGGATAAGCTCCGGCCGTGTGGGCCTACCGTGGCTTGTATGCGACTTTACCTTAGTGTCAAGATATCAAATTCTAACAAACTGGTATCCCCTTCCATCTTTGTAACCCCCTAAACTCAGTTACCATGGCTACTGATTTGCTTCCGCACTTTCTCGAATCTTTTGAACCAATTAAGTTTTATAGTTGGTGGCATTTGACAACATAACAAGAAAATTATGGCAGCTAAATTGTGATTTTTTTTGGGGGGGGGGGGATACTGTCCTTTTTAACAAGGCGTAAACCGTTTTAAACCTACAAGGTCCCATAACATGCGATACTAAATAGGAAAGCACATTGATTAATACTGCGGAAAAAATCATGAATGCAAAACACTTGCTCAACATCACAGAAGATTTTTCCAGTTTTTTGGTAGTTGTAGTAAAGCGACGCCATCGCAAAATGAACTATCAAAGACGTCGGATTTTGAAAGGTTCTTTCCGCGACAAGACCGAAAGTAGTATGACTAGCCTCCGACTCGCCGTCTCTTGCGGTTGTTAGTGCGGTATGATAAAACAAATGATTGGTATAGGTGTGAGGTTTTGAAACCCTAACCCTGTATAGGACAAAAATGACCTAAATTACCACCCGTGTTTAGGACAACACCCTCTATTATAGACCCCTGGTTAGGACAAATGACAAAATACACACTCTCTTGAATTACACAATTTTATAGTAAATTGTTTCAAAGTCCAGCACACAGTATAAGCCATATTTAATGACAACAATTGTATTGACCATTGGACCCTGTTTAGGACAAGTTAAGGCGACGCGCATAAAAATTATGTACCCTATTGATGGCAGAGAGGCCCAAAACTATACCTTGTCCAGCGGCACGTCCCCGCACAGGCCATATAAGGGAGTTCGCTCCAGGCTTTTACCCCTCCACCCGCTCCATAGGGGAGACCGTAGTTCTTTTCACCTTCGATTCTCTAGTATCATCAGGTTCAGATCGAGTAATTTTGTTTTGTGGGGCGGCTTCGTCAAAATGCAGGGGCTCCAACTCGCCCCAAGAGCTTGTCATTAGGAAACAGGTCGGAAGACATATCACTCGGCACGTCTCCTGGGTTCTTTTATCGTGAACATCTCCCTGCACTACCCGCCAAGGATCCAGAGGACGTCCAGTGCATATGAGAGGATACATTTCTTTAAAAGCCTTGCAAACTATGATGTAGTACCATTTATCGTCTTCCATCCAATTTTTACTTTTGTTCCCCGCGGATGAACACTATCGCGTCACATGACAAATTTAAACCAATTTAAACCAGACTCAGAAAAAATCAAGTTGTGAACTATAATGATTGATAGACTACGAACTTAAGTCAAGATCCTGCTTAGGTACAATAGTATTACATAATAGTGTTGAAGAGCGACTCGCTTGATAAATACGAAGAGGTACAAGACTCTGCTAGGCAAGCTTCTTTATTACGTCTTGAGTTTCCGAACTTTTCCACTGATTCTAATAATCTACTAGCTATAATCAAGCTTCTTTTATGTCACACTTGTAGCCATGTTTGGGTTAGCTGACCGTGGGAACGTTTGCTTCTCTTCCTGTTACTTAACCGAGTGTGTGAAACAGACCTACATGTTCGACAGTGACAAGTGGAAGACAACCAATAAAAGCTCGATGATAAAACTACAGAGTCATCCATAAACCCAAACAGGAATCTTCATGTAGGTAAAATCCAAGGTCAGCTCTAATTCTCAAGCATGCCTACTTTAAGATACCACACCTAAACTCAACCAAATCCTTTCAGTAGACAGTACAACTCAAAAACTAAGAAAATGCCCCTGTGGGCTAGCTTAAACCTTGAATGACCTTAAACTACGAACAAACTGTAAACAAAAAATACTTTTAAGCGTAAACCCTTAATTAAGACTAGCAAAAAAACGTTCTAATAAAAATGATTACTTTTAAACTTCCTACCAATAGGATTACAAGTTATGTCAACTTCACCTGCAAGTTTTTCGACAGTTTCTACGTCTTGCCAGTCTATTTTTCGCTCATTTTTCTGGATTTCAAGACCAATTTGGTGATAATGACGTTCTAGAACTTTTAAACAGACATTTGTATTGTTACCAGTGCACGGAGTTTGTTCGCGATGTTTCATTCTTTCAATATCATGATTAAAAAGAACCAAATTGTCGCTCAAGGAAACGACAGAATGATTGGTACACATTGCAGGTGTATTGCCCGCTGCCCTGTGCGACAAGCAGTAACTGACCAGGATACGTGAAGAAAGAAATGGTGAGTAAGGGACATGGAAAGCAGTCTGTGGCTCGGAAAGAATATCTGCAATCTGTTCTTGCCCAATGGCATGTCCACTTGGAAACCGTATATTGTATGAGTTCAAGTCACTGCTGATCTTAAAATTCCAATCATATCGATCTTTTTCGAAAAACCAGGCGTAAGTGATTATGATGTTGACTGGAGATAGAAGTTCTCTCCCCTGATGATAGAACTTTTTGAAGGCTTCCTCAAAGTTGCTTGTGTTAAATCGTTTTAGAATGAATTCTCTGCAGTGCGTGAAAGTGTCGCGGTAAAGATACACTGGGAAATATGTCATGAAATTTGCAACCATTGGCAAACCAAGCACCTCCTGTGTAGCATGTGCCCAACCCTGCGGATATGGAAGATCCATTCTACACTCGCAACCCAACACTCGCAACTTTGTGCCGTTAAATACCGATTTCTTTGTCACCGGTGTGACAAAGGCCGCGTCTGAATCCATCCATGCAATTATTTTGTCATTGCTGTGTAGATCAATAAAAAAACTGCTCCATAACTGACGGCTGTAACCAAGGTGCCTTTTACCAATTAAAATAATTTGATCGTGCGGAAGGGATTCATAGTGCACCTCCAACTTTCTATCTGGGAAGTGCTCTCTGATCTGCATTGTTACAGTTTTTGCAAATGCATGGTCTTGCTCCGATTCTTCGTCAAGGAGTACAACGGTCTTCCCAAATGATGGTGGCCAAAACAAAGTAGCAGTTCGGAGGTAATCACAATATAACCGAGTCCTGTGCTTTTTTAATTTGCCCGCCATCCTGATGAACACAGTTATTGACTGGTTGCTTCGATTAGTTTTCTCCCCTCTGTTGCGGTTTTCTTCAGTAAGGTCAAAGGTGGGAAGCCCTGCCCATTTGCTGTCTTGTACTTTCCAACTCACAACTATGAAATAAATCAATGCCATGGCAAGAATGCAGCAGACGTATCTGTGTCTGTATCTGCAACCCCATCGCCACGGCATAATGTCCTGAGAAAACAACGAAACAGGTGATAAAGAGCTTTCACCGAGATTTCAACAGAAAATCCTCTGCCCCAATACATTTAAAAAAAGATATCTCAAATCTTTAAGCCCATTTAGCGTGCTACAATGCTAGGATCCCGGTAGTGCACATTGAGATGGCAGACTTTCGAAGCTCGAGAACAATATCCCAGCAATTTACGGTAGAGCTAAGATTTTACATACGGTCGCGTTAAAATTAGATTGTGTCTGTACTTCACATTAGACCTGCTTTTTTTATTCAAACTCACATTTTGAAAGTTAGAAGTTTTATACCTTTAATACCCCCTTAGTCACTATAGCCATTCTAGAACTTTATAGAGATTCTAAAAAACATTTTAGAGCTTACCGTTTTTTTTCTCTATGCTTATTCATTCCCCCTAATTTTAATATAGTAAAATATTGTAATTTTTAAATGTATATTGTAAATTTTAATTTATTTTAAGTAGTAGAGTGTCCCCAATTAGCTGTCACAAGCTAAATACCCACCCTGACACTTTAATAAAGTTATCTATTTTATTTATTTATTTACTTTTCACCAAACCTCACCTTTTGAAATTTAGAGGTTTTAGAACTATCTTAGATACTCCGACTATACTAGACCTTTAGAGTTTCTAGACTGACATTTTAAAGGCTACTTTTTAGCATACCCACCTTTCCAAGTTTAGCTAGGAGCTTTAGAACCTTTCACTTTTTTAGACACTCCGGCTATTCTAAGAGTTAATTTTATACATTTTAGAGTCCACTTTTAAGCAACTCACATTTTCAACTTTGAAAGTCTTGAAACTTTTAGAACTCTCTTAAACACTCCAAAAACCTTAGAGATTTTAGAGCCTTTAGAGAAATTTTAGAACCTACTTTTCACCAAACGGTTCACAGCTCATTTGTTACTTTCAAACCTTTTACTTTTTTCTGCGATGCATGGACTAGCATTTCATTCTGGGGGAGTAGCAATACTCTCAGTTGCTTCATGGTACAGAAACCGGGATAAGCTCTGGCAGTGTGGTATGTCACTGGGATTTTGATCATTTTTTGTCATAACTGTGCTATTGGTACCCTGCGAGCAGTGGTTCCCGTACGCCGGGAACAACTGCTAGCAGGGTATGCTAATGGTATAGGTTATTAATCTTTTTCATGCACAAAATGCCCCTATCACCGCAATAGGAAGCTTTTAAGTGAATTTTCGAAGGGAAAGCAAATTATGACTAGTTTGAAGTTCTTTTTCAGGTTGCAATCCATTTCCATCCTGGCCATCCGCAGCTTAAAACACTTACTGATAGCTTTGATACAAGAATATGGTTACCCTCAAAAAGACTGGACTAATATTGTGTAGCTTTCTATTGATGCGTATGTGACTTTTGGCTTTTCAAAGAGTTACTAAAAATAGCTGACATAGTCCCTTTAAGCTTATAAATTTCACCTTGGGAGCCTGTTTTGCAACAGGTAAGTCAAGACATGCTTTAAAAAAAGGAGCTAAAACGAGTCAGGTTAACTTGCACAGACCATGAAAACTAGCTAAAAGAGTTTCTAGCAATTGCCTCACTAGTTTTTCATTAGTAACCATTCTCTTAGTTGAAAAAATTCACAGCTGAATTCAGCTTCAACTCGCAAAATTGTTTGTCTTTGACCGGCTTAGTGAAATTTTGTTCAAATAAAGCTTGAAACCCATCTCTTTAGTTGTCACAGAAACAAAACAGCATTCTTAACCCAAAGTAACTTGATTCCGCAGCGAAATTCTTGTTCTTGCAGTGGAGATCCATGGAAATAACTTTTTTAAAAGTCGGTCTTCGCTCGGGCGTTTGTATAAGTACCCGAACAAAACTCATAATTTTCGAGGCAACTTCTTGATGATCAGTGTCCAGCCATGAGCTATAGGAAACATGGATTCTGAGTTCTCATCGAACGTTGTTTCAAGCAAACAGCGGTGAAATATGTCGACTACTCAATAAAACTATCACCTTACCGTCAGTTCTGCTGTCCCTTGTCTTTGATTTATGCTTTATCTTTTGCAAATATCCCTGTTTGTCCCCGATTCTTCGGTGAGTTCGAGCCAGATATGCTTACTTTTAGCGCCCGCCATTTTGAAAAACCACTCATTCCCAGTTCTACGCAGCCAACTAGAAAACCGCCTAAAGCCGCCCTAAATCCCAATGGGCCATGTTTTCCAGGTTATGGTTACAAGCTCGTAAGAACATTGCACGACGGACTTCCATATATGGAAGGTCGTCGTGCAACGGATTAAGAGTTACAATTCAAATTAGGTTCTGTCGGGGGACTGGAAAGAGCTTTTTGCTCTTACCAGCTGAAGGCGAATTTGAAAAACAACAGCGATTGTCTTTTCGGCCCTACGATTGGCCAAAGGCACAAATCTCCTAGCAACAGCCCAAGCGCTTCCTACCCAGTGGCTTTTGGGTGGCTTTAGGAGGTTTTCTAGTTGGCTGCGTAGAACTGGGAATGAAAAGAACTGGGAATGAGTGGCTTTTCAAAATGGCGAGCGGTAAAAGTAAGCACATCGAACTCACCGAAGAATTGGGGAAAAACACAGGGATATTTGCAGAAGATAAAGCAGGAATCAAAGACAAGGGACAGCAGAACTGACCGTAAGGTGATAGTTTTATTGAATAGTTGACATATTTTATCGCTGTTTGCTTGAAACAACGTTCGATGAGAACTCAAAATCCATGTTTCCCATAGCTCATGGTCCAGCATATAATTTGCTCGAATATATATAAGACATATATTCTCCATGTTCCGGTTCCTGGAAAGCCGATTAAATTATCCCCCGATTAGCAGTTAATCCGCGATTAAATTCCTTATCTCTAGAATAACTAATCCAGGGATAAAAAGGCGTTCCTGAAAGCAGAGTTATTCCTCGTTTAACTATCCCTCGGTTAAACTCTTATCAAACCGGTTAAACAAGTTACCAGCATATAATATAAAAGCGCGGGAAAACGACAGAGCGGGAGACAAAGTCGACTCCGATCCTCCGATACTCCTTTTACCGAGCGATACCTGTTGTAGTCTATTGTCGACATTTGACCGCGGTACGATTTGCCCTTTTTTTGGCTGTGAAAAACTTCAAACCTTTCCTCAAAGAAAAACAAAGTGGAAATCAAGGTTCAGTGCAAAGTGATGCTGATTCGAGGTGAAATGTCAGCTATATCTGAAAATCGGTGAGTTCTCTACCTCTTGATTCTTTCAGCCATCGAAACTATTTTGAGCTTTACAAAGCAAGACTTGCCTCTCGGAAAAATGTCAACAATAAAGTACGGATTTGTGCGGAATAATTGTCTGTACAGAAATTTGGCATTTTGTTTTTGTTTTAAATCAGTGAAAAACCTCTGTTTCAGTGTCTGCATTGTTGGAGAACGACAACAACTTCGCTTTAATTAATCGTCAAAATCTTCGTCTTATATTCACGTTATTTCAATAAAACATCTCCTTCTGCTTTTGCAAAATTGCCATAAATATTTTATTTCATTCAATAATACTTCTGTAGAAACCCGAAACCGGCAAATTGTTCAATGAAAGGTTGATCATTCGCGCTATCGCTTGCGAATGAAAGATGGCTTCGAAATTCATGGCTTTCAGTTTCGTTTTATCATAAGCTTACTCGTAGTCCTGAGGATCGGTTCATAAATTCTGCTTTGTAAAGATCCTATTTACTGAAGCCACATTTCCAGAGTTACCGTTTAATAGAATTTTATAGAGCTATTGATGTAATTGTTTAATAGTGTTTTTGCTCCATCACATTTCGCTGCAGGTTTTTGCGCCCAAAACTCAGTCGATTACCGCTCGAATTTGTCCAGACAACAAAATTATTTGTTATTTAAGTTGCTGAGAGTAATTTATCTAGCATAAATTGCCTCCTTTCTTTTTCCTTACTCAACTAAACTAACAATATCGCAATATTTAAGTCCGCCATTTTGTTTGTTTTGATCAAGTTTTTCCCCCGATTAGTGAGTTAATCGACCTCGCTAGGTGGATTAAATTTAACCCTTCGTTTATCACTTGGTTAGTGTTAATCGTGCTTTCAGGAATAGAATCTAACCGAAGGATAAATTTGAATCCTGGATTAGCGAGATTTAACTCTCGATTGGCGCTAATCGGCTTTCCAGGAACCGGGGCGAGCATGGTACTACAAAGCTGTTATTTTAGCCGTGTCTTTAAGTTAGGAAATGCTTAACTTATAACAAAGTTTCGCGCTTAGAAACTTCTTTGTTTTCAAGATACAGAGTGAATTATCGTGCCCGAAATCGACCCGTAAAGTTTCGGGGCTTTTGAGAAACGCACGCCAGATCTCGGTAAGGCTTCTGATTTCTCTCGCAGCGCAACAATTGGAAATTTTCCAACCGGCGTTGTGGCTCAACACTCTCAGATAAGTAACATTTCCTCCCCGTTTATATCTGTCGTTTCTTGGCTATTTTTTTGTAAGTAATTGACCAGTTTTAGGAAGGCGGTGGCAAGCAGAAATTTCTTTATACTAAAATGAAAAAATAGGGTAACGCTTGGTGTTAGATTATAATTTTCCCGCCTTGCTCATGCAACATTTTAATTTCGCACCAAACGCCGGGTTTTCCCTTGAGTAGTGTTTTAAACTTTTATCTGATAATGCTTGTCTAAAACACCTCTATGTGGAACACCTTATCGTACAGGCGAAGGGATAAAAGCCGTGCAAAAAAGGATAAGCATAGGTAGAATACAGCGATAGTCTAGACTTCGAACATGTCCTTTTTCCACTCTAAGATAGCTGCATTTGCAGATGGCAAGTTTAACATTTTCGTTGAATATCTTGGTAATAAATTGTTAGGTATTTAGGATAAAGAAACCTCCGTCTAAAAGTGAGCCTAAATATGTTAATTGATAACTGAAAAAAGAAGGAAATTTTAAATAACTAGAACATTTGTTGAAATTTTCGATTCCCAGTAATGCAATAGTGTGTCTTGGCTTTACAGAATGAGGCTAAAATTAGTTAATATAGGAGGATTAAGTGAAAGGCGGGTGACTGTTTGGTTAGACTAAACACTGTCAGTTTGAAACCATAACTTCACTTGTAGTTGTCCAAGATAGAAGTGATTTCACAAAACAGCTTTAGGCAAGGGAGGAGGTTCGATTATAATTCTCAAATCATTAATAATTCACAAAGAGAAAACAAAGGAAAACACTACCGTGGGTGGATCTTAATTAGCTTTAAAAGTTTGCGATTTTTCGCTTTTAATTTCTTTAAGACTTACGAATAGTTTGAGAAGCCATATCAAAAACTGGAAAGAGTGTTTCATCAGGTATTTAAACACCTCGATTTGGGTTTAAAAAAACGCGGCTGCGCCTCGTTTTTTCAACCCACTTCTTGGTGTTTGGATCTCCTGATGAAACACTCTTTCTCGTGTTGATACCTAATAATGCCTTCCAGGCCCTTTTCCCTCGAGACAAGTTATTTAAGTAATATACCAAACATGAGAAAGAGTGTTTCATTAGGCTATCCAGACACCGAGAAGTGGGTTGAAAAAGCGAGGCGCAGCCGAGCTTTTTAAACCGAGTTCGAGGTGTTTGGATACCTGATAAAGTGTTTGTCAAAACACCATCAGGACTAAGCTTACGTTTCCTGGTTATTTGTTAGCGACTGATTGAATTTTAACCAGGGTAACGTTGAGTGTAAGAGTGGAATTTGTCCGCCCTGGCTTACGTATCATTTTGAGTATTTAGAGCCTAACTCATCGCTCATGCAACATCTTAAGTGTGAAGGGATAAAATTCTTGGTAATCAATATTCAAAATGCGCAAATTAACATAGAATTTCAGAGATAAAGGATAAATGTTCTCAGGCTTTAACAAATACCATTTACAAGGTAAAAAGGGTACCTTAAAAAAACCCTCGAACGTTTTCGACTATAGTCATCTTCAGGGTAAAAAGACAGTCCGCTAGGTGCATATTTTTTATGTTTCATTTAATTTCATTTTTTATATGGTTAGACTAAACACTGTGTGTTGGAAACTTTAATTTCACTTGTAGTTGTCCGAGATAGAAGTGATTTTACAAAACAGCCTTGGGCGAGAGAGGAGGCTCCACTGTAATTAATAATTACCTTTGAGGCCTTTCCTCTCGAGACAAGCTATTTTTACACGAGAAAGAGTGTTTCGTTGGGATATCCAAACACCGAGAAGTGTTTGGATACCTGGTGAAACACTTTTTCAGGTGTTTTAGATAGCTTCTCAAAAGGGAGAAATTCAAAGCAAAAACAACGGGAATTGCTTAAAATATATAAAAACATGCCTGAAGTGGACGGTCGTTTTACCCTGACTGATGACTTAATTGGTCGAAAACGTTCGGTTTTTTCTTACTGTGTTCTCAGATTTATTTGTAGGATGAGGAATAGCAGTTCCTCTGTGCGCTCAAAGAAAGTCGCATTTCCACGCCGCAGGTGATTTCCACGCTTCACTTTCGCGCTCGCACGCGTGTTGTGCTCCAGTTGTTACTGCGGAGAGGGAGAGTGCGCTCGTAGGCTAGAAATAAGGTAACAGCATTTTGTATTTCTTTGTCGTTCTCCAAGCTTGCCTCATCACTGTCCTGGTTTGTTTATCTTCGCTATTTCTTTTTCTGCTTCCTCATTGAATAACACAGCACACGTGTCGGCATAACTGCATGACGTGTTCGTGAAATGATATTTAAGGTAACAATAGATAAAAGAAAAGAACCAATCTTATGAGACACACCCGTTTCACTACCCTAAAAACGGGCATGCAAAGACAGTGAAAAAGGCGACATATTATGCGTGCCTACCTGCTTTACTTTTCCAGTCAAACGGTGCTACGGTTTCGCTGAGTACGTAGAAGATTAGTCTAAGGGTTACTATTGCCGCCGGGTTATTATTCCCGCAGGGTAGGGTTATTATTGTCCATTTCAGAACACAATTGGCTCGGCGTGCAGCATCCTTTAAGCCCCGACATCATAATACAAATTCTCCTTACTGGTCTCCATACATTTCATTGACAACTAATTGGGAGAACTTGTTTAACCATCAAGACAATTCATCTTTGGGGATCATTTCCATAATTCTCCTGACCTTAATGTGTTATAATGCACTGATATCATGAGGAGAAATTTGATGCTGATCACCATTAGGGCTTTTAAAATGTAAATCCAGCCAACGCGGAGAATACACGCAAAAAAGGCTACACGGGTGACGTAAGAAATCCAGTGTTTTCAAAAATACGAAAAAATTGTTTAAAATATTCACTGAAAAATACATGGTGTTGTCTCCAGTCCATTTTTGAACTTTATATTCGGGAACTAAAAGGTTTGTTTTCAAAGAGAAAGGCGTCGATAAGCAACCCGTTGGTCCTATCCACAAATATGACGTAAAATCGCCTAAAAATGTTCTAAATATCACAAAATGTTTTCTTAATATCTCGGAGGGAGAGCTGTCTACATCATATTGTTGTGGAATTAAGAACAGTAAAAACAGATTTCAAAACAACGTGAAAGCATAGTTTAATATTTTATCACTACTGGAACGGGATTCGGTTAGATGGTACATAACAAGCCTATGCCGATTATGACCGAGCAACGTAGCGATCCCGCCTTTCCGTACACTGTACATATCCGCTACATCACCAGGTTTTAAGACAACCTCCGACTTAAATACAACCTGATGAGTTTACAGTAGAAAACATCCACTACCGATTTTGAACCTGTAGCCCATATATCCCCAAATTTTCTAAACATCGTCACATTTTCTAAATATTCCAGAAACTTGTAAATATCTTTCAAAAATATCCGGAAATTTGTGGCTAGGCTTACAACCTGGCAAAGTCTTGTGTGGAAAGGTGCGATGTGAAGCCGGAGTACTATGAATGGTTGATCTTTTGCCTTCACGACGGCTTGGCCGCCAGTTTGAAACATATCTTAACGGCAAGTCCATCTTTCATTTCATTTTGTGTCCTTCACAGAATTTTGCTAAGGAAATGAACAACTTTTCTGAATTATTCTGTTTATGTTTCGTCTCTGTACGAGATCTCACCGCAGTAGACCATTTTGGTTTATGGTAGACCATTTCTGAAAAGCAGTGTCTAGTTGTAGGGCAGCCGGGCACGGTCTTATAAGACTAAATGCCCGGTAGTTCGAATTTTTCAAAGGATTTGGACGGAGAGGCTTATTTAAACATTCTAGAAGTATTCGATATTTGTTTACAATGACCAAGCGATTCAGAAAATGAATTTGGTTTTGTAGTTGACGAATTTCCCGAGCTTGCGCGTACTGTAGAATCGGCGCTAGCTCAGTCGCTACCAGACCCGAACTGTCACGCCATGTCATAGTAACGTGCTGGGTATTTAGCTTATGTTATGTTACAGCTGTAGTTGCTGTAGTAGCTGTAGTGGTTGTAGTTGCTGTAGTAGCTGTAGTTTTTGTAGTTTTTGTAGTTGTTGTAGTTGCTGTAGTAGCTGTAGTAGCTGTAGTTGCTGTAGTTGCTGTAGTAGCTGTAGTAGCTGTAGTAGTAACCTGCGATCAGGCCGAATTTTAGCATCGCTCTCATATTCTCTTATGTTGGTCGCTCGCTAAAATAGGGCCTGATACAATCTCTCACAAAAGTTCGTGTCGGCGGCCAAATTTTGGCCGCGGGAATCTCGCAATCTGATTGGCCCTTCAACAATAGAGCTGTCAACGGAAGTAATTTCGATCCCACGGCTATCGCCAAGGAACAACCAAGGAACAAGTCTGCCGAAGTAAAATGTGTTGCTCTAATAAATTCTCGTCGTTCTAGGAGAATTGTCACCATTTCTTTCTCTCCTGAGAATGGCGTTCGGTTTGACGCCAGCTGTCTCTCACCTGGAGCAGAGAAGTACAGCAACAGTGCAGTGAAGTATGTATTCCGTTTTATCGCATCGTGTCGCGAAATTTTCATTTGACGGCTTCAACTAGTATTGATAACATGAACAGAGTAGTGGCTGTTTCCGCGTTTTACGAAACAAAACAAACAGCAGACGAGCAAGTATCTTTCGCCAAGAATGATCAAAAAGTCAACCGATAATTCGGTAAACTTAACGGTAAACTGATGTTTGGCGAGAACCGCAAACAAGTCGCAATAACGATTTTCAGTTTATTCATTCATTGTTTAATACTTATGTCGTTTTATTGATCTCTGACATTGACATCAAAGGATCTGACTAGTTTTATAATAAACGTTCTTCGTTTTAAAATTCGCTGCTGCTTAGAGATAAAATTCGCTGCTAATTTCCAATATTTATCACTTCTCGAATTAAATTACAAAATACTCCTTTGCTTATAAACGGTTTTATTTATATCTTTATTCTAAAGAATGAAACTGAAGGTATTTCTCTTAATTGCCCAAGGTTTTTCCGCAGAAAATCGGTGACAAATGGGAAGAGAATATTTCCGGATACCACCTGAAATGGGAAATGATTCAAGCATGCAGCATATTTTGGTACATGACAACGTCGTCGTGTTTTGAATTTTCATTCATTTCATTCAGTTTCAGCTCAGACAGAGCAACCATGTACAGTACCGGAACCTTCAAGTTAGCAATCGTGTAAATTTGAGTACTTGTGCCTGGAAGATATATCGTAGCCTATGATTTTCTTATTTTGCCGACATTTACGTGACTTTCTGCGAATTGCTGTTCTAGGAAATTTGCATACCGAGGATCGTGCAAGCAGAAGAAATTTTGATTGGCTGTTTTGTTGAACGTCAATCAATCAAAAAAAGTGGGCGGCAGACGTTCCGTAGAAGAATTGTATCAGGCCCTATTTTTCGTTTCGCCCGTCCCGCCTGAATGTTTCACCGAGCGAAACGAAAATAGAGCCTGATCGCAGGTTACTGTAGTAGCTGTAGTAGCTGTAGTAGCTGCAGTTGCTGTAGTAGCTGTAGTAGCTGTAGTAGCTGTAGTAGCTGCAGTTGCTGTAGTTGCTGTAGTAGCTGTAGTAGCAGTAGTTGCTGTAGTAGCTGTAGTAGCTGTAGTAGCTGTAGTTGCTGTAGTAGCTGTAGTTGCTGTAGTTGTTGTAGTAGCTGTAGTTGCTGTAGTAGCTGTAGTTGCTGTAGTTGCTGTAGTAGCTGTAGCAGCTGTAGTAGCTGTAGTTGCTGTAGTAGCTGTAGTAGCTGTAGTTGCTGTAGTAGCTGTAGTTGCTGTAGTAGCTGTAGTTGCTGTAGTTGCTGTAGTAGCTGTAGTTGCTGTAGTTGCTGTAGTAGCTGTAGTTGCTGTAGTAGCTGTAGTAGCTGTAGTAGCTGTAGTAGCTGTAGTTGCTGTAGTTGCTGTAGTAGCTGTAGTTGCTGTAGTTGCTGTAGTAGCTGTAGTTGCTGTAGTAGCTGTAGTTGCTGTAGTAGCTGTAGTAGCTGTAGTAGCTGTAGTAGCTGTAGTTGCTGTAGTGGCTGTAGTAGCTGTAGTTGCTGTAGTTGCTGTAGTAGCTGTAGTAGCTGTAGTTGCTGTAGTAGCTGTAGTTGCTGTAGTTGCTGCAGTTGCTGTACTAGCTGTAGTTGCTGTAGTAGCTGTAGTTGCTGTAGTAGCTGTAGTTGCTGTAGTAGCTGCAGTTGTTGTAGTAGCTGTAGTTGCTGTAGTTGCTGTGGTAGCTGTAGTAGCTGTAGTTGCTGTAGTAGCTGTAGTTGCTGTAGTAGCTGTAGTTGCTGTAGTAGCTGTAGTAGCTGTAGTAGCTGTAGTAGCTGCAGTTGTTGTAGTAGCTGTAGTAGCTGTAGTTGCTGTAGTTGCTGTAGTAGCTGCAGTTGCTGTAGTAGCTGTAGTTGCTGTAGTTGCTGCAGTTGCTGTAGTAGCTGTAGTTGCTGTAGTTGCTGTAGTTGCTGTAGTAGCTGCAGTTGTTGTAGTAGCTTTAGTTGCTGTAGTAGCTGTAGTTGCTGTAGTAGCTGTAGTTGCTGTAGTAGCTGTAGTTGCTGTAGTAGCTGTAGTTGCTGTAGTAGCTGCAGTAACTGTAGTTGCTGTAGTAGCTGTAGTTGCTGTAGTAGCTGTATTTTCCGTAGTACTACGACAAATACAGCTACTACAGCAACTACAGCTACTACAACCACTACAGCTACTACACCAACTACGCTAACTACGAACTACAGCTAATACAAGCTGTGAAAGATGATGACTTAAAATATCATGCTATCAACCTTTTTACTTGTGATGGTAGTCATGGATTTGTTACCGACTACTGACAGGATCCTATCTAGGATCCTCTTGTTTGATAGTATCCTACTATGGATCCTGTAAAATCTTTTACATCCTGCAGAAGATCCTGCACAAGGATCGTTGTGTATCTTTGCAATGAATTCAAGGATCTGTACAAGGTCCTCAAAGATCGTTGCAGGATCCCCGAGGATCATTGCAGGATCCTTGAGGATCATCGCAGGGTCCTTCAGGATCGTTGCAGGGTCCTCAAGGATCTTTGCAAGATTAAGCAAGATCCTTGAGGATTGTAGGTTGGGATCCTCAAGATTCCCTCTCAAGATCCTCATGCAGATCTTCAGAGATCTTTAAAGATCTTTCCAAGATTTCCACCAGGGGTGTGCGCAGAGATTTCAAAGTGTTTTTCGAATTATTGAACTAACATGTCATTGTTAACAATAAAAAACCGAATAAAGCGTTTTTGTTGACGAATCTATTATAAAAATCTCTGAGCCGCCAAAATTGTGGACCGCTAGGTATATGAAAGGGGTTCCATTTTGGTAAAAATTAGTATATTAAAGGTTGCACCTCTGGGCGGAGCCTCCCCGTATAAAACATTATTGAGTACTCCCCCGGGTTTTGTAGCCAACGAGGTGTAAAGCGCTGAGATGTTATAGGTTGTAAGGTCTTAACATAGCTGACAGACGATCAATAGAAAGCTTTTCAATTGCGTTGAGTGTCAAAAGTACGTTTACTTTGGTTTTTCTTTGATTAGCTCTGTGAATGGTTAAAAAATCTCGCGCCACTTTCTCAACCAATTAGAAGTAAAATTAAAACCAGCTGCTTGCACGTGTCCTCCAGCGCTTGAAGATAGTGATTTGTATTCGCTTCGAGTTCTGATTGGTCTTTTGCGTCGTTCGTGTTTGTTGTGATTGGTCGGTGTAATTACTTTCGTTTTGGTTTTACGACACTTTTTACGACGCTCAATTGAAAACCCCTCTAACAACCAGAGACTAAGTACCATCTATTTTATTTCATGAATCTGCCACAAATGTAGATTAAGGTTATATATGTACAATGACATTTACAATAATGATAATAACAGGGAGGACACGACATGAAAATCTAGTTGGCGACGTAGGCGATGGTATGCAGAAGAATAGAGCACGTAGTTAGGTGAAAATCTGCTGCTTGACAAATCTAGGGCGTACCGCGTTGTGTTCCAATCACCTGCAGGTGTTAAATTAATCCGCTGTCCAAACTGCTCCCAGGCTTATTGGACTCGCGTCGCCGGCGGCTAGTCTGCTAGGGTTTGTCGGCGCATAATCATTTAGTCCCCCGGTTTTCTGGGGGCATTTTCATTAATGATTTGTTTACTGTAAGTGAAATAGGTAAACGGGGATGGCATCTAATAATAAAGAACTTTAAGAAACGTGGTACTGGGATAATGGCTCTTACGAGCAATTTATTTTTTTAGTTTCGTTTTTCTTCATTTTTCCAATTCCCTGAACTCATCAACAGGCTGCAATCTAGCCATGTGAAAGAGTCTTGGAACAAAACCATTAATAACGTCAAAGCAAACGACCGAACAACACACATCCTGTGCCACGCTGGACATTTAGTACAATGATACTGCAGATTAGCTAGCTCAGCTTATTTTACATAGATAAATAAGTACCAACAACACTTGGCTTGAAGACATGCTGGTAATCGTAACAGAACGATTAAAGGATTTCAAAAAAAAACTCACGTTGACCAGTTGACGAAAACGAAACGGACCTTTTCACTTCGAAAACGGCAAACGGCAGACCGAAAGGGTCATTCCTGTCATTCGCGTTTGCCATGAACGTGATACAACGTGATGTGAGCCTCAAACTGACGTGACAAGGCCAAAAGGTAATATGGAGAGTTGCTAATCCGACTTAGTTTTGCGGTTGTCATTGCAGTATGTTGAAAGAATATATTTTAAGTTAACTTAATAACTGATTGCCTTCGTGTTTTGTTTTCTATTCGAGGGACGCTTAGCTGAATTTGAAATATTTATGAACAAAAAGCCCATACATATCACGTTGCGTCCTTGTCACGTAGCCTTGAAGATTCAACCACATAAGGTTTCAGAAGTGGCAATACCATACAGCTTCAGGAGCCTGACAGCTTACATAGACAGGTACCCTATTATCCCCTCCTACCCCTCCCCCGGCTCCATAAGACAAGGCCGTAGTTCTTCACACCTCCGATTCTCTAGTATCATCAGGTTCAGACCAAGTAATTTTGTTTCGTGGGGCGACCTCGTCTAAATGCAGGGGCTCCAACTCGTCCCAGGAGCTTGTCATTTGGAAACAGGTCGGCAGACATTTCACTCGGCACGTCTCCTGGGTTCTTTTATCGTGGATATCTCCCTGCACCACCCGCCAAGGATCCCGGGGACTTCCGGTGCATATGCGAGGATACATTTCTTTAAAAGCTTTGTAAGCTTTGATGTAGTGCCATTTATCGGTTTGCGTCCAATTTTCACCTTTGTAACCTGGAGAGAAATAAAAAGGTGTTAGCCGTTGCTGGTCACCATCGACCGATTGATAGCTCATCCTCGCAGATCCAAGGGCAGGCCTGATTCGCCATAAAACCAATTGTAAGGCTGATCGGACAGCTAAAAAGGGTAATTTTATTGCCCAATTTTCGGCGAGACAAAACTCACTTTCATCAGGGGCTGCAAAAAGCTGTGCTAACTCGCCATACCCCGATGTTGTGGATAGAAATTGGCGTTAATTTAATGGAACGTTTTTTAACTTATGTTCCACGAGCGTGCGTTTGATATGATCTACCATAATGTAGTAGACCAAACCTAGTTTCCAGAGCCACACCTTTAAATTCTTTTGACTAGACTGAAGTATGATATAGCAAGTACCTTAGGAAATTCCTACACAAACATCAGACGAAACAATATCCAATATTACCAAGCCTGTGTTTAGCTCCGCCGACCAATTTGATCCGTTTTTTAACCCTGTTGGACCGGACTATAACCAGCAGGCCACCCTGGGGACTGGACACTAGTTCTTCGAAGGTTTTACGCTCACCTTCAAATAATTTCCCCACTGTCTTTTTTCCCATAATTTCGGGAACTCCTTCGTGGTACAAAGTAACCTTTTCTTCTTCACTGCCATATTCACCTGTCAGTGGGTCATTGTCAAGATCAGCGTCCTTACATGAAGCTCCCATGTGTTCTGTGAACGCTTTCATGGCGCCCAGGGCCTCTCGTCTTTCATATTCGTAGAGATCTGGAAACAAGTTAATAAAAAGACATTGTTAAGGACGGCACCTTCTAATACAGATGCATTTTTGCAAAGGTTATGACTATGTGGAAAAAGCAGATTTTAGCAAGGGTTATTGGAATGCAAAAAGAAAAATGTAGGTAACCGTGCATTTTTCATACATGTCATAGATATTAAGCAACCATAATCCTAAAAAAGCGTTAAAATACAAAGAATGTATGGCAATTTCTTTCCAAATTTAAGCTCAATTATCGCAGAAAAATGCGCGGTTACCCATAATTTTCTTTTTGGATTCCGATAGCGTTTGCTAAGATCTACTTTTTTCACATAGTCATAAACTGCGTAAATACATTGTTGTATTAGTGGGCAAATTCCTTAAAAAATCCGAACATCCCGAGATGCGCAGAACGTACGCGCAGTAACAAAAGGAGGCACCGTCCTTAAAGACTAACGTGAGATTCATCAGTTTTGACAGTAATCGGAAATATTAGTCGAGTTTTTTTTTTACCTCCCCGTCACTTCGTTTTAAATAGGGTACTATCTTCTTACTCTGGGATTAAATATTAAACACTACTTCTCACTTAAACGAATAACAGAAAGATATAGTATGCTATGTGAAAATATGGTTCGGAACTCGAACCCCGCTCTTCTGCATACTTCTGCATACTTCTTCTCTGCAGACGTGATACCAATACACCACGGGTGAACCGCCTGTTATTGTGGGTGAAATAGCCAGTAATATTTATAATTACTCACTAAGATCCCGAGCTCGCTCACTGCTCACTGGAATATCTTGCTGTTATGCGCCGATCAATTCGAAACTTCAACACCCCCCGGGCATAAAAGCGGGC
Organism: Siderastrea siderea; assembly: GCA_964030785.1. Classification (NCBI taxonomy): domain Eukaryota; kingdom Metazoa; phylum Cnidaria; class Anthozoa; order Scleractinia; family Rhizangiidae; genus Siderastrea; species Siderastrea siderea. Next base: position 19,788,136 of record OZ034967.1, read on the forward strand.
ATTTGACTGTGCACTGTGCCCGGGAAGGGGGGAATTTGAACGTTGCCTTGGAAGGGTGGGGAATTTGAACCGGATTTACCTCTTGTTCTGGCGTAATACTCCCTGAGTTTTTTCGGTTTTTACAAGGTTTGCACGGATTTACAAGATAGAATTTCGCCTTTGTTAGCGAATAACTCTTTCAAGAGTGTCTTCAAAAGAAGTTTGAAGATGTCGTCACGGCATATCTCTCTCTGAAAAGTGTGAACAGTGTATGATTGAAGACGAAATTTGTCTTTGAGGGGAGTTATTTCAATACTAATTGGTGGGGCATTTGAACGGCTTTTTTGCCCCAAGGGGAGGGAATTTGAACGATCCAACCTTCAAAAGTTCAAATGCCCAGCGGTTGCCCGGGGGGGGATGTTGAAGTTTCGAATTGGTCGGCGCATTATACGTTTATGTGCTTTGTTCCTTTGAAATAACAGATCTCTAGTGTGATCCTATGTGAAAATGTGGCTGATTCACTTAGCAAGAATATTCCTTGCTGTTCAGTTTGTCATACTACTTCTCACTTACTGTCTATTAGAAGGTTATCCTTAAGAAAGCATTTCATCCACACTATCATGGCCGTTCCAAGAATGACAAGTCCGACAAGAATAGTCCACGCCAATACGTGCGACTGACTTTTGCATTCAACAATTGCCCGCTCGCTTGTTTCATTGGAACTTGTAGTAACTGGCCCAAGTTTGGCGCAAACATAATAATCTTCTTCCAGAAAAGCCACGATCAACCAAACTGCCGGCCCGACACAGGCTTTCAGTATACTCGGTAAAACCCGAGCGACGCAATCGCCTCGTCTTCTGTACCGTTTCACGTACATTCTCGATGACAACTTCCAGATCTCGCCAATAACTAGTAAGTTTACGCAGAACAGGATAACAACTGGAGCGAACAAGAAAGCGAAGCCATATTGCTGGTAACTTTTTTCCGGGCAGTTAAACGCCTTGGCGTTCAGAAGTCGTTCGAGGCCATAGGTGGATGCCGCTACAACAAGGTTTCGGAGAGTTATGGAATTACTTTGAATCAAGGCAAACGCCCTGTTGACTTTGGAAGTTTTTTCACCCGCAGCCTTCAGTTGTTTCAACAACTTTAAGAAATCCAACCTTTTATCTTCCCTTGTTATTGTTTCGTCCGGTTGGTCGATCCTTCTCCCTTTGGGCTCTTCAATATTCGTTCCTATGTTAGTTTCCGGTTTTTCTTCCTTTTCCAAAGTAGTTATTTCAGCGGCCATTACAATTGGTAATTTCCGACTCTCTCTTGAGAAAATACACTGTCTGAAGTGCTCTGTATTAAGCTCTGAGATCCAATATTATTTAAGATGCGGAATATTAGAGGTTTGTTCAACTACAATATCCGCTGCGATCTTCAGTCTTTTTGGCTTCTCTTTCAGTTTCCACACATAGCGTAGGTTCATTAAACTCGGTAATTTACGACTCACCTTTGACAGTCTTGAGGAAATACACAACCCGAGGGCTCTTTGTGAGATCCAATATTGTGTTCCAGAAGCCGAGTGTTGGAATATTTGTTCAATTTTAATATACTGTATCCGCTTCGATCTTCCTTCTGATATTTCTTTCAGTTTCCAAAACCCACATTTCTTCGAATAGCAACCGGTGGTGGTTATTATTATTATTATTTTTTAATCTGCTCCTCTAATGAGCAATTTTTAAAGGGAAGCGAGGGATGTCTAGTATTTAAGGAATTAGCGTAAGTTGGTATCATGACTCATATATTGAAACCGTGGAGATGACTAATTCTGGACACTTGAAAAAAAATCGATTCTCGGTGTATTGCAAACGTTGCGGAACGGGTCATTAACATGAAAAAGTAAATACGTTCACTGGAAAATGACTCGTTCACCCAAAAAAAGAAACCCGGTATAATGAATCCCCGTTAATAAAAGCAATTTATGAATTGGGTCCAAATTTCGAATTTTTTACTATACACTGCACCGTAGATAAAAGTTTACATACAACTCAATAACTCGAACGCCTGAAGTAGTTAAATTTGCTGACAGGTTGTGCTTTGTTTTCGTCGAACCTATGCTAAGATTCTGACATACAGAACCTTGTAGCACCTTGCTTAAGAAATATGTTTCTAGAACCCCAAAAAGGAAGACATCGTGTTGAACAATCTATAATTAGTATCAAGCGATTTTCCAAGACGCGAAGAAGCAAACATAGGCCAACTCTTTAAAGTTGCAATTAAGATCACGACAGACTACTATAATCAGCCCTTTTTTAAGAGAATAATGAGTCTTAAATGGGCAAGGATGACACCTAAAACGTCACATGAACAAATTCACCTGATTCACTCGAAATGCTGTGTTCAAAATGGAGAAATCGAGCGGATCCTCTAGTGGTTCAAGTACTAGTAGTGACCTTAAAGGGACAGTAAGGGCAACTACCACGTTTCAGGAAGTACATAATGTAATAATTTATTATTTTGTGCAAAAAGAAACTCAACAATATCTACCACACGTTTCCCCTGAATCACTTTTCTTGTACTTTTGCCTGTCTCTCTTCTTGTGATTTCATTCGATCCACAAACGCCCCCCCCCCCCCCCCCCATTAGTTTGTAGAATCTGCCATATAAAATGTTTGAGAAGTTTTTGACGAATTTTAAAATGTTTTTAGGGAAAAGAAAAAGGGGTGGGGGTTCGAAAATTATGGCGGAAACAGAAAATGGAAGATTTGAAGGTGATTGAAAATTTAAATTTGAAGTTAATAATTAATAGATCAATACGACAATAAAACTGAAAGAATGATGCCCTGCATGAATTTATTATTTCAGTTTCTAGTGCCAATTAAGTGCAGAGCTTGGCTTTCGATATGACAAAAAGTCTGCAGCCCTCATTTTTAGGTGGCAGTAAAAAAGGATGTAGCCACATAAGGAATAATTATTTCAGTTTCTACTGCCAAATGCGGATCTCGTCTCGATCGATCTAAACTCCGAACAATTAATATTTACTACAGTTTCGATTTTACCGGTTAATTATACTTGCTTGCATTCTGCCCCAATATAGAAAAGTTCCCGCTATTTCCGATTTTACAAGATATTGCTGAATGTAACAAAATATATAAAACATCATCGGAAAGCACTGCTAAGTAAGAGGCCGATTACATTCGAATTTCAGCCCGGGCTGGAATTTTGGTGCAATTACATGGCGAATTTCAGCCCGGGTGCAATGTTTAAAATTGAGCGGGAAAATTTGCAGGAAAGTGTTTTACGTGCTTTTTTTGTGAACAGCTAAAAAGGTGCGCATGCCCAAGTTCATATTTGAGCCCGGGCAACCTCATCCCCAGGGCCTTCTCCTCGTTCAAAATGGCGGTCGGAGAAACCCCTGGCCAAGGCTGCTGAAATACTCCACGAATCGTGGAGTATTTTGTCACGTGACACATGATAAAATGGCTTTTTCGGACGTTGTTTCCAGTGTTTGGCGGCCCTGTTTGTTTTCTGCAATCGGAAACCGTTGTTCAAACAAAACAAAGTCATTTCATCGTGTTTGCGTGACGAAATTCTAACGAACTTTTGGAGCCACTTCGGCAGCCTAAGCCAGGGGGTTCTCCGACCGCCATTTTGAACGAGGAGGAGGCCCTGGGGATGAAGTTGCAGCCCGGGCTGAAATTTGAACGCAATTACACGGGTTTTTTCAGCCCGTTTGCCCGGGCTGAAATTTGCCACGTAATCGGCCCCTAACATTCATTTGAGCGGACACTTGTAGAATGTCAAGGCTTACCGTACGAATTGTGAAAGTCTTACTTTCCCTACCTCTCCCATCCCCCTCCCCACCCCACCCCACTCTACACAAGGATTGATTTTGATCGAAAGAACATACTCGCACCCTTCACATCGGTCAAACGACAAATGTCCAAGATGTCACTTCAACCGCAAAACTTCACGCCGTTTCTGAAAACTTAAGCTTTTCACGTCGAGTGTATGTTCAAAATAAAGTAACTGACATCTACAAGTTTTGTCAGCGTGAAATTCGGTTTACTGGGACATGTTATGTATCGTTTTCATACGAACCTCTCGCTCGCAAACATTTGAAGACTCTGAAAGACCGAAAGTGACGTAGAAGTGACAGGGCTGAAAACACTCAAATTGGTCAGGGGTGCTTAGTTCGGCTTTTCAAAATGGCAGCCAGTGATTTTCCAATCTATAAGTTAAGCTCGGCGTTAGATGGTTAAGATTTCTTTCCGTGTTTTTTAAACGGCTGGGTTTGCTTTCTTTTTAAATGTAGCTGATAAAAAGTTTCGTTTGGGCGGTGGGAACAAGGAATACGAATGCTTAAAACTCAAGTGCACGGAGCTCGAGGACGAGTTTTGACGAACATGTAAAGAGCATGCGCATTGCGTTATTCAGCGCTGTCACCCTAAGTACGGAGCGGCCTCGTTCCCAGGGTCTCTCTTCTTCTCTCTCTTAAAGGAGAACCTGGGAAGGAGTTTGAGTAGGGTGGAGTGCAGGGAACATGACGTAAGATTAAATGTCCCCGATACCCTTTCACCCCACCCCCAATGTTGGAAATACCAACCTCATTCACATATTTTCAATGATAATATTGAATTAGGAAGAAGGGAGGTAATTTTCCACCTATTATTTCTTTTTATCTTACAAGGATAGGAAAATTCGCAAGAAAAAAAAGCGTATTGCGCTGAAGTATTACAATTACAATTTTTATAGCGCTAACTCCATAAGTTCTAAAGCGCTTTACAATAATGAAAAGATTTAAAATAGTAGAAATATATATTAAAAGATATTTAAGATATTCCATCACTAACTGAACAAAAAAGCTAAAATAACACAGAGATAATGTAATAGTTTTTACAGATAGAGCAGTTTTCAATTGAGTGTTGTAAAACCAAAACCAAAGTAATTACCCCAGCCAATCACAACAAACACAAATTACCCAATGAACCAATCAGAACTCGAAGAAAATACATGTCACCAGCGCCAAGCGCGGGAAAAAGCGTGCGAGCAAGTCGAGATTGGTTTGAGTTTTGCTTCTGATTGGTCGTGAAAGTGGCGCGAGATTTTTTAACCAATCACAGAACGCAGTAAAGCAAAACTAAAGCAAACGCAAATTACTTTCGACGCTCAATTGGAAACCGCTCTGACACTCGAGGTCGTTTTACTCAATTTACTTATGGTTCGTATTTTCCCGAATACTGTTCCCTGGGATTTCTCTTGGGCTCTGAGGAGAGGCTGGGCATTTTTCCTCCCCCGAAATACAACACAACATGTAAAATATCCACAATGTTAACTGTAAAACCATTGGATATACTAAGGTGTGCATATTTTCCTCTTTTAAACGCTTGAGTCCTTTATTGTAGACTAGGGTGACACTACTTTTGTTCCACTGAACCTAAAGCTAAGGCTCTGAAAAGGGTACTCGAGTCTGTTCAGCGATATCCAAACATTAGACTAAAGCAATAAGATTGGTCTAACTATATAGTTTATTTTTACACAAGACTTGATATAACGCTGGAGTTTTCGAAACCTTCTACAATTTATCCAAATTTGATTACACTTTTATTGACCTCAAACATGAAAAAAAAATCAAAAAAGACGTTTATCTACAACAATGCCCTAGCTTTAAGTTTATTTTTTGTGATGTATTTCGCTTTGCTCTATGTATATACAAATTTCACCAATTTGCGGCCAAGATGTTGTTTTCAGTCAGCCTCCTCTTCAGTCCACCTTAAAGAACAGCCCTTTTCACAGTTCACTTTTCTCATTTGCATTACAATATAATTGAACGTGAATGTGAGGCAATTTCGGGCAAATAGTGCAAACTTGCCCGAAATTGCCTCACATCCACGTTCAAAGTCATTGTAATGCAAATGAGAAAAGGTAACCGTGAAAATATTCAAAAAACGCTGGAGACCAAATTTCATGAAACATTCTTGATGTCCCACTCGTAAACAATCCGAAAATTAAAGAGCCACCTGAAATTGCTTTCTTTAAAAATGGCTAAACTAAAAGATTTAAACATAATTTTTTTTACTTAGTACAGAATAAAAGTCGTTCATTCGACGCAATTGACAAGAAACGTCGATTACTTAAAACAGTCAGCCAATTACCGCTGCTCAACACTGATCATTAGCTTGCTCTCTTAAAATAGTTTTCTATTTATCAATAATCAACAAACCCTTGTTCTTATAAACTTTTTAAAATGTAAGTACAACCTTTCACGTTGTTGGCCTTAAAGCTCTTCTCTTTTGCTCACCAAACGTCGACGGAGAAAAAAGATAAAAACGGAGGTTTTGGAATCAAAGTCATGTCCCAGAACCTTCGTTTCTTTTTTCAGCCGTATGATGTTTCGAGCTTTTAAAGAGAAAGAAATCTGGGGACGAAAATGAAAGGAGATTGTTTAAGACGCGCTAATCTCGTACCTAGAGCCACCGGGCTTCTTGCTCAGCGGGCGGTTGCCACGAGAGACTCTGGGGGTAATGGAATTACCGCAGAAATTCCTCGGTTACCAGTTCTTGGTTTTGTTACAGTGTACAGCTAATACAAAAAAAACTTCATTATCTTTTTCACCAGGCCAGAGTCTCTCCCAGCGAGCGCCCGCTGACCAAGAATCCTGAGGACTCCGGATACGAGATTGAAGGCGTGCCTGCGCCGTCTTTCTTATCCAGCAGTTCTTTGCTGCAATCATGCAACGACAAAATAATTTAAAAATTCCAATGTTTTTCTTCTTTCCGTCTTAGCTGTCTGGGCCTCCATAATCAAGGTTTAACACAGAGCTCGCTTATGTACATCTCATAGCAGCTAATTTGTGCTATGATGTAGCTAATAATAGCCTTGTTTGGGAGTGTGTTTAAACTCCAAAGGAAAGAGCAAGCAAACTCAGGCTCCTATTCAGCGATAACGACAGCAGTAGCGATAACGCAACAATACCGCGAAATATAGTAAAAATCTTATTTTGTTTTTAAGTCATCAGCTCATAATCTACAAACGAGAGTGACGACGTGTTTTAGGGTAGTTCAAATTCTAGAGCCTTGTTGCAATGTTCTTCGTATTGTCCTCTCTTGTTACGTCATCATCTTATCGACCAATCATGAGACCAGAAAAAGAAGACTTCTCCAAGATGCTGATTGGCTTGTTTGTGTTGTTCTCGATGTATATCGATACATAACTCCCTGCCTAGTGGGAAAAAATGTTTTGTTAGTAAGTAGAACTGACCGGTAACACTTCAGAAATCTCTACTGGTCTTAAGTTGTTAAGGGTCAATGCCTTAGCTATCAATCATATGTCAAAGCAAATAATTATAATCATGTGAACAAAGATCAGCAAACTTCACAATTTATCCAAGAGCAAAAGATGGAGAGAATAAAAGAAATCAACGTAAAGAATTTAACTCCGTGGTTGCCTTGTTGATCTAACACGATTCAAGCAAGCAACTCACTCTCAGAAATGAGGTAAAGCATTTTTATCAAGACCTTTCGTCTTTAACTATCTGCTTGACTCTATTATCGGAATTTCCATACAAATCCTTATATTTCCAGTCATTACTGTTACTGCATAATACAGCACATGGCTGACTGTCACGGCATGAGCTTGGGGTGCCTGTGGCCTATGCACCATTAAATTTATGCCCCAATCCTAACTCAGCTGCCTCAGCTGCTCAATTCAATGTAATAAAATAATGTGCGTGAAATGGCTTTAAGTATAATTACCTTAAGCATCAACATTCCAGTGACCGACGCTGTAAACCTGAGGCTGTTGCTCTCCATCCCGGTTATAGTAGTTAAAGACCTGAAAGATGAAACGCAAACAGTTCAGTCTTTGAGGGCTGAATAAAGCTAAGGGCGGAAACAAAAGCCAGCGCTTAGCTTCCGCACGATAGGTGATTTTCGTGCTCGTTGCTCCCCCTTCCGTCCGGGGTGAATCATATAGGCATGCTTACGTATGATGTGTGAGCAGTTTCCGCCATCCTTTACTGACAAAGAAAAAATGAAGGTAAATGAGAGAACTTTCACTTTAACCTCAAAACTTGACGTCATTTCTGAAAACTTAAGGTTGGACGAGGGTGGATTACATTTAAAATGAAAGACTGTTAGTTACAAGTTTTATCGGTTTGTCGGGGCATTTTCTTGCATCGTTTTCATGCGAATTTCACGCTCGTCAACATTTGAACTGATGCAAATGCCAAAGCTCTGAAAACCGGAAATGCCGTTGCTTTTTGCGTTTGACCGCTGTAAATGTTTACTCACGTGTTCAATTCACAGAGGGAGCTGATGCAGATGCTGATTTTTACAAAGTCTCGCGGGCGCAGATTTGCTTCCCTGTCACGTGATATCAGCAAGTTGGCTGTGAGTTGGTACACACCGCTGTAACGAATGACATACCGACCTGAGCGCTGGTCAAAGTCATTCCCGCGCACAAACGTCCCAGAATGATCACCCTTGGAACGAAAAAAAAAATGAAAACTTAATAAACGCACACAGTAAACGATATCACTAACTGAATATCCCTATTACTCGAATCGTCAGGGGAAGTGCAATTTAATGTTCGTATGAAAGAAAAGTTGTGCCCTTTTGTGGGTTATATAAAGTAGCCCAGTAAAGAAGTGAAAAATGGTTTTGGTTCGGGTTGCCAGCTGTGCTACGAGCTAAAGCGACCTTTAAATCGGATCACGAGTACTAGTTTGAGAATGAGTACGACCTTTCAAACCAAGTTCATGTGCTTTAGAATGGCATCTGTCCCAGAGCCTCGTTCTCTACTGGTTGGAAACAGGGAGGAACAATGGCTCTGCGAACGTCACTGATTTGAAATTGGAAGAGTCGTAGTTGTACTCATAGATCTCGCACTCGTTGTCTGATCTGTAGGTCGCTACTAGAGTAAGGGAAATTAACGCGAATTAGTAGTGGAGGTTTTGCATTCTATCTGGGAAGAGTGCAATTGATAATAGCAAACGAAATACACTGAATCGTACGCTGAGAAAGACACCTGTGAGGTCGAGGAAAAAATCTGTACCATAAGGCAGGGTTCAGAATTCAGTGGGGTCAAGATAATGAATTGGCGTTCCCCTCTGAGAAGGTTGCAGACTTTAACGACCCAAGAAATTAACGCGACTTAAATTAACGCAAATTTTTAAAATTCGCTTTAAATTAACCGGGGCAATAATTATTTTCCTATAGTAAAGTAGTCGTAAAATGTCTGATAGCGTAAGTCCATAGGTCAAGTTTAAAATCTCCTTACAAGTATGAAGAGGAAGGTTTTGCCAATAATAAGGGAAGTTACACGTTAATCAACACTTACAGGCTGCTTGTAGTTTTTCAATTCCTGGTGAGATTTCTTTGGAATAGTCACGTCGTATCGAAGGACAATATGATGCGCGGATAAGAGATCAGGGATTCCTGCTGCCATAAGGCTGATGTTCTACAAGAACAAAGTGAGAAATTTCGATATTTCAGAGAAATTGTGGCAAGACTCAGGACAACCACCACAACAGGCACAGAAACACCAACACAAGATTACGGTTGCGCTCTCCTTCGCCATCCTCTTTTAACGTCCCCGTTTTTTTAACGAAAGATATCGCTCTTTGATTTTGTGATCGAAAATTCCGTTTCCTGATCCATTTATGTATACTCAAATCCGATTGAGATTGCAGTCCAAACGATTAACATACAGACGTGGATGGGATTAGTGTCTGAATCTAAATTTTTGCTGCTTCATTCTATTTAGCGAACTAGATCCAGCCCTACCTCGCAACTTGGATTTCTTGGTTTTATGTAGCCTGCGTCGCAGGCGCCGAAAGGAGACGGGAAAGGAGGTAATTATTCGCAAGCGCGAAGCGCGAGACGTAGGAGGAGGGGCGTCCTTCCCCTTCCTCTCGCGCTCCGACCTCGCGAACAATTCCTTCCCTTTCCCTTCCCTTTCTGCACCTGCTGCGAGGGCCAAGTTTTATGGATCATTTTCTCAAAGATAAAGTCGACCGATATATGGGTTGATGCGCGATCGAGACTTATTTGACACTCGATCGATATCCTAGTCGAACTTCGACTTTTATCGATGTTACCTGATGAAAATGATAATAATAAACTTTCTTAAAGCGCAGACTTCCATAAAATGCTCAGTTGCGCAAAAATTAAAATAACTTCAGTAAGAAAATAACCAAGAAAAGGGAAAGGAGTTGCTATAGATTTCATACCTGGTCTGCAATCCGCCTTGATCGTCGATTTGCACTTTCTGTAACAACAAAAATGCAACATTTATTGTAAATCAGTGTAAGTAATAGTGTCGGGACACTTGCACATTTGCTGGAATGTTTTTCTGTGCCCCAACTTCCCTCCAACCTCCCCTCCCCCTTTTCTCGCAATATGTTGTTTTTCGTGTACATGTTGTAAAGGCTGTTTCCAGTCGAACAAAAATGAAGAACGACAGAAAGAGGAGGGGCTTTCCCGACAGCATTTTAGACAGCCTACGATAAAGGATAAAAACTCTTCTATGCTATTGAATGAAGTGTCGTAGCTCAGAAACGCTTGATACGGAGACTATGCGCTTGATTCTCATTTTCTGAAGTTGTCACCCATTTCAGGAAAGTAACTCATGACTGTTATGTAAATAAGAATCCCCAGAAAGCTTTTAATGGAAATAAAAAGAAACGAAGCTTACCTTGCACCATGCTCCTAAACTCCGCCATCATCGTGGCCTCGGTGATCTGGGCTCCTGGCGGCCCAACTGGACCGGGTGGACCAGGAGGTCCTGGGGGACCGGGACTAGGATCACACTGAGACTAAAAGTAGTAAACGTAAAAGAAATAACTGAATGAATATTCTTGTAACCCACCTAAATTTGTATCCGTGAAATACATTTGAATTTTTATAGCGGTGTATTTTAAGAGATTTTTTCGCCCCCACGCCAACCTTAGTATGATCTAAGCTTGCCCGTTCTCTCGCACTGCCAGCTGAACTCAACAACTGCCCATCTATGCTTCAACGTTTCACTAGCTCATTGCATCATTTACGTTTATTGTCACTGGCAAGTTGCAATTACTATAGATTTTTACTGTTGTGATAAATTTACGAAACCGCCCAACCGGCTGCGAAGGAGAATCTTAGGGCCCAGGGAATCTGGGGGCCCGCTCACCCTCTTTCGTGGACGAAACCATGAAATGCTAATTCCCCAGTTCTGCCACTACAAAAGAAGAGGGAGTTTAGAGATACCTTAGAGGTTTCTTTGTTATGTTTCTTGTCCTTCCCTTTGTTTGCTTTGCCGCCACGTTTTCTGAAGAAGTTCCAACTCTCCGCTGGGTTCAAAGTATCTGAGCCATTATCGGCACCCTGCAACTTGGAAAAGAACAAGTCGAATAATGTTGCCGCGTTATTGATTTTTGGCTACTTTCTTAAAGCACCCACTGAATAGTTTCGGGGAAAATATCTGTTCTAGGCAGTGAGAAGTTGGGTTGAGAAGTTGGAAGTCCTTCTCGCTCGACCATCCCTGAGCAGGTGGAAGATCCAGAAGGGATGTGTTTCTGGGAACTCCCCACCTACTCCTCCCCTAACCTAACATTAACACCAACTATGTAACTTATTATCACTTAGGGCAAAATGTTGGGTTAGGGGAGGGATAGGGACAGTCGAGCGAGAAGGACTTTCGAAAGCGCACGAAAGTAACCTGCCGCATGCAAACTTGACGCGCGTACTGTAAGCGAGAATTAAGGAGAGACTATAAGCACACCCGCGGCGTTTGGATTAAAATCACTTGGCCGTGAAAGAAATCCTGTCATTCCTACCAAGGAAGAAGAGAAGCAGGAGCAGGAGGAGGAGGAATCAGAGGACAAAGAGGGAGAAGAAGCCTTGAAATAACCCGTATTTTTGCGTGCTTGACGTCCAATTGACATAATCCTCGGAAAAGGGTTTAGAGCGAACGCTCGCCTACCGGGATCCGACTTATATTTCCTTAGAGAGGTCCTTTGGCTTTAAAGAAAGAAACGTAAGATAACGTCAAAATCGACGTCGAGATTCAGTGGTGCAAATTATTGGAATTGTGGTGATTGGTCACGTTGGACTGTATAGCGTCGTTTTTAATAAGTCCGGTCCATGCATTAATTAGACTTATTAGGTTAGATGTATCAGAGTGCGGGAATGGAATTGAGTGATATTCTCAATGTGGATAGAAAAACACTGATTGAAAGGTGGACAGTTCAGGAAATGATCAAATTATTATGTCAAAGGGCTTTAAAAGGTCTATCACCATTTTGATTTCTGAATAGCGGCACAAATTTAAATCGATGAAAGATTTAGAACATTTCCATATTACGTTAAAAAAATAAATGCAGAAATCAACAGCGTTCTAGTCGTTCTTCTACAAAACTGTGGGAAGGGGATTTTAATAAGCTGACATAGCTTGATCTGTTCGGAGCCTTCAACTGCAATAAGTTTAGTAAATGAGGGTCTTAACAAAAATGGAATCTTACATGTATTCTCCGACTTGAGAACCGTTTATTTTTAAGGAAACTTTAAAATGAGGTATTGGCTTTCCGTAAAACGTCGGTCAGTGGACTTTCTTGTTATGCATTGAATCCTGATGAAAACATAACGCATTAATTTTGCAATGTCACGAAAACTCGAAGAGAAATTTCAGTAAAGAAAATTCTAGTCATGATAAATATCTGCAATTATCTGACCCCACTGAGACATTTCAACTAAAAGCTTGAAATATCTCAATTAAAACTAGTGTCTTATTAGTTAAAACTAGACAATGGGTAGGTGAAATCCTAAACGATATTTCCATTCAAATGAAAGCTATTTTCCAGCTATATTATATTTTAACTCAGTGAATGACATTTGTCCCTTGCCTTTTTCAATGCTGGGCCAGGGGCTGTGTAATGATATGAAACTAATCCCTCATTAGTCTAGAATCTTATAATAACATCTATCTAGATTTATAGACTTCTGAAAGCCATAAACTATACCCTTAAGCTCAAAGGACACACCAACTCTATTCGAGGAAAGCAATCAGAAATATAAGCGAAAGTTTAACACTCGTGCCTGGAAAAAGCCTTCATTGTAAAGGTCAACTGTCTAAACTTTCTATCCACTATTTTATATTAGGCAAATAGTTGTTAGAAATGCGAGAATTCCTTTTTTTCGAATGAAGTGTCTAAAATTAATCTGCTTTCTATTTACAGGACTTAACCTAGGGCCAAGTGTCTATCGACAAGCTATTGAGCTATTTACAAAGGAAAAAAATTGCTTAGAATGTTATCAACAGTTTAAATAAACGTAGCACCGGATACTGTAATAACGACTATCGAGCTTTTACAATTTTAATTAACTGTTTTTTCTACTAATCGGAGCATATTAGACAGCGTGTGCTTATCAATGAATCGGGTCCATCGCACTCCAGGCGGATCGCTGTAAGGAGAATCTTGTTGCAAACGGGGTCTATTTGGCCACACTTTCGGTTTTTCCCACAGACTCAGAAGACAGAACCACCTTGTACAGCATAATAAACAGTTCAACAGGAAAGCACTGCTCAATAACTTTCATTTGAAATAAATAGGATTTCATCCACAGAGTCAAAAGTTAGAAACACCTTTACAGCATAATTAAAGAACTGCTCAATAGCTTTCATTCAGGGGTACAATTTAGGATTTCATCTAAAGACACAGAACTACCTTACACACCATAATAAACAGTACCACAGGAAAGTTCTGTTCAGTAGCTTTAATTTGAATGGTCTCATTTTGCAATTTTGTCTGCAGACTCAGAGGTTCAGGAATTGTTTTGCAAAAGACAAGTGAGTTCTATTTGGACGGGCGCGCTTTACTCTCAAAAGATTGTAGAATCACCTTATACAACCCGACGAAACTACCATGGAATGTAGGTGAAAAGGTTACTCTGACTTAAATACAATATTATTTCATTAAATTATGTTTGTATTTTGGAAATTTTTAATAGAAAATATGTAAGACGAAAAGCTCAGTCAAAGCAATGAGAAAATCTTAACTTCCTTGCTTTGTTATGGTTTGTAAGAGACTGAAAATTGTGTGCTATGTCTAGCCATATAATACGACATTTGTTTTTCATTCTTGTTTCCATCCAAGGATTGCGTGGTAAAACAGAAAGGTTGAAAAGATTTGGAATAAGAAGCATATTTTTGCGTCGAGGCTCACTCGTATAAATTATTGCTATCACGTCTCGTGTCCCAGCAATATATTTTTCCAAAGATACATTCGAAAAAGCTAACGCGGTTACATCTTTTTGCACAATTCATGACGAAAAAAAGTGAAAAGACGAGAGCAGGCATTTTAGACTTATTTCCCCACCAAAGGTCATGCACACCAAATATTTCGTAACTTTTCAGTCTCGACGCTTCTAAAAGAAACCGCCTTAACGACAAACAGAGGTTAATGCTCTTGTTTCAGTCCTTGTTTAATCGAAGAAATACAGAATTAGAAACAAGAAAAACATAAGAGGCAAATAGCTTCCTTATCTATGTGTAGTTTGCTCAGTGCATTTACTGAAGTTGTTTTTAGCTAAAAATAGAAATTAGTTACATTGTGCGAGAAAACGACATTGGTCAGCATTCAAACTTCGCAAAAATTTCGATGCAAAAAACTGACGCGTTAACTTTGCGTTTTTCATTTGAGTCTAGTACTGTCTACGAGGAGAAGGAAACCTCATTGAGAAAATCTTGACACAAGCGCTTTCCTGTTATAGATAACGAAGTGGGGTGCAATCAAAGATGGACAACTGCCGGGCGTGGGAACAAGAAAGCGAGAACTACACACGCCGACCATCTGTTCGTTCCAAACTAAAAAATTAAACGCAACAATTCTTTTAAGAAACCACAAACAAGAATATTCTTCTTACTTTTGAATTTTCGAGAACTGAAGCCTTTTCTTTGGGATTTTCCTGTCTGCCGTGGAAAGTTTGCGTCGACGGAATTCCTGCTGGAGTCTCTGTGGGTGAAACATTTGCAATTTCGAAACAAAACAGCACTGCTGCTCCGACGAAGATGACATAGCGAGCAACGCCCCAAAACTGAGGAACAACCATTCTGCGTGGAGAACACGGCTGAACTTGTTGGAAAAACTGGTCGAAAAGCCAACGTGGCGCTCGATTTATGTGTTTCCCAGAGATACGGGAGGTCGGGTAGTATTAAGAAATATAATATTGGTATTTCCCTTTAAGGTTAAGGTCGCGATGATACCATCGACTTCTCGAATGTGTTTGTGCATCAATTTAAGCCCCTTGCAATTGCCGATGGGGTTAAAGATTTTCATTTGATATCCAAATGTCGGGGGTAAGGGGCGTTGAAAGCGCAGTAAACTATATGTTACCTGTCTGCATAAAGCTTCAAAAAAAGATGTTTTCTACGAAGCTAGCTCGCGCGCGACTTTCGTAAAGAGTTAATTACTTTGTCAAAGGAAGCCACAGAGTAGGTTGGGTAAATATTTGAAGCGTGTTTAACACGGAATTATCGAACAGTATTCAACCTCATAAGTTCTCTCAAGCACCGCCCATCAAATTATCTTTAAGGGTTCAATTAATGGCGGTGGTTAAATTCTTAATCGATGGGGAGGAGTCAAACATTGATATCTCCCAGCCGTGAAGCATACAGGCTTGGGCTTTTGTCACCTTGCCAAACTTCACGCTCTGCGCAACAATTCAAAACCTCGGGTCTATAATTTGGTGTAAATTAAAAAAGGAAAACCAAACAGGAATTTGTGCTGTAAATTCACCGCGGAAACAATTTGTCTTTTAATCTGACTGTGTTTTTGCACGCAAGACATCCTGGCGTTATTTTTTTTGTCGTGTGATGAAAATCATAGATTATTTTTGAAGTGAAAATATCGTGTTGTTTCCGTTTTCGTCTTAAAATGGTTAATTCTTTTTTTTTTTTTTACCATTTTAATTTGACCACATTTATTTACTGTTATGTTATTTTCTCAGTAAATAACTGAAACAATTTCCAGTCAGTGCTGGTCAATATCAAGAAGCCGTGGGGTAAATACTAAACTTGTCAACCGGGGGGTCAAGATACGGTATGCTTCTTTCGTTTACTAAATTATTTGCCAGGTCTTGGTGGATTTTATATGGCTTGTACCTTTGCACTTCACTGGGTAAAAATAAACATCATAAAACAAAAATACACAAAAACGTGTCTTACCGAAGTGAAGGAATTGCGATATCGGCGTGCTGCGGACAGTTTCTTACCGCATGTTCCCATCTTGGCTAAATCCAGCACCAGCAGTAACGTGAAAACGATGGATGCTCGCATTTTTTCCGTCGTAAAATTCAGAGCCCTAACAGGTGGAGAACAAAAGTTTTGATTTCGTTGTATCACTTTGCACAACACGCACGTTTCTTATCAAATCTCGTGCCACGCGCGTGAAATGACCTAAAAAAATGAGAAAGGCGAATTAGACTCACCTTGGGATAAATTCTTGAAATTTTCAGTGGTTTTTCTTGCAGACACTTGGCTTTCACCGTAACAGTGACCCGTTTATGGCTGCAACAGTTTACGGGCAACAACGATCAGAGGACTGCCGTAAAGTCAACACCCACGAGATAAATGACTACAAATGGATACAAATGACCTTCTGACAGGGGAGTACGGGGATTTATAGACCGGCCGACCCGATGATTTGCGCTTATCAAATCCGAGGAACAGCCAATAGGAGTGCGTTGATTAAGGGCCTCAATAACTGAGTGAATAATCTTGAGGGGTCGCTGAAAGATAAAACAACAGCGCCAAATTTGCGGTTCCTTTGCAATGAAATACGGTCTTGTCCTAGAGGAAATACCCGGGGCTACATGAATATTCTATATCAAGGCGTCTTTGTTTGGATTTGTTGGTCTGGAATTTTTCCTGCAAAATTGCTAGATAGCCACAGACTTCAAGGACTCGAAATTGCTTCCGGCTGAAGTGCTATAATCGCTGTTATTTCGCTAATTGTTCTTGTTTCTCGAAGTTTTCAGCAGTAAATAAATCATTTTGCATGGCAAGGGATTAACCTCACGGACATTTATTAACTAAAACCTGCACGATAAATCCGTTTAGGACGGAAAATCTTAATAGGTCATTTAACAGACGCAAAGAGTCATTTCGTGTCATGCGCACCTTTATAGTCTTTAGAGTTTTTTTCAATGTTAACTGTATTTTTCGGGGAAAAAGTGAAACAATTAATTTCCCCACAATATTTTGAACGCTCTCGTTTAATTGAAGCGTGCGAAAGTCTTTTAAGTATTTTATACCTCAAAGTAGTTTGTCTCTTTGTTTGTTCTTTAGTCATCGTGTTATCATTTGCATCGCTGCTGTTCTTCTATCGTCGCCGTCTGACCGACCGCAAGCAATTTGACTATGTTCGACATTTGTTTATTAAACCAAATTTAATTGCCCAGTTAAGTTGGATGTGGTGCACTTTTCGAATGAAGGGTTTTAACTTTACACAGGAACAAACTTATCTCGGACTAAAAGTTTATTCCAGCAAAATCAAGAGTCTTTGATAGGTCTAGAGACACAAAGTGCATTGAAAAATGTTGTAGGACAGCTGTCGTTTTTGTAGGTTTTTGGGTGAAAATTGTGCTGAAATTAAAACTTAACGCCTTTTGTCCTACATGAAATGCCCCTAGAACATCGAGGAAAATATTGAGTGGTTTCCTCAAAGGAAGAACAAACCATAAACACCATTTTTTCAACTGACAAGAGGGCAGGGCTTGACGGAAATTTTCCCCGTTTTTTCCAGTTGCAATCCATTTCATCCCAGCCAATTTTCCCTATTTTAAACAAAGGTAGACACTTCACCACTGCACCCCTACAATTTTAACCAAAACTGAGCCATGCCTCATGTTTGGGTCTCCTTTTTGATTCCAATTTGGGGGCGCGGTGGTGTAGTGGTTAGCGCACTGGACTTCAGATCTGAAGGTCGGTGGTTTGAGGCCCAGTCCCCTTCATCGTGTTGTTTCCTTAGACAAGAAACTTTGCCCCACATTCTCTCTCTTCACTGGCGACATACTGCTGGGGATAACCCTGCAATGGACTAGCATCCCATCCAGGGGTGTAGCAATACTCTCAGTGGCTTCATGCTACAGAAATCAGGCATAAGCTCCGGCGGACGGAGATATTAACATAGCTGCTATAAAGGAATACCCGGCAGGGATCTTTGGGTCCTTTGGCCTGAAATAGATAAATGGGTGACGTTGCCAATAGGTGACGTTCACAATCTTCGATGGATCATAGGAGAGCTTACCTACTTTTCAATAGAGCTCTTTGCACTTATCACATGGTCGCCTTTTGTTAAGAGACAAAATAAGTATACCCTGTTCAAAGTGGGTTGATAAGTCGACAACAGCTTTTAAGGCATTTCAAACATACGTTGGCCGGGGTGCCAAACAAGTACGATCAAAACACCTTTACTCTACGATGTTTAGAGTTGCTTTTAATGGAATGTTGTATTCTAGGCTCCAGAAATTTGGACGCATTTCTCGTATTTTTGCGGTCCGACCAGTTTATCTCTTAAACGACTTAATAGCTTAGGTCCGTTGCTCAATTTCCGTTCGAAAATAAAGCTCATAACACACAGAACGTGACTGCTAAAACGAACAAACAAACAAACAACATATTTTTAATTCCAAGCTTATATATTTAACAGATAAGTTTTTTGCGCTGAATTTTGGACAGATTTAGGCTGAATTACCTGTATCTACAGTTATGGATTGTAGCTTCGAATTCCCAAGAGAAAGTCCTCTTATCTAAATCCCACTTTAATGTAAGATTCCAGTGTTAAAAAGCTCTCATTGATAAGGAAGTAGTGCACTTGCCACAGTGGTTTTGCCTTTCTTGTGTTCTGATGTACATTCTGTTGAGAAAGACTACAATTGTTTGCTATTTGTACAGGTGTAATAAAAAAGCTGAATAGAGTAATTCACACGATGAGCCCATTTTCTCCAAACAGGATAAAACTGGAATACTCAAGCAAAAAGGCTATCGGACTCACACTTGGAAATCGTGAAATCAAGGTTTGATTATGCATACTAAGATATCGTAGCATATATAACTATGAATAAGTATTTTTGTACCGGTTTCACCGGGGCAGATCAAATCGTGTGCTAATGATAAACTTCCAGAATAGACTGTTCGATCGTTAGCCGAACTAAAATTATGAGAGTTTTTTTTAAGTAAATTATATAGCAGTTCATGGACAGAGCCGGACTTTTTTTTTTGTTTAGTTCTAACTACTGATTCTGCTAATAAGCTTTAAAAGCTTCTGTGGGGTCAGTGTGTTCAGCATAACAAACCGAGTCGCACGGGAAAGCTGAGATTTCGTTTAATCCGCGACCCCTTAGGATTTCTTTTACAGAATCAAAAGTTACTTAGAATCTCTAGTTTACAGCTTTTGAGTTATACTGATCCTGACGTCGGCGTGTGTTCGTTCAAATGAATGCTCTTGAGTTGCAATGGCTCTCTTCCTGTTTGCCAGAGGCCTGCCGGAACTTTTCCGAGTGGACATCTCGGTGGAAACACTTTACAAATTCGGCTCCAATGGATTTTGGTTTGATTTGGTTGGTCGCTTGGGTACTGTGTCTTGTATTTAGGAGTTAAGAGCGTCGAACGGTCGGCTTGACGTGTCTCTGATAATCGGCTGTGCTAACCTGCACTGAGTAGAGAAACGAGTACGGCCTCACACATTGTGCACGCCACCTACAAACTCGAGCTGGGCAGGACAAAATTCTCATCAAATGGGTTAGTCTACTTAGGCAGCAAATTAAAAATGCCAGCACAAACATTGACAGCAGAAAAATGTAAAAAAAAAAAGATAATGCCTTGTCGGCCTTACCTCGAACGATTGTGTGTGTGGTACATGATGAATTTCAACTTTGAAGTTGGCGGAAAGCCGGATTTAAAGTAAAAGTAACTGACAATAATGAGTTTCTTTCAGTCAATTCTGTCGTGTTCTACCCCGTCTCTATTAGCCCGCCTAATATTCTTGCTTAACCGTAGAAATGCATACAGTGCCGGCCAGAAAAGTACTGCCCAGCAATTACTTTTAACGCTGTTGTCATCAATAAAGAACCTTATCCATAGACCACATACAGCCAGCTTATTTCTTGGTTTGATTTTGTTGTGATCGCAATTCTTAAAATAGGAACACAATTTTTCCCCATAAGATTTGCTTGTTCAGATTATTTTTGTCGGAGACGAGTCACTGGTTTAGTTGAAATGAGTGGTTTTTACCACACTTAAAAAAAACAACAGTCTTAAAATTGCACCGTTTAATGGCAAGATTAAATTATCTGATTATTCGATGATTTTAGCGTCTGAAAAAGTGCGGAACGATAAGCTGCCGGATTAGCACATTGGCGTAAGTCCAACGTATATTCCCGAGAATTAATCACAAAAGAAAACAATGTTTTCTAAAAGCTAACGGGAATTTAAGCGGTTATTATAGTTCTTGACTACTGCATTGACTACAAAGTAGAAGAGAATAAAACCTGCCCGTTTCGTGTTCCTAGTGTCAGGAGGTTTATCTTATCAGCAGCTCGTTAGCAAATGGCGACAGCCGTTTTTCCTGTTTGTCTGCTCGATATTTATCTTATCTGGATGGACAAAACTCTTATCAGCACGAAAGGTCCTTAATTTCCCAACTGCTGTGTTAAAATCGTACCTCAGAGTTGGAGGAAATCGTTCTTCACCGATTACGATATTACGATCCTAGCCAGCAGTTAGCTGAATGTAGGCTAAGACCTTTTAAAGGAATTATAATTATCGTGTGCTTTGAAGGATTATATAGGCAGGACCGCCAAGGTTTTAATGTCATCTTTATGAGTCGACTGTTTTCAAAAGTGGCTTGCACTTTTCTAGAATTATTGGATTTGCGGTGGATTGTGCCGGATTGCTGATATTTCTCTTACCCCCTCTTCATTTTAAAATCAGATGACAAGACATAAATCTCCTAATAATACAACTTCAAAAGTAGCTCCTGAATACAAAAGCTTTTTTAATTTCATCCCGCAGCTCTCTCACAGGGTCCCGAAGGGATTTAGGGCTCTAGAACTCCGGGATAAACAATGCAGGGCTCTAACAATAATAGGGCTCCAGGGCTCTAGAGCTGCGAGAAGGAAAAAAAGGGGCTCTCTAGCCCCATTGCGTCAAACCAGGGTTCCATTTAGCCAGAATCAACAATTTTGTGCGGGCGGGCGCCAAGCCCGAAAGAGAAAGGCTACCGGCTCTGGGCTCCAAGGCAGACATTGCTGGGCTCCAGGGCTCCAAAGACACCCCTTTTGGGACCCTGCTCTCTGCAGGATGTACTGGAACCGGCGAAAAAACCCGTAGGGGATCGAATCGAAAAACCTTTACCTCATTTCAAACCAAATGCCGCAAAGTTCTAAATGTGGTGAACCTACCAAAATAGCAATAAAACTTGGCGTTTGTCAGCAAACCCCTAGACTTTCTAAGCTCCTTTTAACAGTAATTTACTTCCTTTGCGACCTAAATCTCCCTGAGATTGTGTGTACTGTATTAATGGGAGACGATATAGGTGAATTTGCAGAGAACCAGAAGAACTCGGACGATTGTCAGCTACCGTTTTGATGTCTATAAATCCTTTTTGAAAGATTGATATTCAAAAAGGTTTGTCCCTTTTTTCGTAAAATGAATCAATTCCTCCTTTTCATCTTTTTACATGAAAGAAACGTGAAAAATTTTGAATTTCTTACGCGATCCCGAACTGCAAAACTGATTAAAGAATTTGGATTAAAATAATGAACTTCAATGAGATAAGCAAGAAAAATGGCTTAAACAGTGGAGGAAAGATACTGTTCAACTGTAATCTCCCCTTAAGTCAAGTCCACATTATAGTTCCAGACAATTTTAATTCTATAAACACCGGGTATCCTCAAAAGGAATCGCGTTGGATAAATGAATAGCGGATTGAGGGTTTGTCCTTAGCTTGTTGTCTCTGCCCTGGTGTTACTTTGTGTCCTTGAACACACTTTGTTCCATAATATTATCCGCTCTGCATGGCATTTTGAGTGCGACTACTGCAAACAGGGTTTCCTAAACGTGAAGACATTCACCGGGGGGTGCTCCCCGAAAATTTGGGTGGGGGTGTGCGACCCACTCCTTTAAACCCTTACCCTGTTTCAGATTAAAAGATGTGATTTTGCCTACCCCATTTCAGACCTGCCCAGGAACTGCTTCGGTTTGTGTAGACATTTGAGAAGAAGGGCTTCAAATTTCCGTTGTTTATCAAAACACAGTTCTCAAGAGAAGCTAAGAATAAGAAAGTAGCTTCTTGTAAAACCATATCGAATTCCAGACCAATTCCGCACTAACCTTACCCATTTCAGACCAAAATGGTCCAAATCTACATCCTATTTCAGACTAAAACGGCTCAAAAACCATACCCTTTGGCGCGGTACATACCTATCTAGCTTATATAAGGGAGTACCCCTCCCCCCTCAGAACCAATCATTATTGCAGAGCAGCATACAGAGCAGCATACAGAGCAGCATATTGCTATAAAAACTGATTGCTTCAAACAGCTAAAGTTAGACTTCGTTAGTTCTAGTTGTCTAAGGTGGTTTCAGTTGTTTGTTTAACTGGCCTCGGATATCATGAAGCTGTCGTATTGTAACCCTTTAAGCCCCAAGCATGTAATTTCTCCTTACAATATTATTACTTGATCAAACATGCAGGTCATGAGAATAAAGGAAATGACCACCAAAGACAAAATGCCTTGATCTTTAAGCAAATTCTCCCAACTAATACTATAAGAAATGTATAGAGAGCAACGAGGAGAACATGTATGTTGATATCGGGGCTTTAAGGGGTAAGTGGATACCGGCAAACCGGAGACTCGTCCCAATTCGTCTGTCTAATATGACCGCTGCACCGCTGCACCGCTGCACCGCTTTCACAGCGGTCAAACGTAGGACGCGTGCGCAGTTCCCGCCATAATTGTACAAAAGAAAACACAGACAAATGTCGAAAGTTTTACTTTAACCGCAAAACTTAACGCCATTTCTGAAAACTTAAGCTTTTTACTTCGAGCATGTGTTCAGAATGATGTAACTGGCATCCACAAGTTTTATCGGCGCGAAATTTTGTTTATCAGACATTTTATGTATCGTTCTCATACGAACTTCGCGGTCTTAAAAGTCTGAACTGATTCAAACTTCAAGGCTCTGAAAAACCGGAAGTGACGTTGCGTTTTTGCGTTTGACCGCTGTGTGTGCACCGCAGCACAAAGGCTTTCCCTTGACCCTTTACGCGCTCTTGATAGACGACTGAGGACGAGTCAGGGCAAACCGTTAGAGGCTCTACATCTAGAAAATTGTCGGTCGAAAAGAGACACTAAAGAAATGGCGAAGTTAGTTAGCTAAAGATAAATGACAACGACTTCGTCACTTCTGACAAAGACATTCCACAGTTAGCGAAAGAGCAATATAAGAGTAATTTGTTTGGAAAATCGAACTGAGAATTGCCTTCATTTAAAAAGACACTTAAATAAAACAGATAAAATGTAACCTGGTGTTGTATTTTGTCCTTCTGTGAAGGTAAAGCGCCATTGGAGAGGTTTTTGGTCGTCTGCCCTATAACGGAGAGAAAGACTAAACCTTCACAGAAAGACAGAAAACAACACCAGGTAACATTTCATCTTCTTTATTCAAGAGGTTTAGTTTTTAAAGCTTATTTATATCTATTGATGGGAATTCTCAGTTCGACTTTCCTTCCAAACTCTAAAATAACGCTTGGGCTACCTGCGGACATTCTTGACGAATCCTTCTATAAAAATATTTATAGCTCAAAACTCGACTGCGGCGATGGCAGAATTAACAACCTTTATTCTACTGATGCTGATCTAAATGTACTGAATTCCGCAGATGAGGAAAAATGTGAAGGGTTTTAAACTAAGAGAGAGTGCTTTAATACAAGCACTAAAAACTATGAGCTCCGACAAGACGCCGGGCTCTGATTGACTGCCTGCTTAATTTTAAGTGTTTTTGGAACGATGTATCTTATATATCTAACTTAAACTTGTACCGCATTTAAAGAGTTGCCAAGAACTGTACAGTATTGTAAAGCTGCGTTTTATGAAATTAATAAAAAAACAACAACAACGGGAAAACAAAATTTGTAACATCCTTTATCGAAATTCACAACAATTTAAAAACGATTGCGACTGGCGACAAAAAAATGCCGGTCGAGCGTAGTAACCTGTTCCAGACTAGTAAACCGTAATAACGTGAAGGGAAGAAGCTTTAGACGAACTGACACCAAAACGTCAGCTGCAATCCCTTATATACAAGAACGTGTGCAGTCGTATGTAGGCTGAAATATGATATAGATTTTTGCTCAGTTTGGCCTGCAACGAGGGAAATTATTTTTTAAAGGTCTTGTCACTTCATGATGACTTTAGAGACAGGTCTCACAAGTAGTAGACTGTGAGCAGTCTGTTTCTTCTCCTAATCTTATTCTCTTTCTTCTCCTAATTTTATGATTACACTTTCGCTCGGCGGATCTAAGGAAAAAAGACCGATTGCTCGCAGTCTACACAAGTAGGGGCTGTAAAATCAAATTATCTTGATCTGCGATTCGCAGGTTAAGCTGCTGAGTGAATGTTGATTGGTTAAATCAAACATCAGAGGTGCATGGCCCGCAGGGCGTATGCAAAAGGCGACGGCGAGGTTTCGAAACCCAGAGGTCTAGCCTCAGACCTCTCGGTTTCGCTCGCCCAAACAAATACTCGTTC
Organism: Siderastrea siderea; assembly: GCA_964030785.1. Lineage (NCBI taxonomy): Eukaryota > Metazoa > Cnidaria > Anthozoa > Scleractinia > Rhizangiidae > Siderastrea > Siderastrea siderea. Next base: position 19,812,887 of record OZ034967.1, read on the forward strand.
CAAACTTCCAGCTCTAGGCATGCATGACGTTTTGTTAGGTTTCCCTTGTGGATCACTGGTAAAATCTAATGACACGACACGACACGACACGACACGACACGACACGATGCATGTGCAGAGACCAAGCCTCTAACCGCCGAACGCCCTCTTAAACGAAAGGCTGACGCCGAACCTCCTACGCGCTTGTCATTCAAAAAACGCTTAGGAAAACGCTTGGGGGATCCTTTTTCTCTAGATCCTTCGCATCTTATTTTCGTTGTCCTGGTGAGAGTCTGGAGCACCCGGCTATTTCGGCACAGTTACGCTAACCACTGCCAATCCAAGAAGGGTGATATAGCTGAGCGCATGCCTAGGTTCAGCTTGTGAACAAGCTCTTTGGTGGCAAGGAACGAGCCTAGCCTGCGTTGCTGGCAGTATTGTCTAGTAAGGTAAAGTTTTGGGGGCCGCCATAAGCGACTTAAGCCACGACAACTGGCGGCGAGAAAATACCTTCTCCCTATTCCCTTCGTGGCTTCGGCGCTCTTGTCGCGGCTCCCCCGCTCAAACTTCGCGCAAACAATCCCGCTAGCCTCCTTTCAGGTGGTTTGAGGGTGTTTTTATCACGGAAAAACTCCGGAAAACGCGGAGGTCGCGATCGCCGGCGCCATCATGGACGCGCCAAAATCGGTAGAGCAGAGAATTTAGGAGAGAGAAAAAATTTTGTCTCTTTCCTCTCACCCTCCTCCCCGTCGCTTTGTCACTCGCCCCAGACCAATATTTGCGCGTGTCCAAGATGGCGCTGGCGATCACGAACTCCGCGTTTTCCGGGGTTTTTTTTGCGATAAAAACACCCTCAAACGCCTAAAACCGCCTGAAAGCAGGCTAACAATCCCGCCAGCTACGCAGGCTAAGTCAGCCGAACGCGCCTTATCCCCCGGCTACGAGTGCCTTCTCCACAGGCTAGGAAGGCTTAAATCAAACCGTGGGCACGGTGCAGTGAAGTATGCTACAATTACGTTCTAACTCGCTACGCGCAAACGAACGTAAATTATTTTCCCCTTAAATACTGTAGAAAACATAATCACAACAGCTTGATGGTTGGAAGCTCAGGCAATCCAAACTGACGTTTATTCGACAAGCAACAATATTTAACAGACACAGTTATAGCTTATTACAAGCTGATGAGCATGCTAGAGAAGGGAAAAAGAGGCACCGGCCGAACATTGGACAAATTACACCACTCAATGAACTTTAGAATCTCGTTCTTATATTTCTTCACTGTGGAGTCAGCTTTAGATCTGAAAAACGTCGAGGGAAAGTCCTTCAAGTCTGGATTGACCCTAGTGGGTAGGTGATTCCAGTGACTATCAGTATCAAACATCTGCAACGAGAAAAGGATAACGATAATAGAAGAACGTGTACCCCACAAAATAGCACAAAATAGTACAAAAACCCTAGAGTCCAAGAGCGGTGCCCTCCTACCAGGGCCCTGATGGCAAGCGCCCACAACTTTCTGTCCAATATCAACTCGGGCCAGTGCCCCCTCTCGCTGTTAACTTTCGATGACGAGCGTCCCGTATTTCTAAGTTCCACTAAAGAAAAAAAAGAAGGCACGCAAAACGATGATCAAAAACAGAAAACAACAACTCAAATTCATGCTATGAAAACGAAACAAGACTAGGAGACTAGGGCCATGATGGCAAGCGCCCACAACTTTCTGTCCAAAATCAACTCGGGCCAGTGCCCCCTCTCGCTGTTAACTTTTGATGACAAGCGTCCCGTATTTCTAAGTTCCACTAAAGAAAAAAGAAGGCACGCAAAAAAATGATCAAAAACGGAAAACAACAGCTCAAATTCTTGCTATGAAAACGAAACACAAGCGCCCACAACTTTCTGTCCAACTCGGGTCAGTGCCTCCTCTCGCTGTTAACTTTTGATGAGAAGCATCCCGTATTTCTAAGTTCCACTAAAGAAAACGGAAGGCACGCAAAACGATGATCAAAAACGGAAAACAAAAACTCAAATTCTTGCTATGAAAACGAAACAAGACTAGGAAACAACCATAAGTAAAGCTAAAACCAATCCACCGAATCTACTACTACCCAATAAAGAATTAGTTTTCCTCCCATGCTTCAACGCTTTTGCGTGGAAATACTTATAGTCCACTATGAAACTGCAGTCCTTAGCCCAATGTCCTGAGCGATTGCACCGGTAGCAACGGTTGGGATTTGCAGCGTATTCTGGACGGCCTAAAACCGGCACACACACAAAATAAACAAACAAACAAGCATAAGCCATGAAGAAAATTTTCTGGAAATAAACTCTGAACGGGAGGGTGGGCGGGCTATCAAAAAGCAAACGCCAGAGTGGAAAGCGAGAGCGAGAGGAATCGATAAACTCTTGCAGAACCTTAAATACCAGAACTATCCAATCACAGATTCCCTGGAGACACGCCTTAAGGCGTGTACTACAATAGCACAAACATAACCTGCTAATGAACTGTATCAACTCAATACCAGCGGAAAATACATTTTTAATTGAATAAATTATATGGGAAGTAGAGTAGGGAATTTAAGGCTACTCCGGAAATTCGCGTTTTCCTTCAGGAAAAATTTCGTACCCACGCCATTTTGCAAGAAAACACGCAATCTACATATCATTGGAAAGTTTTATGATGTAGATTTTGAAAAAAATATGAATTGCCGGGCCGGTTATTTGTAGCCCGCAAAAGTTAGTAGCGAAAAACCGCGAAACTGACCGACCGCTTTTCAATTGAATTCATGAACATCAAATCCAAGCGCATTGGCAAAATATCTGCACATTGTTAATCTTAATCATCGAAAGTGTGTGCAGATTTTTCGATATTCTGATTGGCTTTTTCTTCATTTATCCGAGTTCTAGTAGCAAACAGTACACAATGCAGGTTTACGTTGAAGATCGCCAGGGGTGAAATATTTGAAATAAATTTCAAAAATCCCGCAAACACTTTTATTATACAATGCTTAAGGAATGTCCAGGCCAAATTTTTAAGAAATCCGCCATCGCAAGTGTTTGTACCCTAATTCATTTATAGCTGACATACTCACGCAAAAACCAATTTAAGTCGGAGATTTCGCATTGCAAACTCAGTTGGATATATCACACCTCCTCAGGAGATTATATCACATCGTAATACCGGCAGCCAATGGAACAGCTGAATCCCCGCAGTCAACTGCAATGGAAAAAATTTCGCGGAAAAAGTATCTCATGTCTGGCAGCCACGTTTTCGAGGTGCAGGCTCCTGCATCAAGTGCTATTTTACTGATTTTATAGAGCTTGAACTGCGCTGTACATGGAAAAACCACGGGGAACAGGAATAAGTAAAAAAAAAACAACAACAACAAACAAACAAACAAACAAAGAGCTAGGAGCAAAGTTGAAGCCTACTCCAGCAACCTGAGGAGTTGATCTGAAGGAGGCCGTTGTTAACGAAATGGGGTCACTCCGTTCAGTGTGCTTGGGTGTGTTTTTATCGCAATTTTTTCTTCTCACCTGATCATGGCACTCACTCAGTTCGCAAGGGACGAGTTTCCGACAAAAACTGACAACAAAGCTCGCGATTCTCATATTCTTAAGATTTGGTGCCGAAGTATTTACCAGTTAATCGAAAGGAAGCGTGGAACGCGACATAAGAAGAAAAACTTTTGTCTCTCTCCGACAGACTTTTCCTTTCAATGTTTTGTTCGCAAACTTAACTTTCCTCGTTTTTTGGCCCTGGTTTCTCATCAAATACCGTTCTTACGCTTTGACCCATCCACGGAAACATAATCCTGCCTGTCAGCTAAAATGTTCGACGCCAATGTGTAAAGCATAAGCTCCGGCTTCAGATACAAACGAAAAAATGCTGATAAGCTGAAGTAAGGAACCATGAATGTTTCGGCTTTTTTAGCGAAACAAACAAAGAGCTAGGAGCAAAGTTGAAGCCTACTCCAGCAACCTGAGGAGTTGATCTGAAGGAGGCCGTTGTTAACGAAATGGGGTCACTCCGTTCAGTGTGCTTGGGTGTGTTTTTACCGCAATTTTTTCTTCTCACCTGATCATGGCACTCACTCAGTTCGCAAGGGACGAGTTTCCGACAAAAACTGACGACAAAGCTCGCGATTCTCATATTCTTAAGATTTGGTGCCGAAGTATTTACCAGTTAAGCGAAAGGAAGCGTGGAACGCGACATAAGAAGATAAACTTTTGTCTCTCTCCGACAGACTTTTCCTTTCAATGTTTTGTTCGCAAACTTAACTTTCCTCGTTTTTTGGCCCTGGTTTCTCATCAAATACCGTTCTTACGCTTTGACCCATCCACGGAAACATAATCCTGCCTGTCAGCTAAAATGTTCGACGCCAATGTGTAAAGCATAAGCTCCGGCTTCAGATACAAACGAAAAAATGCTGATAAGCTGAAGCAAGGAACCATGAATGTTTCGGCTTTTTTAGCGCGAATACCGACTGCAGCAGGGAGTCACACGCGATTACAGATTATAACACCTCTCTTATTAACTTTTATTCGCCGAAAAACATTTTTGGCAAAAGCTCGCGCATTTTTGTTAAGAATCTGATTTTTTTTTCTATATAAAATAGAAAGATCAGTTCCATAACGTTCGGCTTTGGCGTAGAACTGACTGAACCAGATAATTTCGCCGAAATCAATCCTTGAAAGTCCGCAGCTACCTTAATTGGCCCTGGTACTGTCGATGGCACTATCCATGGTTCTGGTCAGGAATCTAGATAATTAACGTACTATAGACGAATTTTCGTTAATGAAGAGTATTTCTTTTTCGATTTGATCTTCGGGTCTGTCCAAAACGTTCACAGATCAAGGACGAAACCAAAACCGCCATTTCTCAGTTGTGGAAATGTGCTACAGACGTGGCAAAAAGCTTCCCTTTGCCTTAGTTTGAACAGGACAATTCAAGGATTTCAAGATGGAGGCTTAGGCCTATTAGGTCGCTACAGAAAAGTATCAAAGTCTGTTTATGACGGCATTTAGAGCAAATCAAACAAACTTAAGTTATCTGAGACAAGCAAGACGGTAGTGTATCACTGATACCTGACTGATGCCTAAGCCGGTAAACTGGGTCTGAATATTGTGTTCAATTTTCAGTTACTTCTCAGCTTCTGAGACACAACAGACAACCTCACAACTATTAGTTTAGTTTTGAGCTAAGGGTTGTTCAGCTTAATAAGCAACCAGCAATGAAAGTCATTTCGTGAGCTCAGTGACAGTCCGATTCTGTTGGCGATTTCGCTCCAATTAATTATCAGTAAAGCCTCGGCCAAGCTGAAATTCCACTGAGTAAGAAGGAAGAAATGAATTGAAGTCGTGGGAAATAATTTGGCTAACTAAACGCAAAAGGATTGAATGCCGCTGGAAGTTGAATCCATCTGGAAAGCCGCCGACTCCTAGCGCTGTAAATGACGATTGTCTATGTGTTCTCGTTTTCGAAATTATACAGTTGATTGTATTGGGAATCTTATCTCTCAAGAGCCACGGTCTTCCTGATTAGCTTTGATTCAAGAGGGGGTCTTTCCCCTGGGCTCAGATAACACTCTTTCCCTTTCTCTATAACGCACAACTCGTAACTTGCCGTCTCCGATTCAGTTTCTCAGAAACGCTCTGCTCGCTACTTTGGCTTAAGTGTGGACAGATCAGTGATAATGTTACTACTGCATCTATAGTGGCTTAAAAGATCGGTTTTTATTTTCTTTTTTGGAAGCAGGTGTTCAGGCAGACGCTTGGAGCCTTCAGAAAAAATCATAACAGGTCGAGAGAATCATCCTGTCATTTTTTCAAACGGGGGACAGGGTTCTTCACTACCGACTGAAGAACTCATGTAAAGATGATCGAACCATCCTGTCATTTTGTCAAACGGGGGACAGGGTTCTTCACTACCGACTGAAGAACTCATGTAAAGATGATCGAACTGCTTTCTTCAGATAGCTTGCCAACGAACCGGTGACGAAGTATAAATTTTCAGACTCAAAATTATTGAGGTTGTCATTTCGATCAGAGTTTTGTTCAGTTTGTTACCAGAAAATAGGAACTGGTGATGTGCTTGTTTTTACTTTCTTCCGTTGCTGACAGCGAATTGGATTTGGAACGCCACTTAATCTTCGACGACAATGCGTCGAACCAAAGGGGAAAATATGCAGAAGGCAATCACAACAGGAAAGGTCAAAATGTCTGCCAGAAATCGATATCTTTGAACAGTCAGTTCATGCCGGCAGGTATTTTAAGCTTGTTTTAAGATTAAAGCTAGCCATGACATGGCCGGTTTCCCTTCAACCGTTACCTTTCAACGCTGTGCTTATTTCAATTGAATCAAATCAATTTTCCATCCATCTTGAGATGTCCGTCAGCCACAAAAATGTAGAGCACTTCTCTGAAGTGTGAGCGTGCTTGACACGAGAGGAAATGAGCTAAAGGTTGCCAAAATATTCTGTCACCAAACGCTCATTTCTTGGCTCCTGTCTGTCGCTTTGTAAATTGGTCACGCCCTAAGGTGTACAGAATTCGCAGATGGGATCAACTGTCTAGTTGGCCGTTTCCGATTTGCAAGGCCTGGTTAGGCGGGCTCCTGGCCTTGTGCAAATTAAACCTTTGATATAAAATTGATTAGTTTCATTGAAAAGCGAATGGAAACTCATGTTTTGTATCTGGCTTCATTTTGCAACCAGGCAAAACTCATCTCAAGACAGCTTGCTGAGTTTTTCAAATAAGGGGGTTAGTTTCCAAAGAAACTGTGGTGCTGCGTCAAGCGTGAAAATTTGGATTTATCAGCTAAGTTGATAAGGTAAATTGGCCACCGTATAGAAATAGAAGAGATAGAAAGCTGACGATTCGAGTGTTAGCCATTCGTCAGAGCGAATCAAGGAATTGTGGGTTGTGCTCGGTGAAGCTACGCAATTGGTAGGAACAAGAATAAATGAGGTGAAAGAACAAGAATAAATGAGTTGACTGACAAGTGTTCGTTGATTCCGTGGGGATTAAGTGTGCGGATTTGAAAAATGAATTTTTGCTCTAGATTCTTACGGCTTTCCGTGTTACCCTGATGTAGGAAAAGGCCACAGACGGTCATGCATTGGCTATAATGATCAGAGGATAATACCCAAGTCTAAAAGGTCGTCCGAAAAAGGAACAGTTGGTTTTAAAAAAAGCAAAGCTTCGACGCCAAGGGCATTACCCTCTGATACTGACAGCAACGTTGTAATCCTTTTTTAACCCTGCGATTATTTTCTACAATGCCCGAAATTTTTCGTAAGTGGTAAAAAGAATACAGCCAGTGATGGACACGGCTTAATCGTGGACTAACAAAATGCAAGTGAATTAGCTTACTCGTTTTTTATTATTTTTATAAGACCGCGATAAGGTGAGGATCTCTTTTCTTGGTTGAAATGTGACTTCCTTCGATAAAACTTTCGTCGATAAAATCGGACGACGGATACACGTACCACGTGATGTGTTTCGCCTGGTGAGAGCCGGATATGATTAATTGGTGGATTGTAACACACGTTACTTCGGTGTCTGGCTTTAATAACGTTTTATACTGCGAGCAGTCTCTTTCTTCTCCTTTTTCTTTCTTCCTTTCTTTTTTTGCGCGGATGGGTCGCGTGTAAATCGAAACGCGAAGTGCGAGCGGCGAAGCCGCGAGTCACGCGTAGGTAGGTAGGTAGGTAGGTAGGTAGGTAGGTAGGTAGGTCACTGTGTTATCCCTGCTAACCTCTAGTTTTCCCCTGGGGTTTTCCCGTATCTTGGCCCAAACGCCTCCGCAGACGCTTGACCGTAACCTGCAAAGTTTTGGTTTTTTCATCGTATTTATATGCATTTTGTTTTCTCTGAGCCCATCTCTCTACCTCTCTCAGGTCCTGTGACAAAGTGTGATTTAGTGTTGGAATGATCTTCCAGTTCGAGCTTGAAGACAAGGTGGTATCGTCTGCATAGATGTCCATGGTTGACCTGCGAACGTGGAGACGCATGTCGTTCACGAACAAAAGGAAAAAGCCACGGGTCCTAAGATTGTTCCTTGAGGCACACCTGTCTGAGGAAAATAGGAGGAAAGCTCGCAGTGTCTGTATGCGCCTCGCCTCCTCTCAGATGAGAAGCCAACACCAAGGTTAAAGGTAAAGGGCAAATAATAGCTCTACAACCTCCCTGGTAGTACCGTTTACATCTCCCGCGTGCTGTGTAACTCGCTCAACAAGTTTTGATGGAAAAGAGAGACTGTTCGGTGACGTGAAGGCAAGCAGGCGAAGCTGTCAAAAAAAATTGACTTAAAAAAAAATCTGTCTCAGGGGTTTGAAATGATTGAAAGAAAAAAAAATGAAACAAACAAACAAGAAACAAGGAAACAAAGCAAAAGCCTCGCCAGCGAGCAGTGACGTTCATGCATGTTCAGCGGACTAACGCGTAGAGTATGCGTTAACGAATGTCCAATATGGCGGATTGAACGAAGACTTCACGTTTTCAAAAGTTTAACCTGTCTTGAACCCGCTTTTAACTTAGCACGATGGACGAAGAGGATCTAGAAGAAATGAGAGCGCTTAGAGGTAAAAATTTTATTGATGTTTCGATGCATTTTTTTTCATTTGCGGTTCAAAACAAGTGTTCACGCGAGAAGTCAAAACGAGAAGTCAAGAGTTTCAATCTTATTTCAAGCTTCCTTTTTTAATTTAGTTTTGTTTTATAGCGTCCTCAGGATACAGCCAGGCTCAATCGCAGGTTCACTCTTTCCGACCAGCTCGTAGTCGACAGAGTGAAACAATCACCCGTACTTCTGGGGAACCGACTAAAGATATGCCGACCGCTTTGAGTTCTTCAGCTAAAGACAAAGGTGAGCTTATGAACTGAACTGTACAACTTTATTAATGTGTATTGATGTGTATCAATGTGTTTATTGATGCGTATTAATGTGTATGTGTATGTAAATGCGGTACCCATGTTTTATAAACAGTGGAATACGTATAAAATGTGAACGTGACAAAACTAGAGTCAAGGGCCACTTTCAGTAAATGGGATTGCAAACAACTCGGCTTGTTTGCTTGGTTGATAACAGACTGTCGTGAGAATTGACAAGATTTCAAACCCGGTCTGGTCTTAGAGTGGCTTGAGAGTGGCGTGTTCTCTCGGTGACTCTTGTGTACTCTGTACACTAAAAACACGACTCAGTACATTTGGCAATGTACACTTTATTGAGATGTACTAACATAACTTGGATATATTACATTGTTAGCAAACTGACAGTCCACGTTTGCAAACTGACATACAACACATTAGGGAACTGGCATTATTAATGTTAGCAAATTGGACATTAGCGAAACACCTCATAGGCAAAATACCCAACTACCGTTTCTCTCAAATTAAAGTTTGAATCTGCTCAAATCTTTACTAGAATAGATGAATATTCAAACTCTTGCTCATATTGCGTGATCTTATCTCGCCATAACACATTGAAAGCTCGGTAATCAAACTCAATCATAATTATCTAGTTGTTCGGTTAAGTTCTGTCATTAAGTGAAGTCGAACTCAGAAAAAAGTTGTGAATCAAACAAAACTGAACATTTGAATACATTTGGTTGCAAAAGGAAGTTGAATGCACCAAAAATATTGTGGATTGAAAAAAGTGGAATGTTCAGTTTTCCAACACATTTTGATGAATGTGTTACAAGTAGGTGTGTGCTGCATTTATCTTTGGTTCGAAAGGTGTTGCTGCACACCTGAGCTTTAAACAGTGAAGGATAGAGAAATAACTCAGTGGCAACTCAGTGTCTCAATAAAAATAAAGTTAGGTTAAAATACACGTAAGTCAAGGCATGCCTCTTCTCTCTCATAATGGGTGTGGGTGATAACAAGCAAAGAAACAAACATTAGCATAAACAAGCTCTTGGTTTCTTGTCAAAGTGGACTTTTCTTCAAAAGTGTCATTTCTCATATTTTACAAAAAAACATAGTGTTCAATTAGCATTTTGTATCTGTTGTAAATAGTTCTTGAAGCTGAATTTACAAAGTACCATAGAAGGTTTGATTTGCTAACTTCATTCCATGACATACAGTACAGTACATGTACATGTACATGTATGTTGTGTCTCGCCTGTGCTTTAATGGCATTGAACTGTTTCATCTGATCCTCTTGCTAAACAAATTGGCAATCAATTAATCTCAAAGATTCACCACTCGGCAAGTCAACTTCTTTGTATAACCAGCCACAGCTTTAGATTCCATTTTTATTCCATTTACTATTATTGATGTGCTTGTGTCATTAGATGCAGGTGAAAGCAGAACAGAAAATGAGTCCATGGAGGTCATGATGGGTTTTTCAGGTTTTGGTAAGTGTGTAGTTCCCTCTTAAGTGACAACAAGACAAAGTTAGTTGTAAGCAGCAACTCTGGGTTTCTGTTGAATTTTCAAGTTTTCGCAAAGAAATCGTGGAAAATGCAGCCAAGATGAGGTATTAAAGTTGCACAAGTTTGATTGCACTGCATAGCTGCTAGGTTGTAATAGAACATTGCATTTCTGGTAATAAGCTTATTAAAAGAGTCCAATTTACCATCTTGAATCAGAATTCTTTATAAAGGCTAGAATGAGCAAGTGCCATACATGTGTATATTTACCAATGAAAAATAATATTGTGCAGTTCCAGGAAATATCCATACCCACCCCAAGGCAGGTTATTGGAAATTCAAAGGGGAGGAGGGTCCCAAAAGCCTAAAGTTTTGAAAGAAAGTGTGAAGCTAAACTGGAATTTCCAAGGGGGTAGGGGGGAGGGGGAGTCAGGCTAAGTAAAATTCTATGCAGGTATTGATATTTCGGGAACATCGTAGTCTGTGGTGGAACCCTGGGTTATGATGAGCAGAAAAATAATAATAACAACCTCGTCATGGTGACCACTTTTTCATGGCTCAAATGAAAGCTTAGTCATTCTGTTGCTTGAAAGTGCTTGAAAGCCTTGTTACAGACTGTATGTACCAAATAGATCCCATTATCTGATAGTGCACACATGTACCAAATAGATCCCATAATCTGATAGTGCACACATGAGATCAAAACATGGTAAGAACAAAGAAGTATGCTACAAGCTGCAGGCGAGTAGTGTGAGTGATGCTCTTACCACCCTTTGACATCCTCTTTATGTTATCAGAGGCCAAATGAGATCTAATTGTTTTATACAGACCTTGATCAAAACACATGTTTTACGTTGTCCATTGTGTAAAGTTTAGTAGCTGCTAGATTCTAATTAAACGATTTCCCCTAAACAGGACACGTTATGTTTGTCCCTGACACTATTTTTCCCTTTACTAGTGTGTCATTTGGGACATAGTTAATAATTGTACTTTGCATGATTTCATGAACAGGAAAAAAGGCAGCCAAGCAGTTTAATGTTGAAGACATGTTTGAAAAAGCAAAACGAACAGCAATGGAGCTATCAAGTAGCAGAAACAAAGGTACTGAGTGGGCTAGAATCCAGAACAAATTTTTGTTTTATGAGTTACTGTGCTTACCTACAACTGTTTATCGTTTATTAAGGCACTTAATCTCTAAGGTTGCTAGTTAGCACATATTTGGTAGTTTTGCTATAAGATTTACAAATAATTTTTGATGATTTCAAATGCAGACCACGGTCCACCTACACTGTACAAATACATGTAGTATTGACTCAGGAGAGATAAAAACCTACATCAATAGAGCTGACTTAACAAGCATCAGTCATTTGATCATAGCTTAGTTTTGTCATTATCTTGTACCCAGCTATTTTGAACAATAGTTCATTTGGCATCTATTGGATTACTGCAAGAGCTGGCTTCATGTATAAACTGATAACATATAATTTTATATAGCCATCAACTGCCTGTCCTGAAACAAAACCCTGTCTTAATTTTTGTAATGGTTACCACATGTTTGGAGTTTTTTTTTTTTTTTGGTAATAGTTTCAATTCCTCAACAGGAAAGATTCACCTCATGTTGAAGTTGCTAAAATCTTTGCAAGAATGTTAAAACTTTCATTAACATTGATTTGTTTCTTATAGAATCTTCTGAGGATTATGACGATGATGAGTGTGCCCCATTTGTTATCATGCCTCCATCTTTTAGCAGCAATAAGGTAAACCTGTGCATTGGGATTCTAACTTTTGAGTCTGTGGATGAAATCCTACAGTATGATCATTCAAGTAAATACTGTTTAGCAGTGCTTTTTTTGTTCTTTGTTATTTCTGTTATAATTATAGTTTCCACCTGCCTCAAATAGCCCAAGCGAATTTGTGGGTGGAACCACAAATTTGTATTGTAACCAGTTGTTGTTGTAATAAAATTGTTGTTCTTGTATAAAAATTGTTGTTGTTGCTTTCCTGTGGTGCTGTTCATTATGTCGCACAAAGTGGTCTCACTTTTTGAGTCTGTGGATCAAATCCCAATGAAAGCTGCTGAGCAGTACTTTTCTGTGGTGCTGTTTATTGTTCTGCACAAGGTGGTTCTAACTTTTGGGTCTGTGAATCCAATCCTGAAGTGTGACCATTCAAATCAAAGCTACTGAGCAGTACTTTCCTGTGGTGCTGTTTATTTTGTTGTACAAGGTGGTTCTAACTTTAGAGTCTGTGGATCAAATCCTGAAGTGTGACCATTCAAATCAAAGCTGCTGAGCAGTACTTTTTTGTGGTGCTGTTTATTGTCCTGCACATGACAGTTCTAACTTTTGAGTCTGTGGATCAAATTCTGTTCAAAGTGTGACCATTCAAATGGAAGCTGTTGAGCAGTAATTTCCTATGATTGTGTTCTGTTTATTTTGCTGTTCATGGTAGTTCCATCTTTTGTGGTGTTTGGTGGTGGAAACCTGAACTGTGACCATTCAAATGAATGTTGAGGAATAAGAAAATCATGAGTAAGGGAACCTTGAATAACTAAAAACCTGTCATAGTTTATTTTTCACTTGTAATGTTCAATTTTTACACTCAAACGAAGAAAACCGTGAACACTGAAAATATTTCTGGAATGTTCATTGTGTTTTGACCAATCACGTGCGATACCTTGTAACCGCAGAAAACGAATGGGTTGCTCAGTCACGGAAAGGATTTGGTTCTCAATTTAGTTGTTTCGAAAGACATCAAGATTTAACGATTTCAGCCTAAACAAACCGAGTCAGCTGTGCTATCAGAAATAATAGCAGCTTTGGGCAAATTTTAAGGGAAGACATTGAAATTTTTACGTCAAGGTGAAATAACTGCCGCTTGAGTTGCTTTTATTTGAAATGTTGGAACCGCTAATCGTTGGGCCGCCATGTCGAAAAATTTTATTCTCCAAAAGCGCTCAAACATATTTTCGCTTGCGTAGTGCATGTGGCTCTCAGATAGAAAGGAATAGTAATTTCAATTCCTGTATATATTATAAAGGTGAAGATTAAATCTTGAGGCCTTTCAAAACAATTCGAGAACCAACTAGATTCCGTGACTGAGAAACCCATTCGTTTTCTGCGGTTACAAGGTCTCGCGCGCGATTGGTCAAAACACACATTCCAGGAATATTTTCAGCGTTCACGGTTTTCTTCGTTTGAGTGTAAGGATTTTGAAAACAAATGGAATGCCTGGGTTCGTTTTGTTTACCTACTCCATGTATATCCATGTGGATTTTCCTTTTGAAGCCAGTTTTGACACAACTGTACTCGTTTTTCTACAGCGGGCTTCCTTTACAGTATTTCATGGGATAACAATCGTGTATTATTCCAGTTTTTCACTTTCAGCCAGGATAATTATGAGGAATTCATTTTCTTAGTTGAGTAACAGAGTTAAATTTATTTACAGACAACTGATAGCAACAAAAAGGAAAGGGATGATAGTGATGATGATGATGATGATGACAACAATGATGATGATGAAGACAAAGAGGTAAACAAATATTCTACTATAATTATTATAGATGTCATTTACCATGTTTCTCAGATTATAAATTAAACTCATTTTGGCATATTCAAATGTCATCTTCAGTTACAGAGTGTACATGTATGTTATAATTTGAATACTTATAATATATACCTACAAAGGAAGTGCTAGGTGTTAATACAATCATTATTAACAATAAAATAACTACATGCCAGTTGCAGTATGTACTGTAAGCTTACATTGCATACTGCAACAATACACATGAGGTAAGCCATCACAACACAATGAAGTGCAGAAGGAGGTAGAAAGAGGTATTTACATAGTCAGATAATGATAAATTAATATGCTTGTCCTAATCTCTCCCTTTTAACATGCACGTACATAATTGAAGATCAGGTTTGAATGAGTTGAAACATGTTTTACTGTATAATATAAACTGAGAAATGTTGTTTTATAATTATGTACAATTTGATGCTGGTTTGCTGCTATCACTACTGTTTGGAATATTTTGTAGATTGGAGTGTATTTGGATTTCATAAATCAATGTTTCGTTAGTTGCATTCATTTGACGTTTGGTCCATTTTGCTTTTGGTAACTGAAACAAAACAGTACTAAGACCAAGCTCCACTAATACATACATTAGTGGAGCTAATGTATACTTATAATTTATTGGAACTTTGAATTGCTATGTTCAGAAAAGTCTAATGACTTTTTTCTTTTAATTTTTGAAAATTTACGTGTGTAAATGTACATGTATAGGGTATATAATCATGCTATTGTTTGCATGTCAATTTGCATCCTGTTTTGTTTGTTAGAGTATAGAGAGCCGGATTCCAGTGAGTCATGAAATCTCCTTAGACCACGGCAACAAAACAGTTGAGTAACTTTCCTGATTACACGTAAAATTTATTATAATAATTATGTTCTTATATTGCATTTTTTAAAATTTAAGAATTATTTGAAAGGAAGTAACTGGAATAATTATGCCCAGCTGCTGAAAGTGGCAATTTCATAAATTTGTTTTGCTCATAGTGTATCATTTTCCCAAACCAAACCAAATGGTGCGGCACTTCTCTGAAGGTAAAACAGTAGAGAAAGGGGGAGTTGTAGGTTGGTTGAGAAATAGTTCTCACCCATGAAATGGAATATGTAGTTCCAGAAAAAATCCATACCCACTCCATGGAAGGTCAATGGAAATTCCTAGGGGGAGGGGGTTTTAAAAGCCAAAATTTTAGAAGCAAAGTATGAAGCTAAACTGGAATTTCTTTGGGGGAGAGGGGTGCAAAACAAAAACCTTCTATGGGGGGTATGGATATTTTCTAGAACTGCACTTTCTAAAAAGCAAAAAAAATTATTAAGAAATTTGATTAAGTTGCGAGTGGATGTCTTGAACATGCAATGTTAATGAGATGTAATTATGGATACTAGGTATCTGCCCTAGGCTTGGACCCATCAGGATCACGGCTTGTAACAGGAGGTTATGATTATGAGGTATACTTGGAGTACCTGTACATAGAGCAGTTTTTGAAGGAGTCTCGTAAAACCTAAATCAAAGTAATTATTGACTAACCAATCACAACAGGAACAAAACACAAAATAAACTAATCAGTAATGGAAGCAAATACAAAAGTAATTAGTGTTCAGCATGGGAAAATGCATGCAGGCAAGTCACAGTAGGTTTTGGTTTTATTTCTGATTGGTTGAGAAAGTGGTGTGAGCTTTTTAAACCAATCAGAGAGCCAAGTTAAGTAAAACCAACACAACATTACTTTTGAGACTGATTTGAAAACTGCTCTATTAATAAATTGCTAACTAAACTGTTGACTAATTCTACTCAAACTATCAACAAGTTACAGTCAAATCGGATGTTCTTTTGCCTGCAACTTTGCAAAATTCCACTACAACATTGATGTTTTGTTTGTCAGTTTGCTTGGAGCAATTTGCAACTGTCATGAACAACTTGCTTCAGTTGCAATTTTTTATTCTGTCGGTTAAATTGACTTGCTTGTTTCCGCAGCAAAATCCTTTTCAAACTGAATTCCATTCCATGTTCCATGAACCTGTATCACATTAGGGAATCTTCATAGCATTTCATTAGATAAAGCAGTTTTTTCAGTCGTCAGGTTTTATGTCATTAAAAATTGTGTTTGTGATATTCTGAGCAAAATTTATAATTCTACAAACAGTAAAATGAGTCAAGAGAGGAATCTTTACAAACAAACTTGCTGCTGGAGTAAACAACTTGCAGTTCACAACATCTCTGTTATATCCACTTTATCACAACAGCAAACATTGCTAATTCATAACGGCAGAGCAGCTATTGTCATTTTTTTATTCTGAAATATTCTTCAGTGGTAGTCCAAGCCAAATTTTCAATTTCAAGAGCAATCTGTAGAGGAATCGACAGAGTCAAATTTGCAATCCAATGTGAGATAAGATAGATAAGATACATTTGTAAGATAGCTTAAGATAACTTTATTGTATCACATTAAGGATATCTCTAATAAAAATCTAGTAACAAAATTATTACAAGTAAAATGCGAACAACTTGGGTATGACATCTGCAAATTGCTTCAAGCAAACTGTCAATCAAATTACCAATGTTACAGCAGAAGTTTGCAAAGGCAGTGTTGGAAATAACCACTCGCCCGCTCGCCTGTGTGAGTGTCAGAGGCGCCGGGTGAGTGCAAATCAGCGATCACTCGTCCGTTTGGCGAGTACGATTTTCAGTTCCATGTAATTATTTAAAGTACACAGTTTTTCTACGGTCCATTTTGGCGAAGAAACAAACTTACCAGTTCTAGTTTAAATATTCTTATCATAGGAGGTGTCCTACAAATTTGGCATTGAAGCACAAGTTCCTTCTTTGTAACCTCCTTCCAGTAATAATTTATGTAACGCTTACAGTTGTACAAAGTGATACTGCTGGTCGCTAGCTGAGCTGGCGGTGATCAGTAAGCATTCACAAGGTGGCGCCTGAGAAGAACAGATATGTTTACTTGTATAGTAAGGGATCTCATGAAGATTCATCAGTTGAAAACTGTTTAGAAATTGAAAGTGTCTTCATTGTTTTTGTCAATGGGTTTATTAAAAAGGTCTCTCAGTAGAATTTTTCATTGAAGCAATAACCGTCAGTGTAACACTTGTCAAAGTGTTGTTTGTGAGTGCTGTTGTCTCTAGGTTTTTTTTTTCCAAAATTAGGAAATATCTCCCCAGAGTTTTAAACGGTAAAAATGTAAAGGGTGTAAAAAAAAGGTTGGAGAGATTAAGGGGGTATCTTTTGGGCGAGTGAAGTCTAATCTGGGCGAGTGCATTCTGAGAGTCACTCACCCGAATGGCGAGTGCTCTTAAAATTAAGTTTCCAACACTGAAAGATGCCCACAAAAGAACATCTGGTTTTGACTGTAAGGTTAAAAAGAAGAGTTGTACTTGGGCTTCAAGTGTCCTGCATGACAAGCAAAGAAGGAAACATTGGTACAGAAGCATTGTTTCCCATCTCCTGTTTGTGTACTTTCTGAAGGCAAATTTTATTTCCACAGTGTTGCAGGGATTAATTTAGAGAAACAATGAAACAAAATGCTTCTATGATTGTGTTTCCTTGCTTATGGGGGCCTGAAGGAAACAACATTCATGAGAGCAAAAACCCAAGCTTGATCTGTCAAGCCTCCTGAAGGGAAAAGTCTGATCTGCTTATCACTAGACACTTATTCCTCTACTGCACTAATGCCTTTTGTTTTTGCATGGCTTTTACTTTTGTAACGAAACAGGTCAGAGTTAATTGCCAACAGTAACAGTGAGCCTTCAGGCTTACAAATTTACAACCTATAAAAATCTTCCATGGATAATTTATATCTGGATGGTTTTTTCCATGTTAGGTGAAATTTTGGGATTTCAATGCAATGGATGCATCTCGTCGGGCCTTTAGGACTCTGCAGCCATTTGAGTGTCACCAGATCAAGTCGGTAGATTACAGCATTACTGGAGATGTTGTTCTTATTGCTGCTGGCAATGCACAGGTACAATCAAGCTTTCAAGATCACTCAAGGCTAAAAGACAAAAAAATGCGATTGATCATCTATCATTTGAAAAATTTAAAATTGACAAACAAGTAGTATCACATGAAATTTTTACTCAACAGCTTTTGTTTGAATGTTGACACTCTTGATTTCATCCACAGACTTAAAAGTTAGAACCACTCTGTACAGTGTAATAGACAGCACCACAGGAAAGTACTGCTTAGTAGGTTTTATTTGAATGACCACAATCTATGAAATCATCCACAGACTCAAAAGTTAGAACTACAATGTACCTTGTACAACATAACAAACAGCACCACAGGAACGTATCACTCAACAGCTTTCATTTGAATGATCACACTTTTACAACTTTATCCCTAGACTCAAACGTTTGAACCACCTCACATAACATTGTAAATAACATGGTTATCACAGGAAAATATTGCTCAGCGGCTTTCATCTGAGTCGTCAACCTTAAGATTTTCCACCCATAAATCTGGAACCACCTTGCTAGTACAAGATAATAAACAGCACCATAGGAAAGTACTGCTCAGTAGCTTTCAGTACAGGTTTAGGAGTACCATCGGCTTTCTTGTCTTGTCCTGTTCAATGTGCATGTTCAATTTGAGGAGATGACTCCAGCTGCAGCTTTTGAAGGAACATTTCTTTCACCTTAGCTTCTGTGTTTTCCCAGGTTTCTCCTGACTTAGATGTTAGTTATTATCTTTATTCTTTATTCATATTGTAATAAATTGTCTATGTTTATTCTAATCTGTATCCTCTGTAAAGCTGAGCTGAGTTAAATAAATTATCTTGTCTTGTCTTACATGAGTGATCACACTCTGGGGTTTGGGCCATGGGTTCAAAAGTCAAAACTGACATTGTGCATTGTTATAAACAGTACCACAGGAAGATATGGCTCAACAGCTTTCATTTGAATGGCCATTATAATTTTTTTTTACTCTCAGGCAAAGGTGATTGACAGAGATGGGTTTGAGGTTCTTGAATGTGTGAAAGGTGACCAGTACATTGTTGACATGACAAACACTAAGGTATGTAATAGCTACATATGGTTGTGATACATTAGGTTATCTCTCAAGTTCCAATGTTAGTGGAACCAAGATCAACACTTACCTAACCTCGGGTTCATAGTCAACCAAGATTCCTGTTTGTCTTGTTTAAAAGTATTTTCACTGCTACTGTAACTTTCAGTTATAGTCAGTTTGCAGAGCAGCAACCACCTCTATCAAAATAGCCATAAAACTGAATTCAAGACCTACACCACATGTACATTGTGGTCCTTGGGTAGCTTTGATTTCAACAACCAGGCCCAGGAGAATATGTCGTAATTTGCTCATCTCAAAGAATTTACTAAAAATGGCTTCATGTTTTGAGCAGAACATGTGCCTCTGTTAGTAAAAGTTTTGTCATTTAAATCTGGGAGCCACGATGCATGGTCCCAGCAACTGTTCTCAGAGTGTGAAATTCCCAATGCCGTAGCAAATGAAAAATCCTGACAATCACTGCGAAAAGAATCTTTTTTCAAATTTTATTCCTTGTTTCTTGGAAAAATTGCCAGAAACTAATAAGGTTGTTCTTCCTTTGAGAAAATCATTTAATTTCTTTCTCTTGATCTGCTAGGAGCATTTCGTGTACAAGGAAAGGTGTTTAAATTGATTTTCAGCACATTTTCCACCCAAAAAGTGAAAATCCTCATGACAGAACCTCTTTAAGACTAAAAAAAAATTTAAGTGTTTTTTCATGAATTTATATTGATTTACCTTTTTCGTTATTTTTCCTGTCATTTTTGTAAATGCCCAATCAATGACAATGTACTGATGGAGCTTTTGCATTTAATCCTTCCAATTTATATCTGTTACAATATTTAAGTCTACTGTACACTGTAGATAGTATGGGACGTCACTTAAGGACAAGTATATTTTTTCACAAGCGGTGCTGCTTTGTATTTTTCCCAGGGCCATGTTGCCATGCTACACAATGCTTGCTGGAATCCAAAGGTTAAAGACGAGTTCATATCTTGCAGTGACGATGGGTATGTTTTGCTCAGGAGTTTTGTACCCTTAATCTTGATAACACATCGTGGTACTCACATTTTTGATCCAGACCTTGGTCATCCAGAACTTTAAGTTCTTCAGGTTTTTCTCGGTGGTCCCATTGGTAAAATTCCTCCAAACCTGTACTTGTCATTTTGATTTTTAAATTGTCAGATCCATTCAAACTGAAAAGAATAAAAGAAACAAAACAGGCTAGACCAGTAGACCAACTAAAACAGGAAATCTTTTCAATTGTTGGAAAATTGCTAAAGCTGAGCTACCAGTCTTTTACCTTTGAAGTATCAAGTACAAGGTGCCATTTGGACCCTTCTTACTCAAATTTTGAGGATCTGCCCTAAGGAATCTCAGGCATGCGGGCTACGCATGAAATCCAGTCTCATTTTAACTAAAATTAAATTAAATAAATAGTTATAGTGTTAAGGTTTTGTTTACCATCCTTTTAGTGAGCAATTAAATAAGTTGTTGTTTTACTGCTGTTCTTTGTCTACAGGACAGTTAGAATATGGAACACCGAAAATCCCAAGAAAAATAAAACTGTTATTAAGACAAAAAGCAAACAAGGTATGAGCCACTAAGTTTTAAGAAGAAAGGAGGACTCAGAATTCCATTCTTACTGGTAACCAGGGGATTTTCTCATAAACAGAGGCCAAGTTAGGCAAAACAAAAATGGGTTGTTGCTGATTTCAAGGCTTTATGCTTTCCCCTGGCAAAAAGAGAAAAGTATGTTGAACTGGCCATGCCCCCAGCCTTTCAATTGCATCAGTGGAGCTACAGTACTTAAGGTAAAGGTAAAGTCGCACACAAGCCAAGAAGGCTCACATGGCCAGAGCTTATCCTGGTTTCTGTAGCATGAAGCAACTGAGAGTATTGCTACTTCTTACCCCCCCCCCCCCCGGAATTACTTTCATTGTTTACTTTGCGTCAGTCTGCACGAGCATTTATTTATCTTTGAAGGTTGAATTGCATTGAAATTGTGTATCTTGATTCACATAGGGAAGAAGACAATTCCCACACGATGTTGTTTTAGCAGAGATGGGCGAATTATAGCTGCAGGATGCCAAGTAAGCATGCATTTATTTAATAATATGAATACATGATCAATGTAGGTGAGAAAAAATGTAAAAAGACAGTCATCAACAAGAGGTTATTTTCTTGATGTATCACCATACTTTAGGGACTGACATGAAAATAAATATATGTTAATCTGTAAGGAGAGTTAATGTTTTGAGCTTGAGGCGTAAAGAATTATAAAATGCTTGTTAGAAGCTTTGTATCATTCTATGCCATTTGCCTTGAGAGTAGAACAAGGTGTTGTGTGACTTTGAAAGCCAAATGCAAGGATCCAAGTGAACAGTTTCAAGTATTCCTGGCCATCTTCTGTTTCTTTTATAAAGGAAAGCCCGCAAAATGTTCTGTAATAGTCACACCTGTGTTTAACCCTTTAAGCCTGAACAGTCATCAAAGTAAAATTTCTCTTTACATCGTCACTACTTGTTCAAACATTCAAGTGATGAGAATAAAGAAAGTGATCACCAAGGATGAGATGCCGCGATATTTAGTCAAATTCTTCTTCCTGGTTCCATGAGATATGTGCAGAGATCGAGTAAGGAGAATATGCATTTTTATATCAGGACCTAAAGGGTTAAAAAAAGATATTCACCAAAACCACAATAATTCCTTATGATCGGAATAGTAGAAGTAATAATGACAGTGGCTTGGAGCGACTAGAGTACCTGATATGCATCTCAGTGTATTTGAGCTTGAAAAGATCTTCTACAGTGTATCCATCCGATATTCATCTTCATCTAAGAGATAAGCAATAAAATTGCATAAACATTAGAACAATAAAGCTTAAACTATGTACAAGACAGTAGTTAAAAATAATATCCATCAATTTTATTGAGCTTTGCTTTGTGAGATTATAATGTTTGATCTTAATTTTAATCTTCACACTGATGATCTCAGTCCCGACGTGGGCAATTGATAAAATTGATAATCGATAACATTCTATAACAATCGATAAAATTAGTTGATTGTATCGGAAAATGATAAATATCTATAAACGGATTTGTTGTGAGAATTTTTCAATCAGTTTTATCAATTTTATCGAAAATTATCGATTTTATTGGTAACATTTTGTGTCGAAACGTGAGCTTTAATAATAACGACAACCTCTATAACCAGCTCTTATGTTGGGTTAAACAAAAGATTGCCGTTGCTTCCACTCAAAATGTTTTTCTTGGCAGTTGCTTAGATAGGTAAATAGGCGAGATGTCACTTTCGCAGATGCTTGGGTTGATACAGCACAGTTATCCTGCCAGCTTAATAACCACATTTACTGAAACACAAAATACAGTTTTATTCATGAACAAAGCCACCGCAATCATTTCACCGCGATTAAATGTGTTTTAAATACAGAATCAATGTCAGAAATTAAAGACATGTATGATCGACATCCATCGAGAAAATCGATAAAATCGATAACAGTAATTACCAGAAGAGTTGTGAGTATTGATTTTTATCGATTGATCGATACAATCGATAACGTTCACGTGATTGATATCGATAGTTATCGATTTATCGAGCAGTTTTCCGATATCGATGTTTATCGATTGCCCACGTCGGGTCTCAGTGGACAGACTCCTGTAAACACCTTCGCTATTTGTATCGTGTTCTTTCACAGGATGGTTCCATTCAAGCATGGGATACCAGGAAGCCATTTGTAAGTAAATAAAAGTCTCACTTAGAAGTTAATTAAGCAATCAATAGTGATTTTGTTTTCAGTCTGTTATTGTTGCCCTTCAAGTGGTTTGAATGATTCACTCAAACTCCTCTCTCGTCTCTGGTGTTACAAATGGTGATGCATAACCAGTCTACCTCACTGCTTAGTGAAGACTACCAGAAAGTAGTCAAAATGCCGCAATTTATATTTAAAGGGGCTACATCACGAGGATTTTGCTATTTTAGGTCAATTCTGTGCTAACATCATTACCTAGTGCCTTAATTCATACACAAAGTGTTTCTGTAAAACCATGAGAAAGATATCAAATGAATTTTATTAGGGAGAGCTAACCATAATAATTTTTTTGGTGATTTTTGAGAACATAACATCAAAACTTGAAAAAATTGGCCCAATTTTTTCAAGTTGCAATCCATGCGAAGACACTTTTTAGCTTTTTAAAAAGATACTAAAATAGCGTGACATAGGCCCTTTAAAGTGACCACATCATGAGGCAAACGATAATAGTCTTTAGACATTTGCCATATCCAGTTGGAGATACTTAACAGTTATTATCAAGGCCAAGGTTTGTGTACCGAGGTCTTGATAATTCTCGTTAACATGTGGAAACCGAATCCAATAACTGTTTTATTATGCACCTTTTTGAGCATTTGTAAAGGCAGTAGTGCGCACAAGAAACTAAACACTCAACAACACATCAACTTGTAAGCAACTTTATTTTTAAGCTCACAACCTTTTTGCTCACTCTAAGAATCTCTAGGACAGTTTAAAAAAACCCAGCCTAAAACATAAGTTTTTAAAACTTGAAAGTAAACTTCTGTTTTGACCGCCTGCTGTGAAAAAGTTCTTTGAATAGCTAACGTAAAAGGGGGTTGCAAAGTTTTTTGCCTGTATAAAAGATGCCACTTCTAAATGTATAAAACCTGTTGTCTGTAAGAATGTCATAATGAAAATAGTGCCTTTAATTTGGCCAATCAAGACTTAGTGACAGCAGTGTATAATAAGTGTATAATAACTATCGTTACTTTCGGAGAGTCACTGCTTTTGGAACTTAACAGTGTTTTTTCATTTTGCTTTGTTATAGATCCACCCTACATATATTCAGCGCACTGCTCACACATTTGGAAGCGACACCTCATGTTTGACTTTTTCACATGAGGGAAGCCTACTTGCATCCAGAGGAGGTTAGAACTAATTGCCTGTTATCTGACAATATTGAAATCCATCATCTCTTGTACATTTTGTCCTACTGTTCATAAATTATCCATGGAGATTTCTCTCCATTGTTTGAAGAGCTTTGTCCACATGGATTATGTTGTCTTTGGCCATAACTGTCCTAAAATTGTAAATCAGGGATGACATGACATTCACACAGAAATTTTAGGGCCATTTTAGATGGTACAACTGTTGCTTGTGACTGGCATTATGCAGCATTTGTGAGTTCACCATTTGTGGGGAGGGGGGGAGGGGGGTTTAAACCTCCCGTTTCCCGTACCCTTTAATCCAGGTTCCCACCATGCATTTGTTGGCTCACGCTTCTTTGCATTTTTTTGATTGCACAATATTGCACAGTGTTGTGTAATTTTCCCTTTTTCTCCCGCTTCCCGCCACCTTGGGAATCCCACTTCCTGCCCCCTCTTCTCCCGCCTCCTGTACACCTCCCGCCCCCTTTTCTCCCAGTCTTCCACCCCCGTCCCTCTCCACATTTGTGTCATGTACAAATTAAAACAACCCTCATCATTTAACATTGCTGTGGCAACAACTGTTGTAGGGTTTTAAAACATGTTTCAAAATCCTGACCTTTTTCTTGTCACGCACGATAATTCCAACCAAGTTTCATTTTTGATTTATTTGAAACAGTTTGTGTTGTAGGCTTTTCATGAGCATGAAACCTGTGATAAAGTTGTTCCTTTAATTGTACTTCAGCCCTTAGACATGTTAATGGATCACATCTTATTGTCATTCTCTGTCTCATGTACAAACGTTTATGACAAAGGATGAGATCATTGTAGTGCCTCATTAGCTAATTTTTACTCCTCCTGTTCTTGTTTTTAGTTTCTCTTTTGCGTTATAAGACTTGAAGATGCTGTCAGATTGATCCATAAAAAGAGCTGAACCTTTGTGTTTATCTTGCATCGTCTTAACTTTGGCATCACCAAATAATGGGCTTGCAAAATGATGTTTTACTCCAATAATATATTGCTTAAAGCTATTTCCATACAAATCCTCAATATTTCAAAGATTCAAATTCCCATTAAATCTTCATGTTTATTAACTTTTCAGTATAGTCAGTAGAGCTTGCTGTTCTGGCTGTACAGCTTTGTTGCAATAAATTTGTAAAATATCTTGTTTTTACTGGCTTGCTTGATTTCTTACCGTAGATGCTTCTTTGCTACAGGCGATGATACGCTGAAGTTCTGGGATATACGGAATTTCAAGAGATTCCTCAACATTGCCATGAATTTACCAAACTACTACGCACAGTAAGCCCTGATGTGTATGTCTAAGCCTGGTTGTTATTACGTCAGTTAATACGAAATGGAGACTAAGTTTTAACCAAGGTTTCTCTTTCTCTTTTTTAAAGCTGTTCCCACTGCTTATTACAAGACATATTTTAAATACAAATCAAGATAAAATGACGGACAAACAGAATTTTTGCTCGGCTGTAACACTGACTTAGTCAATAACTCTAACCCTGAGTTAGCTTAGCCCTGCTTCGCTTCCCGAGCCGGCTCGAAGGGCCAACTAAGTGAGTCTGCCCACAGTCTAGAGGTGTTTAGGGTGTATTCTCTCCTAACAGACACCTCAGATTCTTTATAAAGGCAATCTTGTCTGGCTCTAGGGAGGTCAGAATTCATGTAAAACTCTATTAGTGAGCCCTCACATCTGGATGTTATTCAAATATGGCAGGCATAGGGATGATGCTGAGACAGTTATTAGAAAATAAACGTTAAGAACCAGTGTTTATTTCTTTGTTTTCTTAGGACTTCTTGTTTGTTCAGTCCTGATGATAAAATGGTTGTAACAGGAACATCAGTGAAGAAGGGACAGGTAACTTTCCACAGCAATGTTGACCAGCTCCCTCTAACAACCACATGCATATTCTCCTCACTATTCTCCATATATTTCTTATGTTACTAGTTGGGAGAATTTGATTAAACATCACACATTTCATGTCTGGTGATCATTTCCTTTATTCTCATGACCTGTATGTTTGATCAACTAGTGATACTGTAAGGAGAAATTAGATGCTTGTCACTCTTGGGGCTTAAAGGGTTAAAATCCAGCTTCTCCACCCCCTAAGCAATTTTAAATTTGGAAAATTTGTCTCATTTTTATATGACATCCAAACTTTATGTACTCCTACGGTGATAAATGTGAGCTGTCTAGCAGGTACAGGGGACATCCGAGGAAGATCAACTGTCTCAGGAATCATTTTGACCTTGGTGCAATCCTGTTTAATCTACTTTACAGGTGTCCAGAGATTTTGTTTTAGTTCGAGTTGAGTTAGAGTTTGCTTGAACTGGGGTTTAAATTACGAAAAATCAACTACTGAATGTATTTTTTCAGTAGTTTAGGATTTAGGATGAGGCACAATTTAAATGGTTAGCTTTCAGATAGGGTATGCGTTACTGCTTTACATCATTCTGGAAGTTTACGCAAACTACTAATACCGTCTGTTTCCTTTTTGCAAGCGTCAGGCCTGTGTCATCCCGGTTTTCGCTCAGCTAAGACAGTATTATTCTTTGCCGGTCATTCAGTTTTAGAACTCGCCCGAAACTTCTGTCTTCCCCATGCACTCAATGTCAGGCCGTATTTATATCTCTTAGAAGACATGTTACTATACTTTGTGGGATTTTTTTTGTGTGTGTGTAGTCTAAATTCAGTACAGTGGTGGGTTGTAATGCCCTTTAGGCTTTCTTGTTCAAATACATTAGTAATACTCTGAAAGATCACTTTGACTCAACCCTTAAAGCCCTGACATGAGAATGCATAATTATTCTCTTTACTCCTGACATGAGAATGCATAATTATTCTCTTTACTCCTGACATGAGAATGCATAATTATTCTCTTTACTCCTGACATGAGAATGCATAATTATTCTCTTTACTCCTGACACGAGAATGCATAATTATTCTCTTTACTCCTGACATGAGAATGCATAATTATTCTCTTTACTCCTGACATGAGAATGCATAATTATTCTCTTTACTCCTGACATGAGAATGCATAATTATTCTCTTTACTCCTGACATGAGAATGCATAATTATTCTCTTTACTGTTCTCAATACATTTCTTATTGAACTAGCAAGGAGAATCTGTCTAAATACCAAGACATTTTATCCTCTGTGATCACTTCCTGAATATTCTCACCACTTGAATACTTGAATGTTTGAACAATTAGCAATGATGTAAAGAGAAATGTCATTTTCGTCATAGCTTAAAGGGTCAATTCTCCTATCTTGCACATGCAGGGGTCTGGAAGCCTGGTGTTTATGGACAGAGACTCCTTACGGAAGTTGTATGAGTTTGATGTCATAGAATCAGTAAGTTCCAGGGTTGTGTCCCACTGTTTTATCAGTTTCAGTGTTCTAGCAATTTAGGGTGACCCCATCGAAGTGGAAGGAATATTTAAAATTTTCTTAATTACCAATTGGTAATTATGTTTTGAACATTTATAAAATACAATAAAAATTAGGAGTCACCGTACTCATTTATGCGCAACGTAGATTTTCCTGAGAAACCCTTGCAATCCGAAACTGAGAACTATGATTTCATTAAACCGTCATTCTTGCCTTGAAACACTGGAGCAGTTCAACAAAATACACATTTATCTTGCATTGCATACTATTTTAGTTTAATCTGAGGAATTAAATGAAACAAATTAAATAAAACAAATTAAAGAAACAAGTTATGAAACAAATTAAAGAATTTGCTGCGTGCACACATTTTCTGCCCGTACCTAAAGACGTGTTCTTTTTGGCATTCAAATAAAAATATCTCAAAGCAGAATTTTTAACTTTTGTTAAAATCGCGAAATATGGTACTCAAATTGAAGGTCACCGTTCTCGTTTAGGAGAAAACGACCATTTATTTCTCTAAACAGCTCAGTTTCAAAGAAACCCTACCAAGTTTTGAACGTGCGCGCGTTCTTGCACGAGCTAATGACGCAAAAAATTATGCGCAGAAAGGTTGCGCAGTGCAATTGAATGGCATCACCTTAACCTTAAGGACGTTCGCGCTAATTGTTTCTGCGCACTCTTACTGCGGATTTAACTCTCTTAAATTTTCGGTGACCCCATATTTTCTTTTGATAGATCACTTTCCTTGTCGATTATCTACGTTTTGTGAAAAATTAAAGAAAATCTGTGTTGTGGAAGTTTGATTTTTTTCAACTTTTCTGGCTTCGCATCATCGAATTCTGCTACTACTGTAGCTGCAAGGTGTTCGCATAAGTCCATCTTAGAGGGTGAGTTTAACTCAAAGGATGACACCCGTTCAAATTATTCACTTGACAGACCCACTTTAATAAAATTTGACTAAGAAAAAGGGTCTACAGCGAATCATTTTTAATATTTTCCAACTAACAAGCACTGAGGCCATGTCGAGTTACGAGGACCGATGTGTCAAAATTGGGGTAGTTTTCCACGCGCTTTATTTCGAAAACGAAGTCGGTAACCCCCAATTTTTTTGCATTTCTGACATAGGTAACTCATTATCTGACTGTAGTCAAAGTATGAAAAACAATCTGTGTTGTAGAAGTTTTTCGCACGAACGTCCTTAAGGGTGCACTGCCCTGTTAATCTATGCAAAATATATGCAAATGTACGAGAAAGTCATTTGCATAAATTTGTTAAACATTAACACATTTATGCAGAGCCATGCAGATTTATAAACCAGTTTGTAAATGTGGTAAAGGTATCTTAATTTATGCTAGTGCATGAAAACTTTTGCCTTGTAAAATTCTACCGTCCAATTTGCTGATGAATTTTTGCTGCCTACCTAGATCTTGTGGTCTTAGTGCCATTTACATGCGTGCGAATTCGTCCCAGCTAGATCTTCTTATAGCATGCGTAGCAGGCCCTTGAGTCTTACGGGGCGTGCGGTGTTGGGGAACGCGCGATCCTCGCGCCTCCGATTACGCGTTCCCCAACACGGCACCGGGCGCCCCATAATACTCAAGCACCTGCTATGCAGAGCAGGGTAATCTTACTGTTTCGGTATTTCAGTTACGCAGAACTAACCGTTATCAGGGGCTCAAAAGCAGAAGCGATAACAATGTAAACATTGTTAGTGCAAAGTGGTGGTAACTTGCACAGCAAACGATTTCAACTTGTCACGCAACGATGTTGCGCAACTGTTGCCCATATTACACGGCCAATAGCCTTTTGTGGCCCCTAATTACGGTTAGTTCTGGCTAACTGAAATATTGGCAAAATTAGGAGAGACACTTTCTGTAGCTGTTTGATCAGCCTTGCATTTGGTTTGGAAATTTGGTTTATTAAGTTCATTGCTTAACCTGATTTATTTAACAGATAGATTCTATTTGGCCGTACATGTGTACTCTGGTAACGCACAGGTGACGTCAAAACGTGGTAAGAACATCTGTCACGCTACTCATCTGCGGCTTGTAGTGTATTTCTTTGTTCTTACCACGTCTAGGCGTCCTCTGTGCGTTGTCAGAGTATACACACACCGCCAAATAGCATCTATTTGTTTATACATTGTCTTAATATCGGTTATTCCGCACAAAATTAGACATGTTTTTAAAACTCTTCGTAGTGATGATTTGCGCGCGCAGTACTTTAATCACAAACTCTACTAGCCCAATCAAATCGTGCATTTTATTCCGTCTATTGCATAAAGTTACAAATTGCTCCTATCTGTTAAACTGGTCCTTGCATGGTAAAATGGTAAAGGGTAAATCAAATTTAACGTCTCAGTGTGGGAAGTAGTCGCCTAATCTCCTGAGCCAGGGGCTCACGAGTAAACACTTGACGTCCAGGTCGAATTTAAATTTGAAAATGTTACTTTTTATGGAGGGAGGAAAACCCGAGTACCTGGAAAAAAACCCTCGGAGCAAGGACGAGAACCAACAACAAACTCAACCCACATATGACACCGGGACCGGGAATCGAACCCGGGCCACATTGGTGGAAGGCGAGTGCTCTCACCACTGCGCCATCCCTGCTCCCCTAGAGAACAGGTAAAGATAGAGCGCTTTTCAAATGAGTGTCGTAAAACCAAAACCAAAGTAATTACCCCAGCCAATCACAACAAACACAAATTACCCGATGAACCAATCAGAACTCGAAGCAAGTACATGTAACCGGCGTCGAGCGCGGGAAAACGCGTGCGAGCGCGAGCAAGTCGCGACTGATTGGATTGGTTTGAGTTTTACTCCTGATTGGTCGAGAAAGTGGCGCGAAAGGTTTTAACCAATCACAGAGCGAAGTAAAGCAAAACCAAAGCAAAACACGAATTACTTTCGACACTCAATTGAAAACCCCTCTAAGTCACTGGAATTGTTAATCCATGCTATTTGCTTGTCTGTGCAGAGTGTTGTAAGCTGCTTGTGGCACCCAAAACTTAACCAGATTGTGGTTGGATGTGGAAATGGAACAACCAAAGTTTATTTCGACCCTGAAAAAAGCAACAAGTGAGTCTCCTGTCTCCGTAACTGGTAACAGTTGTACCACTTTTGCAAAACATCTATGGGTTGTTTGACGTTTTGTTTTCTTTTAACAAAGGGGAGCTAAACTTTGCGTGGGAAAAGTGAAGAGGAAAGCCGTATCTAAAGAGATGCCATTGAAAGACCAAATTATTACGCGTAAGTGTGTATTTTTCTTGTAGCGTGTGCGATTCCTTTTAGTGAGGTACTTATTGTATTAGCTTTCTGTTGGTGTCACGGTGACTTAACTTTCAATATAAATAAGTAAATACTAACGGGATTTTGATAGGCAACTCCACTCATTGAGGAGGTTTTCATACCCTGGTCCCAGAGGTTTTACTTTCTTTTTCTTAAACGAGCTCGAGCCGCGAAGCAGCTAGTACCCTACGCAGCCGTTCTTAGGGTCGTCACGCAACACGCCTCCCCACAATTGCGTGACTACCCTAACAAAGGCTGCGTGGGAGACTACGAAGCAGCCCGTCGTCGCCGTTTTGAGGAAAAAAAACAAAAACTTCTGGGATCAGGGTTTGGTTTTCAGAGAGGTCCCGTGAAAGAATCTTAAAACGCTGCAAGTATAATAACACGATATAGGACTAAAAATAGACTGTGATCAGGCTCCTTAGATGGGGATAGAGCGCAAGACAATCGCTGAGAGGGGGAAGTAGTGCCAGGCTTAGAGCGACGGACTCCGCACTCGCCTCGCTCTGCTCGGTGATTTTGTTGTGCTCTGTGTTCGTGACCAAGGTGCTTGTTCACAGGCTACCTACTAAGGAGCCTTTTCACAGGTAGCCCACTAAGGAAACTGTTCACAGGTTGCCCACTTAGGAGCCTGTTCACAGACTACGGGCAATAAATTGTTAAAAGCTAGAGGACATCTTAGCTACGTACGTAAAGTGCGTTAGAGACATTCTATTGATTGAAAAAGATATTAAAAGCAATCAAAGTAGTTGTCGATATCTTTCTTCTCAGAGGTACACATTTCAGCCAACTTCTGCCAGTATTTCTGCTTATGTTCAAAGCAAGTACTCAGAGACCACAAAGAGACCATGTGGTGCGCAACAAACCACTTTGGTGAGAATAATATCAGTCAGTCACCTTGCCGGCTCAGAAAAATGATGTACATTTCTTTAAGGCAGAAAAAAGGATTATTACTGTGTTAATAGGCAGTTTAAGCTTGGTGAACCACTCGTAGCTTCAAGATAATACTTTTCCTTTTTTTTTTAAATAAAACAAAAAAAATTACATCTATTTTAATTTTGTTTTACAGCTCATTCACTGCCAATGTTCCGGGAGAAGCGCTATAAAAGTAAAAAGAAGGTGAAGGAAGCAGACCGAAAAGATCCCGTTAAATCTCACAGACCTGAATTGCCGGTCACTGGACCAGGTATGTGTATATAAACAGGAATTTATCATCTGTACTGGATTAAAGCTCGATCCCCAATTTCAGATTTTAACTCATCAAACACGAGAGAACGTGTTTCGTTAGGTTTTTCAACACCGAGAAGAGAGTTGAAAAAACGACGGACAAAGGGGTTTTTTGTGGAGATAATTATATCAAACACTCTCTCCGAGTGTTTGACACCTGAACTTCTCCAACAAGGCAGTAAATAACTGAGAATCGAAGGAACAAAATTCAGCAAATAACTGGGAAATGAAGGAACAAAATTCTTAAAATCTGTGCTAATTAAATCAGTGCTAATTAAAAGTCTGTGCTAATTAGAGGTTGGTTTCAACCTCTCACGCTTATGATTTTCTTTGTTTAAACTTGGCGAATTATTAGCGATTTTAAGAAAATCATATCCTATATCAATAGGCCTTTTATTGTTTATTGTTCATTCTTTGTGTGTTATTTACTTATTTATTTATTCTTCAATGTCATTTCGAATTTATTGTCTTTATTAGGTAGTTAGTTTACAGAGCTCCATTTAAACCAGCCCATGCTGAACTGGGCATCTCTGTCTAAATATTGTCAATAAATAAATATAAAAACGTTCGCTAACTCAGTTGTTTCCTTGCTCATATAGTGGATAGGCTATTTCGTCCTTTCATCTATCGCTCCAGAGGCTGTCTGTCTGTCTGTCTGTCTGTCTGTCTGTCTGTCTGTCTGTCTGGCTATCTGTCTTTGTCTGTCTGTCCGTCTGACTATCTGTCTTTGTCTGTCTGTCTGTGTGTCTGTCTGTCTGTCTGGATATCTGTCTGTCTGTCTGTCCTTGTCTTTTTGGCTATTTATCTTTGTCCTTCTGTCTGTCTGTCTGTCTGTCTGTCTGTCTGTCTGTCTGAATTCGCGGTTTATTCTGTAATCACTGAGCTATAGGGAGGCGTTCAATGCAGATGTAAACGTAAGACATCACTGTTTAATAAACTTGTTAATTTACCAAGATCAAATCTGGCCTCCTTTAGACCAATACTTCCCAATATATTTTTACTACACTTTCTTTCTTGCGGGCGATGTGTTAACAGAATCGAGAAACTAATTTACCAGTGTGTTTGTTGCAGGTCACGGTGGACGGATCACATCTGGCATGTCTCTGTCAGCTTATGTGGTCAAAAACCTAGCGCTAGAAATGAAAGATGATTCTCACCCGAGGGAGGCCATCCTCAAGCACGCTAAGGTACAGCCAATGTTTCTTGTCTGTTTTTGAGGTGTTTAAACATCCTCGGGGTTTTGTTGCAGCGTAGCCTACGAATCTGCGAGTGTTTGTCAACCATTTTCAACCTGCGTAAAAGAAACAATTTTTTTAGAAATGGTTCGAAAATTCCTCTGGAGATGTTTCGTATTTCCATTAATGGCCTGGAACTAGTAAAAAGAAGTAAACGGCACTCACATTGTCCATTGTGATGTTTAGTCTACTCAAATAATTCTACTTATATTCCTGAAATTTTGCGTTTGACAAAGCCAAATTATTTTCATTTACATTTCTATCGAAATTTACGGAATTTTTAGGTAAGTGGTAAGCAAAATCTGTCTATCTGTCTGTCTGTCTGTCTGTCTGTCTGTTTGTGTGTCTGTGTGTCTGTGTGTCTGTGTGTCTGTGTGTCTGTCTGTCTGTCTCTGTCTGTCTGTTGGTTTGTCTGTCTTCAGATTGATGTCAGTTGAGTTGATATATGGTAAACTAGCCTTTCGAGCGTTAGCTCTTCGCTTTAGCTGGCGCTCAAAACGTCGGATAATAATGTCTGGTTTTTGTTGTCTGTCTGTCTGTCTGTCCCTCTGTCCGTCTGTCTGTCTTACTTGATTTTATGTCTTTTCCAGGCTGCTGCGGAAGATCCTTACTGGGTGTCTCCTGCATATGCGCAGTAAGTTTGGTTTCAAATCACTTGATTTTTACACACTTATTGACTGAGTGGGAGGGCCAGACGGGAAAATATTTAGCTCGAGGTTATGGCGTACTGAACGAGCGCAGCGAGGTCCGTACGCCATGACCTCGAGCCAAATATTTTTTCCGGCCTGGCTTGCGTCAACCCGTCCGACCCTACACATGTGAACTTGCCAATACATTTTTTTTTATAGAATTGCGTAAGCGGGGCCGTACGGTGGTATAATAAAATTGCTTATCATGTATACCCCCCTCCGCCTCCCCCGCGTGCTTCTCTTACGAACCTGCTTATAAAATTCGCCGACACGAGCTGCAAGCATTAAATGCTACCAGGCCTGAATAAACCGCACTGTCCTGCCAGAAACACGTACTATTCCGCGCGATGTGATTTGGGAGAATTCTTCTCCGCGAGCATTGGATATTTTCTGCTCGTAAATTGGCGTATTCTGCTTGATGACGTTGCTCGCAAAAATCACATATTCTACTCAAAATTCTGCTCGGGCAACGAAATTCTGCTCGGTACAATGCTATTTTGATATACTACTCAATTATTCATGATTGTGAGCTCTGCTGAGTTCGTCATGTTGGAATTATCATTTTGTACGAATACCGCTGGATTTAGTGTGACTATGGGTGCATTTTTTTGTAATGCCGGTAAGCCTAGTTAATGCCATGTGCGATACGAAACACAGTGCCATGCCAATGCATGTTGGTACTTTGGATCTGTTCGGAATTATTATTTTGAAATTCCTCTTTCAGCTTTTATGTATAATTTTGTTTTACTGATTTCTCGTTTAATATTCTGTTCATATTCTGCTGGAAAATGCGGCTTTCTGCCGACATAACTTGCTCACTGTCTCAGGTAGCGAATAATGCTCGAAATTCTGCCGGCGTAAACCAAGCCTCCCGATTTTCAGTACATTTAATAGATCATAATTAAGATAAAACCCTATGGACTGTGCTCGGCCGTACGCCCGCACGTCTAGAGCCTTATTTCAGGCGAAAGCATGATTGTCATACTCTATTTGACTTAAATCCTAAATTTAATTCCCTTTTTTTCACACCAAAAAGGTAAAAATACCTACCTTTTTTCAGACGAAAATGTTCAAAAACTTTACCTTTTTTCAGGCTAAACTGGCCGAAAAATTCAGAACAGTTTTTTCTCCCCAGGATTGGGGAGGTGTGTTTACTCCCTAATCTCACGTGAACTGAGATTTAAAAGGTTTCCTATCTCAAATCTCTTACCTCTTTTAAATCGCTAATTTGTTTTTCACAGCACCCAGCCCAGAACTGTCTTTCAAGAAGAAGAGGATGACGAGGACGATGAAGAGGAAACTCAGAGAAAAAAGATGAAAATTCTTTAGTCCATTCCAGTGGAAACCAATAAAGAACAAGCAGAGGGACGCCAAACTAGGCGTGGGGCCTGGGACAAAGAGAAATGAAGAGTGAGACTTGGAACAGACAACCAGAGAAGGAAGGGAACCCGGAAATAAAACGCGTTAAGAGTTGGGCCTGAGAAACAAGATAGGAGGACTGTTATTTTGCTTTTTTGTTTTTTGGAAAAACAACAGCAGGGCATTATTAGACATTTTAAAGTTGATAAGGAACTTAATCCGAACGAAAATTAACGCACAATTAAACAGGAGCTACTAGCTGTTAACATTGGGCTCCTGCTGTTAAATAAAGTGTTAGCCATTTTCTTGACTTCTGTTTTTTATCGCTTTGATCTTGCCTAGTTCCTATCTTGAGGGCTTTTTCCAGGCCTTCACGGTGAAACCATTTCGGTGACATACGAAACGAACGGCCGGTGAAATCCTACACGTTTTCGCTCGGCCTCCGAGATCCTAAACGGATCGACCACGCGGAATAAGAAGGCCTTAAAAACTAGGCAAACTGTGAGCACATATTGTACGTTGGGGCTTTCTTGCTAGTTTGAACCGTTGAATTAGAATAAAACGAAAGGAAATTGTGCCGTGGCTTATAAGCGTCATTTTTTGCTGGATTTTGTAATGGGTACTATGGTTACATTCCTCTCATAGTTAGACCGTCTCGTGTCCGTCTTTATTCTACACGAACTATTAGACGCATAACCCTAAATGTTTGCCCAAGTTCGTCCCACACGAATTGTGCATCCTTAGTAAAAAAAACGACCAATTCTAATCACCAAAAGATACAACAACGTTGTTTTTCACATTTATCACCCAGCCTGGTCCCTTGACGTTTCTGTCTTGCTTAGCCTGGACTCTACTTTTGGCCTGGCGACGTCATCGAATAACTGTCCGTTCCAGGCTTCGCACGGAGAACGAGGCAAGGGTAAACCCTAGGTACTACGCTGACCACCCATTAGAAGCAATCCCACGGAAGTAACCATATTACCATGAGAGACTGCAAAAACGAAGTTTCGCCTGCGATCACAAACCTTGTCAATCCGCTGTCATCGTTCATCATACGGCTTCCTTTTTGGCGTCATGTCGAGCGCAGACCGAAGACGCCAAAATAAGGGCTTTTCATTTTGTGACGTGAAGTGCGCCAAGCAGGGGAAATACTACTTAACTGATTCCGGCCGCGGTCCGTAACCCAAAAATTTCGGTGTCTTCTTTGATTCTAAACTCCACTGAATAATAGCCACTTTTGTTTCCCCCTAGTCTTTCAAGTAAGCCAATGCAGACTCGTGCCCAGTCGCTATTTATGAGTCTGGGGGAAAGGGAGAGAAGATTGGATTCTATTGAGGCGCGCACGGTGATGCGACATGGGCTCGAGTCTGGAGCCCATGTAATACATTTAGCTGTGTCGATACTGTCCGTAGAAATGTATAAAATTCGACAAATGCCAAAATGTTCCCCCGCCAAAATAGCGACCAGATTTTCCGCTAATCGGGTCGCTAATGTTCCCTATTGTTCTTTTTAGAAACAATTAACAAATCCCCTCGCACTCATTCACCGCCCCTAATTTAATTTCCTTATCTTGTAAATGGCTTTTTTTTTTACTAGGATTATCCTGTTTCTTTTGTCTTTTTTTTCTCTTAAATCTATAAAAAATATTTTCAACGTTTCGTCAAACAAATAAATATAGATTATTGAGTTTGTGTACCGAACTTAGAGGTGAGGAAATTGTGCCATTTTACTACGATGGACTTCATTATGTGCCTTCGCTGGGTTTAGTAATCTCAGTATTAAACAACTTTATTGTGCTTTTATTGAGTCTTTCCCAAGAAAAAATAAATCTAACCGACGAAAAGAGGTATTTTGAAAGCACTTCGGTACTTTTGCTGAGTCTATTATTCTCGTCCACCGCGATCGATCGTCAAAAGCAGACATACGAACTTACCACTGAGGAAGATATTTGTTTAAGTATTATTGAGCTTTATTTTACTTATCAGGTGCTTGATGCTACTTAGTAGACATAAAATTGACATTAAGTTTGGAACGAAATTGTCGCGTGGTTTTCTCCTATTAATACTGAAACGGGAACAGATGCTAGACTACAGACAGTGCCAAGGTGACGACTTTGCAGGAAAAACATTTATTGTTGGGAAATTTACACGTCCTTGAGATTTACCACAGACGCCGGTTTCACTTCCTCCTACTTGTACTCGTAGGTGTAAAGGCCAGTTGTTTTGAGCTTAAAACAATCAACAAACAAAAAATCAAAGGTTCTACCTGTTTATCATGTAGTTCGCATTCTTTCTATAAGTGTAAATAAAAGGTGTGCTTTTCTTTCGTGCTGGGCTCGACATTCCCTAATTCCCATCCCTGCCCGCTTCCCGCCTTTGCCTCACCATTCTTCTCCTT
The DNA here is from genome assembly GCA_964030785.1 of Siderastrea siderea. Classification (NCBI taxonomy): domain Eukaryota; kingdom Metazoa; phylum Cnidaria; class Anthozoa; order Scleractinia; family Rhizangiidae; genus Siderastrea; species Siderastrea siderea. The sequence continues at coordinate 19,850,371 of OZ034967.1, forward strand.
CTCCGCTAGTTCCCACAATTCCGCATTGTAAATTCAAAAGATCTTTTTCAGTCCCAAAGTTCCAATTCAGCCCTGATGCCCCTATACTAGGGCTGGCTCGTCTCTCTATGGAGCTATTTACAGTCGTCTCTGCTAAATGAACTTCGCATATAAGTAGCTAAGCTGAGTGAGTAGAAAAGTTAAAAACTATTAATTAAAAACTATAATTATTATTATTATTATTATTATTATTATTATTATTATTATTATTACTATTATTACTATTATAACGTGAAGCAGTGTAAACAGTCCTAAAGGAAGTCTGAAATCCCTCCTCTGATTTAGATGGTAAACAGTTGTAATGCTGGCCTTCTTTTGCAATTGAGGGATGGCAATGAAAGCACTATTATGTTGCACACATAATACGTATGGCAGTTTTTATACCATAAAGAGAGTGAGATCGGACATCACCAGTTTCCTCTTGACAGTTTAGTTATCCAGAGTCGATAAATGGTGTGAACGCTGTGCAGTTTACACTGGCCTACACAGTGGGAAGGCTGTGCGTGCTAGTTTGCAAAGCGCTACACAACCGAGCGTCAGTAACCATCCCGACTTGTTACGTTCAACATACGAACTTGCCACCCTCCCCCCACTGAAATTCATTCCTATTCAAAGATCATGCGACGAATACAAATATAGTTTTTGGCCAAGGTCCATCAGCGATTAGAACATTTTTATTTTTATTTATTGACCATCTGAGAGATAACGTTAGAATCGACGGACCGCTTTACATAAGCCTTGAATGCCTACTTACTTGAACTTTATTTTATCTTTTGTTACCTAGCACCGAACACACTCTTTCTTTTTTAAAAAAATGCGAACTGTCCTGTCAAGCAGTTTAATTTGTAAGTTTAACATGTAGACTGTAGAATGCAGTTTTGATCACTGCTAGTCAGTTTCAGTGTACCTTAAATCCCACATGTTCCTTTCCCGCCAATACTGTTCGTCCGTACAAAGTAAGCCAGACTTTTGTTTTGTTTTTTGTTTTTTGGTCACGGTAGTATTGTAACCTTTTGTGTGAGACATTTCAGTTACGGCAAACTGAAATACGTTACTCAAGAGTGACCGACGAAGGTTTTAAAATGGTAGTTTATTATAAAATTAGTCGCAACTTCACACAAGTCAAAAGAAATTCTGGTTAGCCAGAGACTTTTGGGTGGCCAAGATTAGAACTAAAGACGCGTTAAATTTTTCAATCCCGCAAAAGGTGTGATCAGAATTCTTGAACATGTTGACTGACGTTGAAAGACTTTCTTTGGCAAAGGCTCAAGTTCATATCTGAAGCGGAAGTCACAAGCGAGAGCGATGAACAATGCTGCCAAGGCATTATGGGATTACTATGCGGAAATATGGAGTCGGCTATGGGAGTTGTTAGCAGTTGTCGTCGTTAAAAAAGCTTTATTTCACAAACCTTCTTCAAGGTCATATCTACCGAGGTTTAAACATGCCTCCGGGATTACGGCGTAACTTTTGGGACGATTTTAAGCCCTCGTCCATGGTGGATGTCGATTGCTTTCTTCCCACAGGAGTCGTGATTCAACTTCAAGTTCGCATCGAAGCTCCACTTGCGGAGATCAAAAGTCGATTATGGAGAGAAGCGAGTAACTATCCCTTGTTCAATTTGCTGAAAGACGCTTCGAACTATGTGTTTTTATGTGTGAATCAACGAGGCAAGCAGGAAGAGCTTGTTGACGAAGCTAGGCAGTTGATCGACGTGCGGCCATTTCGACCTTTATTGAAACTTATTCACAGGAAAGGTGATAAGGAAGAAAAACTCTTAAACTCCACTATTGGTAACCTTATTGGCAAAAGCTTGCATGAATTCGATCAAATGCAAAACACGGAGGTGGACGATTTCAGGAGAAAATATCGCCGGTTTGCAGAGAAGATAGCTAACGAACGGAGACAGCTAGATTGGATCGGTCGCGCAATGTATGCGTACCCTCCGGAGCTGGAAAGCACGCTACCACCCCCACACATCGAGGAAAAACTGATGGAAAACAGGCGTTTTTTAGTGAATGTGGCCATCAAGAATAATCGAGCCTCGATAAAGGACATGCACGCGTTTAATGTGCCTGCAGATGCGTATCCTGACGAGCTTCTTATACTCGTATTGAGGAAGCGAGGCGCTATCATGGGTGTTCTTGATCTCGATAAACCAGTTGATTACGTGCTAAAGATTGTTGGACGAGAGAGCTACCTGTTGGGAAATCATCCGTTACTGCAGTACACGGTAAGTTATGAGGCTTACCTAGCTGGCGAAAGGAAGCTTAAAAGTAGCCATCGTAAAATGTGTCTTATCAACTTAATAGCACGCATGCAAGTGTTGTGAAATTTTTTGTTTGTATTTGTTTTAGTTTGCACTATAGAAGGGGTCACGCGCTTTTGTTTCGACAAACTTTGATCATTTTCCTGTACAAGTAAACATTTTTCGTTTTAAACTCAGAGCTGTTCTGTTTTCCTCTTGTGGTAAATATAAAGAAGAAGAATTTTGATTCACTAGATTCATCAGCAGGGTACAGTCTTACAGTCAGGGTAACGGGGTGTGTGGGTGGAAGGATCAAAAAGGTGGGCTTGGGGCACAGGTCACGACTGCCTAAGCTATGGGGCTGGATGTCTTTATCTTTGGCGGTTAATTGACTTAAAGGTAAAGGAGGCTAACTGTGTGAGGCTTAATGAAGAGGACAGGGTTGGGGAGGGAGGGGGGTACTAAATGACTGAGATTGGAAATCAGTGTAGTCTTAATGATCAGGGATCAGTGTAGTCTTAATGAGCAGGGATCAGCCTTTTTTGGTGGTTTTAGGGCTCGGACTTTGTTGTGCATTTAGGATCAGGGGTCAGAAGTTTGGCTACCTGAAAAATGGGATAGGTGATGAAGCACATATACCTTGTTAGAATCCTGCAGTAATGATTTCAAGATGCACATGCCATATTTTCTTGAATAATAGCAGGAGGCATTTAGAACATTTTTTTTTCACAAAAAAGGGGAGGGGGGATTAAATGAGGGGGAGGAGGTGATTTATCAAATATTGCTTTTTGGAAGTTGTACCCTAAATATTTTGTTTTATTATCCTATATATTTAATCTCAAAAATCTCAAGTTAACCAAATATGGGCTTTCTAAGTGTTCTCAATGTGTGGTTCCAGAAAATATCCATACCCCACCCATGGAAGGGATTTTTCATATGACCCCCCCTTCCTTCTGGATTTTCCAAAAACGGCCCACAAACTATACCCCTCCCCCCTCCGGAAATTCCAATTTTTTTCCTACACCCCCTGGAAATATTTCTATTTCTTGTTTAAAGCGAAAAATTAGCTAAACTATAGTTTAAGAATCCAAATTTTGATGGTTACTTGCGTTTTCTGGTAAATTCACGTATATGAGCAGAAGTTACGTCGCATGTCAAATGCTGTTGTGCATGCGTATCGTCATAAAATTTTATTTACGACCAATTCTGCTTCATTATCTTGACGAAACAGCAGCACTTCAATTTATAATTCGAGTAGTTGACAAAATACAAGTTCTCTTGAGAAATAAATGTTGAGTAAGAATCGCTAAGTTATGCTGCCAAGGTAAAAAAATGAGTACTTTAATCAAAACAACATATTTTTTGTGGGCATATTCAAACCTAAATTTTATTGAACGCTTGACAGATATATAAAACCAGCATGCAAATCAATAAGACAGCTAGCAGTTTTGCTGTAAACCATTTTTTTTCTCAGTAATTTTGGAAGTTGACTACAATTGCCAGAAAGCATAAAAATAAAGTTTTCCGCCTCTTCCGGTTTCCATCGTGCAGTGTAATTCAATCTTCTCCACGACAATTAGCGTCCCATTGTCTCGTCGACTGGCGGTGAAAGTTTGACATAATGCTGTTTTCGCAATTTGCATAATTCTGCTTTTATTTATGCTGATGCAAGGCAGGCTTTTAGCCAGGATTTAAAAAGTGGGAGTCCAAAATTTTCATAAGGCCTGACTTTGTCCCCATAGGAGGGCCTGAGGATCATGCAAGGTGCTTTTCTGCAGTTATGAGTGCAAAGGTATCTGATGATACCCAAATTTGCCAAAAAAAAACTCTGTATACAGTTATTCATATTAATTTTCTCTGAAAAGTCGCCGTCCATAGGACTCCTGGACTCCCACCTGACTAAAAGCCTGATGCAAGGCTGTGGTAGACCGCCTTCTCTGGAGACCTGGCAAAGCTAGAAAACATTTGTACAACTAGATTTATCTAATGTAAAGTTTAGCCGAAAACGAAGTTGCAAGCAGCATGAATGCATTCAAAAACATTTCAGCACACACGCGGGAATGTTCTGTAAACAAACTTATCTGAACAATGGTTCATGTTACGCGCTCCCATCAAACTATGTGATTTTCCACTGCTACCGAAGAAATTTTGCCCGTTTCTTTCATGCAGAAATATTAATGTTTGAGTCAAAACCCTTGAAATGGGCATGCTTTTATTTTTGATTTATATAACACTCCTGAGTCGTAAATTTCTTACAGATAATATTTGTCTGCCGAACTATAATTATTACTGACAGTGTTTTTACATAGTTTTCGATCAAGAATTACTCTTAGCGGGATCAAGAACTGTTTTGTGTAGATTCCGAATTATTACTGTGCTCAATGTTAACGCAATAATTCAGTTCAAACGATAGCTTTCACGCCAGTGTACAACAACGAAGAAATGAGACGTAAATGTCCACGCTGCTACTAGCAGAAACGGATACAGTTCGAAGTCAAATGACAGATGTATCTGCTTAAATATGTGTGACAGAGATTCTTGGTGTAATTTACGGGATTTACTCGTCTTCCACAGCATGACCTGTTTGCTAATCAGCCGCTGTTTGGTAAAATGACTGGACTCTCTCAGCACCAGAAATCGAGCCTGGCCACCTTGAAAATATTACTTTTGTGCAGTTAACAAGATCAATGTTTGCGTCCGCGGATCAGAAAGCAAAATGTAAACAAAGAAATTTAGCATATGGGAATAATGGAACTGGCCTGGAAAAAATAATATAAATTGATACAACCCCCCCCCCCAGAATTTTCCTGGGCCTTTGACCCCCCACCCCCTGGAAATTCCAAATGAATCCCTTCCGTGGGGAGGGTATGGATATTTTCTGGAACCACACAATTTGGTTTGTTTGGCCAACTTTCAGTGTCAATATCTTGGGCGTCAGAGATCGGGTCATCAGTCAGTTTTGCTGGATTGCACTTCATTTCAGCATCATCCTCCAGGTTTACCGCTATGGGTACATTTCTGTGAATGGGTCAGCTCAAGCAGCTGTGACAATGACTGTTGAAGTCTGGGGAGTGAAGGGGGCGGGGGTTAACCTGCGATCAAGCTCTATTTTCGTTTCGCTTGGTGAAACATTCTGGCGGGACGGGCGAAACGAAAAATAGAGCCTGATACAATTCTTCTATGGAACGTCTACCGCCCACTTTTTTGATTTATTGACATTCAACAAAACAGCCAATCAAAATTTCTCCTGCTTGCACGATCCTTGGTATGCAAATTTCCCATAACGGCAATTCGCAAAAGTCACGCAAATATCGGCAAAATAAGAAAATCATAGGCTACGATATATCTTCTAGGCACAAGCACTCAAGTTTACACGATTGCTAACTTGAAGGTTCCGGTATTGTACGTGGTTGCTCTGGCTGAGCCGAAACTGAATGAAAATTCAAAATACGACGAGGTTGTCATGTACCAAAATATGCTGCATGCTTGAATCCTTTCCCATTTCAGGTGGTATCTGGAAATATTCTCTTCGCATTTGTCACCAATTTTCTGCGTAAAAAGCCTTGGGCAATTAAGAGAAATACCTTCAGTTTCCTTCTTTAGAATAAAGGTATAAATAAAACCGTTTATAAACAAAGGAGTATTTTGTAATTTAATTTAGTTCCAGAAGTGATAAATATTTGAGATTAGCAGCAAATTTTATCTCTAAACAGCAGCGAATTTTAAAACGAAGAACATTTATTATAAAAGTAGTCAGATCCTTTGATGTCAATGTCAGAGATCAATAAAACGACATAAGTATTAAACAATGAATGAATAAACTGAAAATTGTTATTACGACTTGATTGCAGCTCAGTCGCCAAACATCAGTTTACCGTTAACTTTACCGAATTATCGGTTGGCTTGTTGTCAATCATTCTTGGCGAAAGATAGTTCTTCGTCTGCTGTTCTTTTTGTTTCGTAAAACACAGAAACAACCACTACTCTGTTCATATTATCAATACTAGCTGAAAGCCGTCAAATGAAAATTCCGAGACATGATGCGATAAAACGGTAAAACAGAATACATACTTCACTGTTGCTGTACTTCTCTGCTCCAGGTGAGAGAAAGCTTTTGTCAAACCGAACGCCATACTCGGGAGAGAAAGAAAAGGTAACAATTCTCCTAGAATGACGAGAATTTATTAGAGCAACACATTTTACTTCGGCAGACTTGTTCCTTGGTTGTTCCTTGGCGATGGCGGTCGCATCGAAATTGTGAGCGAGTCACGTCAACAATTTACTTCCGTTGACAGCTCTATTGTTAAAGGGCCAATCAGAACACATCGATTCATAGGTATTGTTTCTCGACCAATCAGACAAAAAAACAGAATCTGGTTTTTTTACAGGAGTTTCGACAAGCAAATTTATCATGCCCTCCTTCCCCCGCAGTAGTAGTAGGGAGGGAGGGCATGATTTCAGGTTAGCGGGGGGAGGGCACAATTATTTGAGAGAGGTGACACTTGAAAGATCTTCACCAAAGGGGATGATTATTTGAGGGTGGTGATTAATCAAGGGATGGCTATTATTTTAGGAAATATGGTATATGAAATTAAAACTGATTACTACCCAAGAACCTCCCCCAAGCTTAAGTGACACTGAACTAAAGGTTTTTTCTTTACTATACAACCAACCGACTAAAATCGGCCCATGTCCGATGAAATCTTAACTTCAGTTGGACATTATGTCTGGACAAATTTTTTAACCAAATAATAAGTAAATAATGATGAGAAATAATTATTGCAAAAAGACTTAAAAATAATAATTTAAAAAGGAAATGTCCGACCACATTTCTGTTCTGTCCAACCAAAATGGAGACTTGGTCGGACGTATGTCCTTTCAAGAAAGAAAAATTATTTGCAGCCCTGCTGAGAAACACCCTCTCCATTTGCAGGTACATTGTACTTTTGGTACACACTTGCTTAACAGTGTTTGACTCATACTTATTTTTGTGCAAATTTTTCTAGATTGTAAATGTTGTGTTGCTTTCTGGCCCTTGCCATTATGGTGACGACTAGGTGTACACGTAGTACTTAACACTTGTTTTCTTTCTTTGTTTCTTTGTTTGACTGAGCCACTTGCCCCTGACTTCCAGTTGTCACTTAGCCAAGCAAACTCTTGCCCTTTACCTCTGGTTTACGTTGTGTGGCCTTGTGTCTTGAGTGATGCCAATACTTTGTTCCCTTGGAGGTTCAAGTGGGGTGTGATGGCAGCGTTACCGTGATGCCCCAGGGGCTTTTATTTGTTTTGTTTTGTTTTTGTTTTGACTGAGCAACTCAACCTGGACTTCTAGTTTTTGCTCTGCAATCAAAGGGGCAGTACTCAGCTCTTACAAGGTCTTCTCTGATTTGCTGAGAAAACAATAGAACAAACAACAAAACAACGGACCCTAGCCCTGAAAACAAAAGAGCTGTGTGATACCAAGGTCCAATAAAATTTATTTAGAGGTTGTTAAGAACTGCATGGTATCTGCAATCAAACTCTTGCCCTTAACTTGTGGTTTATGTTGGACTCATGTCTTTGGTGACAACATTTTTTTCCCTGTAACAGTGCAGGATGCAACAATGTAATCCAGGCTACAAAATTGGTATGCTACACTGCAGTATACTCTCAGTTTGGGATACAACAGTGCAAGTACTTCCTAAACTGGGATACGATACTATTGGTGCAGTGGCGCAATATGCTTTCACTCCCAGAGTCAGTAATGAAGACATTAAGGTGGTTCTAACTTTTGACTCTGTGGATGAAATCCTGTGGTGTGACTATTCAGATGAAACCTCGTCAGCAGTACTTTTACATGATAATATTATATTTAAGCATTTTACAAAATAAAATTTGGGATTCATCCTGAATTTTGATTTTAGGCACTCTTGGGAGTGAAAGGGTTAAACTGGGAAACTACACTCTTGTATCCCAGAGTGAGAGCGCATTATGCGCTCTCACTCTGGGATACAAGAGTGTATTATGATCCTAAACTGGTATTCTGTGGTGCTATATGCTCCCATATTTTGCATGTTCCCTTGTCCTTATACAGTGAAATTACATAGTTAACGTAGTGGAATGAGACATTATCACCTTGCATGGTAATAACCTATGTTTGACTTTTGTGTTTCAGTACATCCGTAATTGTATAGCCAAAGGAACAAGACCAATGCTGTCACTTGTACTACGCTCCTCACTACAAGTAGAAGTCGACGTAAGTGGAATATGCCCTGTAGCTCAAAGAGGAGCAGCGCCACCACTACCTCAAAAGCCTCAGTCAGCAAGCCTTTCCTTGTGGAATATTCAAACACATGTTAGAATCAAAGTCGTTTCTGCAGCTAACGTGAATGCTGGTGACTTGATGAAGGTATGCAGGCTTCTTCTTTAATACAGCTTACCAATCACTCTTGCCCCAGTGCACTTTATTTAAGGGGGCAAAACTTGAGTTTTGGCAGAGGTCAATAAAAGAAAAAAAGAAAAATTCCTCTAAATTCTGACAGGATTGTAGGCAACAGCAAAGCCATGTAAGGAACAATTTTATTTCAACTTAGTACACCCTTTTAAAGAAAAGAGCATACTAATATTTCATAACATGAAAATTTAATTCTAAATGACTTACATGTAAGGTGAGAGTGAAGGCAAAAACGTGACTTTCAGGTGAAAAATCAACTCTTCATTGGTCAACTGGGCGTGTTGAAGTTAAATTAACCTAAACATGACAATATTTTGACTGGGAAGTTACTTTTTGTGTAAAAGGCAAGATTTTCAATGCTGAGTTCAGAAAAGTCACTTTGGATGTTCTCACCCAGAGCCCTTTAACTACTCAAGATTTTAGTGTTTATAAAATTGACTTTGTCTCAGAACTAGCAGCCAAAAAGTTGTTTTCAAAACAAATGTTAAGCCTGGCTCAATCAAGGTTGAGGGTTAATGTGAATTTGAATGTTCATTCCAGTTTGGCCTGAAACTCTTTTAAACTCTTGGCAACTCTTGAGTGCACCCAAAGAGTTTGAATCGGGTCACGTTTTCATTAGTGTTGATTATAAGTTCACAAAGTTCGCCCTGGGTCTCATTTGCACTCTAAGAGATTGAACTCTTGATGGCAACTTTGTGTTCTTGTTTGATTAACGCCTTGGGTGCTGAGCTGTTTTGGTCTAAAAATGGGTCAAGGATTTTGCCAAATTACGCTATTGAATTGGTTATGGGTTTGGTTTCTGGTCTAATATCCTTACTTTTTCTCCTGTTCAGGTTTGTGTGCGAGCAGGGATTTATCATGGCAGTGAAGCACTGTGCGATATAATAAACACCAAACCAGAGGGTGGATCAAATCCTGCATGGAACGAGTTCTTGGATTTTGATTTAAACGTAAATGACATTCCACGCATGGCTCGTCTGTGCCTTGTTATCTACAGTGTTTATGTTGACCGAAGGAGAACAAGAGGCAGGAGAAGAGAGGTATATTTCTTTGCCTTTTGCTCAGGGGGATAAGGGTGAGGAGGGGGATGCAGAGAGTGGAACCCAGGGGTGAGAGGTGAAAGGAACTGGCCGGGGTGCTTTCTCCTCTGCAAAAGTGTAAAGTTGAGAACCTTAAATGTTTTAAGCCTTGATAGTGATCATCACCAAATTTCTCCTCACAATATCAGACAGTGCATTTTAACCCATGTAGGTCATGAGAATTCTAGAAATGATCACTAGATGCTAATTTTCTCGATGTTTAAAACGGTTCTCCCATGTCATCAGACATCAACTAGGAGAAAGGTTGCTTTCAAATGACAGACACCTATGGCTAACAGAATCTGTGTTAATTAAAGTGTTAATACATAACAATTTACTCTTTTACAATTATAGCATCATGAAAAATTTCATTTTTAAATAAGATAAGCTGTGCATTGGAAAGTCTGATCAGTTAACTATCAAAAGATAATATTATTATGGTTTGCTGGTAAAGAAGGAAAACTAATTTGTTTCTTTCTAATTACCTCATCTTCTTAGGAAACGATTCCAGTTGCATGGGTGAACACCACCCTCTTTGACTACCAGGGAAAACTGCGGCAAGGTTCATTGAGACTCTTCGCGTGGCCAGTACCAGAGACTATGGCTGATCAAGTGAATCCTGTAGGGACGGTGGTATCAAATATTGACACTGTAACATCAGTGTCACTTGAGCTGGAGTTCCAAAGCTATTCCAATGCTGTTGTCTATCCTTCATTTGATTCGGTAATAACATTAAAAATATATACTGTAAATACTGGTTGATAAGCTGGACCTCAGATTTTGAGGTTCACATTTTAGGAAAACAGCTTCTTGGAAAGCAAAACTTGAATCTCAAGAAAAGTTTATTAACTATTTTTCATACAAAGGGCGAAGTAGCAGGTTGGAAAGAGAAAGCAGGGGAGCTGTGGAGATCCAGGTTTTAAACCACACTGCTACAAAAAAGGTAGCAAAAACCTCAACTCTGTGTCAAAGATCAACAGAATACAAAAAACTTAGTAAGCTTGAAATCATCTTTTATGGCTGCTTTCGAAATGACCTGAAACAAGAATATCATGGAGAATTTTTTTGTACCAAATGTGCTAAACATAAAAATAAAATGAAACACAATACTGCACTTTGGAATGAGAGTACTGATATACCATTGAAAAATGGCCTGAAACTGCAGTACCATGTTGAAACTTTCTCTCCACCCAGATGAATAAATGGGTACCAGCAAAGTGCTAGGGATCAAACCTAACAAAATTCTAGAGGTGGTCTGGATTTGAGGGCAGGGGGATAGTAGTTCTCCTAGTCACTCCATGCTGGGTAACCTGTGATGGACTAGCAACCCACCCAGGGGAATAATAATGCTCCAAGTCACTTTATGCTGGGCATCCTGTGATGGACTAGCATCCCATCCAAGGAAGGGGGGGGGAATAGTAATACTGCTAGGCATTTTGTACTGGGTACCCTGTGATGGACCAGCACCCCATCCAGGAAGTGGGGGGAGTGGTAATACTCCCAGTCGGTTACATGTAATAATGTGTGTCCTGTGATGGACTAGCATCCCATCCAGGAGGAAGTAGTAGTTATACTCCTTAGTTTCCTTCTGCTTAAGCACAAAGCCCAGGTTAAGCTCTTGCCTGAAAACCACCCAAGGCCCAAGTGCGACCTAACCTTCACTTTAGAATTACAGTTTCCAGTGTCATCAAAAACGTATATGCACTAGAGTGCTAAAATGCTCTGACAGTGATTTATTCATTGTTTGTTTGTTTTTGTTCTTTGTGTAGATTGCAGAACTAGCTGCAAAGTGTACTGATGCCAACATTTTTGTGAGTACACTAGGTTGACTTAACTTGTTGATTTAATGATTTGTATTCAGGTTCAACTTCTTTTGCAGCACAGCAAACAATAATAGCTAGAAAGTACCAGGAACAAAACAGGCTGTTTTCTGCATTTTTCCATATTTCTGATCCCAACCCAGAAAGTTTGGTGAATTCTGATTCCTGAGCCCTAAATTTGGTCCCAGGATTTTGGTACGGCCAAATCCTTGATCTTCAAAAAAACTGTCAGTCTTGATCATGTGGCTTGTAATTCCAGTCTCCAGGCTAGTGATTCCTTAATTGCCAACTAAGTGGGTAATTCTGTAATGAAAGCACTTGTGTAAAGCAATTTAAAATAAATGAATCAATAGTGTATGTGTGAGTGCTGGAATGGGCACAACTGTCCTAATGAATTACCCCATGTTACTACCCTGAAAAGGAAAATTAGGCTACCATGACCAAAGACAATTTTTGATGAGCCAGGATTTCAACCCACAACTACTTGATCCAAACACTGTTGCTCTAATTAACCCTTTAAGCCCCAATATCTGCATGCATATTCTCCTAACTGTTCTTCATATATTTCTTACATTAGTAGTTTGGAGAATTTGATAAAACATCAACACATTTCATGTCTGGTGATCATTTCCTTTATTCTCGTGATGTGTATATTTGATCAACTAGTAATATTGTAAGGAGAAATTAGATACTTGTCACTATTGGGGCTTAAAGGGTTAACTGAGCTCCAAGGCCAATCCAGGAGCAGGTGCTTGATTCGTTGTTTGTCATGTCCCTGTTGTGGGCTTTTAATTGGCTAGTATATCTTGTTTAAAATTTGCCCAAAGTAGCTCTTACTAATAATGGGTGATGCAATTAATCAAATGAACTTTGAGTTAAACAAACGTTTCATTGCTCTTGTTGTTAATGTAGGGAGATCCGGAAAAGTCACAACTTGAGAAGCTAGAGCAGTTAGTCAACCGTGAACCCCTTGCTCCAATTTTTGATCAAGAAAAGGAACTTGTTTGGGAGCGAAGGTTTGTTCTCTGCAACTTTTGCCACAACGCTGTTGCAAATTGAGCCTGCTGAATTCTCTAGGCTTTATTCGGGCTTAAACAAACACTTGACATCTGTGTCGCTGGAAAGCTTCGAACCAGATTCAAAAAGTGGGCACAATTTTAGGGACGGTTACTGTGAATTTGTATGTGGTGTATTTTTTGTGCTGGCATGGCTGCTGTAGGTGCAGCTGGTATAGTAGCATGAACTCTCATTGAGCACTAAATCAGTCACCAACAAATCAGTCACCTCAAACAGCTACCGTAGATGTAGTTTTTACTTGGCCAAGGGTGCAACTAACGCAACTCAACATGGAAAAACAACATCAGGCTGAGTGAACATGTTTTAAACTTTACAATGTGTGTTGGTACTTATCGAATCATGCTGTCTAGTCAAAATATATTGTGTTTTGTTATCCTGCACTTCATCATGCAAAAAAATCAAAAAACAAAATCAAAAGTTATCATAAAATAAATGCACAGAGCTGCAAATAACTGTTGGTCATCAAACAATGTCCTACTAAAATTGGCCCATGTTCAATGAAATCTTAACTTTGGTCGGACATTATGTGTGGACAATTTTTTTTAAACACATAATAAGTAAATAATGATAAGAAATAATTATTTCAAAAAGACTTCCACTCAATAATGATAATTAAAATTAAAAGAACGTCTGACCTCATTTCTGTTTTGTCCGACCAAAATGGAGTCTTGGTCGGACAGATGTCCTTTCAAGGAAGAAAAATTATTTGCGGCCCTGCATGCAGGTTCATGATGTGATCCACCTACCAAATTGATGGTGGATTATTGGGAGGCTTGCTGGGGGAGGAGTGAGTCAAGGAGTGGTATGGGGTCACGAGTGTCAAGATGGCTGTGGTTGTTCATATTAATTTTAATGTTATACAGATATTTAGCATGGGGGCACAATTAGTTGTGGTTAGCTTGTGGACTTCCGATCTGAAGGTCTGTATTTTGAGCCCCAGTCCCTGCCATTGTGTTGTTTCCTTAGACAAAAAACTGTCCCAGTTGTATAAAATGGGTACTTGCAACATACTGCTGGGGGTAACCCTGTGATGGGCTGGCATCCCATCCAGGGGGAGTAGCAATACTCTCAGTTGCCTTATGCTACAGAAATTGGGTTAAGCTCCAGCCACGTGGGCCTCCTTGGCTTGTGTGCAACTTTACCTTCCCTTTTACCGATATTTAGCACCAGCTTGTTTTTAGATAATTATAACTCGTCAAGCACTGTGTCCACTTGAGCCAAGTGTTTGCTAAGAGGAAGGTGACAAGTAAAGTGTTTCTTTTTGTGTGTGTTATGTTAAAGTAATAACATTTTGTTTGCTGTTGCAGAATTGATGTGCGTGAACATTTTCCACATGCTCTAGCAAAACTGCTGTGCTGTGTCAAATGGAATTGTAAAGAAGATGTGGCATTGGTAAGAGCAGCTTGTTGATGAGGTTAAACAGTGTGTCTGTTGGGACACAGAGCTGCCTTCTGTGAATAGCCCTGTCGTGCTCTTGGCTTAGTAAAATCCATATTCCCTGTTAACTTCCAGAGTGTTATCGGATAAGTAGTCACCATTGGTAAGAGGGATTTCCATGCCTTCTTGAATCACAATGCAAAACTAGTCTCTCCGTTTGGAAGAGAGTAGTGCTTTGTAGAACTAGGACTGCTTGGGAAACATGCTTTACTTCCTGGTGGGGTGAGCGGGTGCAGGGGGGGGAGGTCCTCAATAAAGTTTCATGCGGGGAAACTTTGCCCCAGGGTTCAAACCCTTATCATTAAAATTTAATGTACTAATCTTTGTCAAAATGGTACCCCTTCCATATACCTAGAACAAAGATTGACCTATTATACCTCAACAATAAGCCAAACAGTAGGGCTTTAATTTTGGGGATGTATTGGAAAGCAATATGATTTTTGGGTCTGTTTACAAATTAACTTGATTGCATTTGCAGTGTGTCAGAGATGAGCTATTCACATTCCATTGTGCATGACCCGTGCATACAAAATTTGAGCCGATCAAAAGTGAAAACTGTACACTGCATGAGTCAAAATGTCAACTGCCAGTGCTGGTACTAATTATGTTTACTTGACTACTTAATCTTGCAAGATGTGTGCTTAACACACGTAAAAACTTGAACGCTATCATAGCAGCACCAAGTTCCAAAAGTCTACTCTGGACTAACGGACATGTTGATTCCTTCTTTGATCATATATTTTAACTTTACCAGCCATATTATGTGACTTAAATTTTGTCAATTTTCTTGGCTTTCAGATCCAAATTCTTCTTCAAACTTGGCCTAGGCTGGAACCAGAGCAGGCATTAGAATTGCTGGATTACACATTTGCTGACCAGGAAGTGAGAAAGATTGCTGTGGAATGCATCGAGAAAATGAGGTGAGATTTGCTTTTAACCTCATCAGCCAACTTTACTCTCTCACACATGAATTTGAAGGTCTCAGCAGAAAAATCATTGGTGGAAGTGACCATTTGCCAGGCCTCAAAATCCAAATTGCTCCTCTTTAACTTAACTTTAGACTCAGTTTAGATTCACATAATGTAGTTCTAATTTTTTGTTTTTATTTTTATGTTTTAAGAATTAGCTGATTACATTTTTAATACTTTACATTTTCCTTAAATACTGTACTAAATGATTTTCAACCAGAACATGAGAAAATCAGCCATGTATCAGGTCTGCCATAATTGTGTTATTAGGTTCAGGGCTAATTATGTCACAATCAGTGCATCTTTTGCTTGCAACTTGTTGTAATGGAATATTATACACATGGCAATGTAAACAAATTATATGCAGTACTGAATGGCACTGTCAAAAGACAACCTCCTAAATCAAGCCTAAGTGATCTATAATGATGCTAACTACTACACTTGTTGTGATTGTTTTTAGTGACAGTGAAATTTTGCAGTACCTTCTTCAGCTAGTCCAGGTAATCCTCTTGTTATCTCTTTTTCCCTTTTTTGGGGCCTAACACTAGTGGACACACATGCAGTACAATGCAACTCTGTGCAACATGAATTTTATAAAAGACTGAAGTACAGTAAGTTTTTGGTTTTTGAGACACCAGTGAAATACCGTAAACACTGGCATATAAGCCGCACTCACAGATCAGCCACACCCCAAGTTTAGAAGCTAAAGATTTGGAAAAAAAAAATTTTTGTCAAAAATTCATAGCCGAGTCATTTCATTTAATGAACATATTGGCTGAAGTGAAGTCCTTTTCACTACGGATTGGTGATTCAAATTTTGTAGTCTGAGTAAGACTTAAACATGCATTTTAATCCTTATAACAAGTGTCAAAAAGGTATGTTAACGTATTTGAACACATGTACAAGACTGCTTTCCCCGATGAACTTTTCCCCAGCATTTTTTCAGTTAAAGCTATTCAAGTCCGAAAATTTGTGAGTATTAGTTCGTTCACAGGCAGCCCAAGCTAAGGTTGAGATCTGCGCATAAATTAGACTGTTTTTTCCATGCTATGCATAATAATGACATCGGCACGCTCTGCATAATTAGGACATCGGCAGCATTTAAGAGTGTTTGTATGGAAATGCTACAAAACGTTTCAAATTGCCACAAATCAGAAAGAAGTCGAAATAAAAATAATTTGCCTTATTTCATTGTTGTATTGGTCATTATTTGAGGGCTTCCTGGGCTGGTTTGAAGCTTTTTGGGCGAGAAATTGAGGTTTTTATTTTTCATGTTTGCCGAATCTTTAGAATTAATTAAAGGCAGGAAACAGTCTCACACTGCACCTCACTTGAGGTTCGATAAATTCCATCACAATAAACGAATCGCCCTACAACTTCAAAGGTGTATTCTTGGGTCTTGCGCATACCTCTGTTCTTTCTCATGGGTTCCAGATCATATTTTAAGCCGTCGAAAATCCCTCTTAAATACGAAACTCGTCTTTCCTGGTATGCGTTTTCATTTGAAGTGCACACATGAATCATTGCGAGTCGCGTTTCGCCGACAAAATTGCCCTCAGCCGGGGAGAGGCTGAGTGAGATTGTCGACAAGCAAAAGAGGACACTGCGGAGTCCAGAGAGGTCGGTCTGACGGAAATAGAGAAATATTAGAAAACTGGTGACAAATGTTGTTGCTTCGTTCATTCGCAAAGCAAACTGAAATGGAGGTTTTAGCGATTTCTTCAGCTGTTCGTGGCTTCCATGTTTACAAGGATATTTAGAAGCCATCTGTCGGTGACAAACGTGCCTGTAAAAGGGAGTTCGACAATTGCTTTGACAAATTTGCCATCAAAGTTGTCAACAACGGAGAAACAGTGGGCCATTTATGCAACGCAAGTTCTCGAAGATAGCGTGGTACCATTTTGACCTTATTTTGGTGTTTTGGGGATGATTCATGGAAAATTACAGATTTTTTCCAAATGTTCTTGCAGATAAGCCGCAGCCCCGATTTTGAGCGAAGTTTTAGGGTAAAAAGGTGCAGCTTATATGCCGGTGTTTACGGTATACAAGATTTTGTAATATACTAGCAGGGCTGTCAATAAGTGTTCAGTCACCTGTTGCCTTGAACTTTACACCTGTAACAAACTTGTTGCTTTATTAGTACATTATGCTAACTTAATGAGGCCAAAGTCACCTGTAACATTGAGGTTCTATCAAGCATACTCAGACATAACAGGTGTTAAGGGTTATGGCGGTGAATGACAGCCCTGACAAGTCTTTTTCTATATACAATTTTTGGTTCAGTGATACATACATGTACATCAATTTATTTCAAACTGTCATAAAACGTACTGATCAGTCTTGGAAATAATTCTCTCAATCAACATAATTTCAACAGTCACATATCTGTGTTGGTCATATCTGCAGGTTCTGAAATATGAATCATACCTGGACTGCAACTTGGCAGAGTTTTTACTCAGAAGAGCTCTTAAGAATCAGCACTTTGGTCATGCTCTGTTTTGGCTTCTCAGGTAATTGCACTGCATCATCTCCAATGAGGTGCACTTTGTTTTCAGCATATAACCCTTCAAGCCCCAATGTCAACATACATCTTCTCCTTACTCTACTCAATATATTTCTTATGGTACTAGTTAGGAGAATCTTCTTGAACATCAAGACATTTACCTGCAGTCTGATGCTCATGTTTCTCAATATTTGACTTCTCAGAGCTGAAATGGAAAACCCTGAAGTGTCAGTGAGATTTGGTCTGATGTTAGAGGCATACTGCCGTGGAGCACCCTCGCACATGAGAAGCTTGCAACGCCAGGTAGGTGTGGTTGAACCTCTGCCTGTAGTTAGTTACTTCACCAAAAAAAATGAAGCTTTATTGGCTTCAGCCAGTCAAATGCAATCTCTACATCTACCTCCCACATGTACCTCTGCTGAGTGAAGACCTTACATGGTCCCCAGCTTTATTCCACATGTCACATCAGGGAACTTTAAGCCACAGCTAAATTTTCCCACGTTGTTGTACAACATCTGTTTGCTCAATGATGTCAGAATGTTGGCCCCCCATGGTAGATGTTTAATGATGTTTAGCAATGCATCCAACACTGTTGTGTAACAGATGTTGTACAGCAATCAGTGCTTTTGACCTACAGTTGACAAAAAGCGTCTGCTAGTTTGTTCAGAAAAGTCGCCTACGTTTTGCCCTAAACTGAAGTAATTAAAGGAAGATTGTTTCAAACCCCTTGTTGATACAGTCAGTTACTCTACTCAAACCAGCTGCCTACCTCAAATTCTATTGAAACCCCTGAGCAATGTTGGAATGTTCAGCTGCAGCTTCAGATTTCAGAGCAACCACATGGTTAAGTATGAAGTTGATCTTTTAACTCCAGTTTCCCACACCACTCTTAATTCTTCCTTGTGCCCCTTTTTCTACTTGTGAGCAACATGGAGCATTCATTTCCCCGGGCATTGGCCTAGAAGGGTTATTAACTTTGACAAACTGTTGTTTTGTTTTTTTGTCAGGCACAAGCTCTTAGCAAAATGAAGGCCGTCACTGAATTGCTTCAGCTCATAGACAGAGTATGGTTGATTTTCTTGATTATTCTCTTGTTTAATTTAGAGCACTCCTCTTAAGGACGGTGCCTCCTTTTGCTACTGCGCATATGTTCTGCGCATATGTTCTGCGCATCTCAGGATATTCGGGTTTCTTATTAAGGAATTTACCCTCTAATACAACAACATTTTTGCACGGTTTATGACTATGTGGAAAAATGAGATCTTGGCAAGGGTTACCAGAATCCAAAAAGAAAATTGGGGGTAACCACGCATCTTTCAGAGATAATTGAGCTTAAATTCTGAAAGAAATAACCATACATTCTTTGTATTTCAACGGTTTTTTGGAATTATGGTTGCTTAATTATCTCCGAAAAATGCGTGGTTACTCTCATTTTTGTTTTTGGATTCCAGTAACCCTTGCTACGATCTACTTTTTCCCCATAGTCATAACCTTTGCAAAAATACATCTGTATTAGGAGGCACCGTCCTTAAATGATTTCCGATATGACAGTCCGCATTGTTTTTTGCACAGTACGTGTATTTTTCCCAAAGTATTCTTCTACATTTTTGCAGTGTTGTTTTTGTTAACCTTAGGTTGACTTTAAGAATGCCGTACTTACTGGTAATTTAACCTTTTTGCTCCCAAAAATGCATAAACTCAAAGTTCAAGGCAAGTCCTAAATTTCATTTTTTAGAATACTTTAACATCAGTAGTACCATTAGCCTGCATGGCAGTCGTTTCCTTTTCGCTCCATGCCCTTGCATGTATCCCACGTGGCTAAAAGGAAACGGAAATGGCTGCTACACATACTGTAGCACCATGTGAAAGTACTGCTGAAGAGGTTTCATTTGAATGGTCACACTGTAGGATTTCATCCACTGACTCCAAAGGTAGAAACACCTTGAATATCTCCTGCGTCCATAACTGACTATGGGAGTGAAAGGGTTAAACACAATTATACCTCATTCCCAGGGGCACTCTTTATTACCCTTTGGGAAATTTTAAAGAACACCTCCCCTCAACTGGCTTTGGCCAACTGTCAGTAACCTGTTGACCAACAGTAGGTGGACAGTTGTCCAGCTGTCCGCTGACAGAAAGCTGAGTCTGTGTAGATCATTCATCCGGTTGATGCTGTAAACCTAAACTAACGGCGCTTGTTCTTTTTACATCTGTCTAGTCATGGGACAATGTGTTTTCACTATTGCTTTATGCCTTACAGTGATGAAGTGTTCACACTGTTCATGCTGGTCATTATGCTATAAATTCATTCGTACTTTTTTTGTAGTTCCTCATGTTTGTAAGGAGAACAAATTGCAGCCAGGAGAAATGAAGGTCTTTGAACTAGTGACTTTAGCCCTACAATATATGATTTAAGTTTTATCATCATTCCTTTTTTTTTTTTTGTTATTTAGGATAGAAAAGAGAAAGGTTTGGCAACAATGAAAGAGCTTCTTCGTCAGAAGACTTATCAGGGAGCGCTGTCTAAAGTCAATTCTCCTCTGGATCCAAGCTTCAAGCTACGGCAGCTGAAGTATGTAACGATATTTTATTCTCATTACAGTCACAAACATGAGAAATGTCAAAGTTTTGTTCTGTACTTGTTAACCCTTTAAGCCCCCCCCGCCTTAAAAGCCCCCCCCCGCCTTAATGGTGACAGCCTTCTTTTTTCTCCTCACAGTATCACTCCTTGATCAAACATATATATAAACAGTCATGAGAATAAAACAAATGATCACCAAAGATAAAATGTCTTGATGTTTAAGGAAATTCTCCCAACTGGTATCATAAGATATATATGGAGAGCAGTGAGGAGAAGGTGCATTTTGACGTTGGGACTCAAAGGGTTTAGAGAAGTAGGATAAATACCTCTCTAGTTTTTGCGTGAGTAGCTTCGCAGTCGTTACAGAAATTCACTCAGTTGTTGCAAATTTTGGAAAAACATTGTAAGGTTTCAAATTCTCCAAATTTGGGCCGTAATAAGTCTTAAAAAGTTTTTTTAGTTTGCTAAGTTATCAGCCACAGGAACCCTGTAGTATGTCCTGCATTTCAATGGACTGAATCTTTGGTGAAAATTTCAAGATGGCAGAAATCTGAGCAATTAAAATTGTAATTTGTCTAATGTGTCCAGTTTGGACACATTTCCTGCCAAAGAAAAAAAGTTGCTTTAAGGTATCATGGTACCCCAAAATTGACAATGTTTTCGAAAAATACACTTCTGTCATTTTCAGATAGATATTATTCAAACCTCTCTTTTACAAAAAGTTTCAGAAAAAAAGATTGTTTCTACGCAAAGTTATGGACGAAAAAAGATTTGTGGCATTAATTTTCTCTAATCATGTGTTGACAGTCATCTGTCAACAACGCTGAAAATAGCATGTGACATAACAGGACCCCGATGTTTTGACACGCGATCGATTGCGTAGCAGTTCCCGCTTATTTCGAGTGTGATTACAAAGTGGCTTCGATCATATCTGTGAAAGAGGGAGAGAGAGAGAGAGAAAAGATCGAGCGTTGAGGAATTACTTGCGCTTCCTGACTCCTCACTTGTCAGTGTGATAAGCTTCGACTGCCAGCTCGCCTTTCGTAACGCGAACGGCGAAAAACAATCCATCCATTCAAATTCCATAACATTTCTACAAAGCCAGATGTATCAAAGAATCAACTTGGCGCAAAAGACGGCATGTCCAGGAAAGTACGGAATTTGTCTCCAGTAATAAAAAAGTTTATTTTTTTCCCAATTGCTCGCATTTCTGACAGGATGTTCTCGCTTAGATTTTGAGCCGAACACGTGGCGGCTTCTTCGCAGATTTCAATGTGCTTTCCTTTCGCCTTTCCTTTCGTCTTTCAGGTCCCGGCAGCTTGGGTAGTCTTACCCAGTTCAAATGATGATGCCTTCGGCATTTTACAGCCGACGTGATATTATGACTTTAAAATTTCCGTTTATTGCGTTTGAAGACCCTTTGAACGGGCTTTACCTCGGTGTAAGAACCTGTGAAACTCACGGATGACGTAAAACAAAGGAAACAAAAACATTTTAAACAATACCGTACAGCAAAACAAAAGCTAACAAACAAAGAAAATCTTGTCAGGTTCTTACACCGAGGTAAACCCTTTGAACGGCACTCGTACTCAACGAAAGTCGCTTTCCATCATAAAAACACGCAGAATTTGACACCATTCTTGTCGGCATGTTTGTGCTATTGTAATAAGGCGGTAAGTTGAGCCTCCCCTCTGTCAACCGCAGGTAATTATCCTGACACCTAGGTGTTTTAATCTCCTCGGACCGGAAAAAGTTTCCAAATCATATTTTGGCTTTTTTCTCGAAACTGATTTTTCAAGAAATTGGGCGCACATTTTAAGTTCGCGTTCAGCGAGTTTTCAACCATTTTAGCTCAAATTTGGCGACAATGTTGCCACATAATTTGACACCAAAACCGTGTCTCCGAATTCTATTTTTTGCTTTCATTGAAAAGTTATGAGTCGTAAAAGAAAGAGGAGAGGTGTTTCTTCGAACTTCAAAGTTTAACTGAGTGCAGAAAATAAACCAGGCCAGATACAAAAATTCCGAGACACGGTTTTTGAGACAAAGGTGTGAAGAGTTCGGCGCGATGTTCGTCTTTCTCTCCAGATCATTCCCGACTGGAGCGGAACCGATTTTGTGAACGATGTACTTTTTAAAAACGTAGTCTCTATTTTCGACACAGTTGTCTTTTTTCTTTATCTAAATACGTTTTCGTAATCTTCAAGTATTAAGCTTTCAGAAAATATATAGTTTGTTAGGGTCCTTGTGAAACGCCTGACGCTCAAATGGTGAAAACACAATGTTGTCATTTGGGGTACCCTGATACCTTAAGCACTATATTGTTATTATTCATTGCTTATTATGTATTAATGTTAAACACAGTGCGAGCCTTAATTTATTAACTTAATTTATGTCAATCATAAATCCCAACCGACAACAGTGGGCGCACTTGATAAACTCACTTGCTAGTTGAAGAAAGCGCGGGCATTCTAATATTCTTGCAGAACTCGCAACATTGATGCTCGATAAAACAGATAGATAATCGGTTTTTACGTTGACGAAGTAGATGAATAATTATTGGATCCCTGCATGGATTAAGAATCATCGTCTCGTATGTAATGCTTTCATCCTCGAATTTTTGCAGTGAGAATTTTCTAAACAGGAAAGACTCGAGGCTAAACACCTGGTGCCATAAAAGCAAACTGAAGAAGCTTGGAGGAAATAACAACCTGAGGAGTATGAAGATGGCTTTTGCTAAAACAAACCAAAGAAAGGACTACCTCAGCTCTCCACAGATTTCTTGGAAATGTTCAAACGCTTCTCAGCTTATGATCCTTTTATAGGCTCGCTCCGTGTTTAATACCTGTCGAATAAAAACAAAAGAAGACCAAAAAAAAAAAAAGTAATTACACTAGAAAACAAACTAAACTGGCTTATAAAGTTTTATAATCGATGCATTTCTTTTCTTTCCTTTCCTATCAGCATTGAACAATGTAAATTTATGGATTCCAAAATGCGACCGCTGTATTTAGTGTTCGAGAATTTGGATGAGTTAGGAGACTTCGTCCGCATAATCTTCAAGAACGGTGATGGTAAGACAAAATAGTTCTATTCCTATTCTCATTAAAAAAAATTAAGTCATGTGTCAAATCCACTCGATTGAACGAGCCATGAGGTTCATCAAGGCAGGTGCTTAACTCCGGTTTCCATAGCATGAACCAGCTAGGGGCATCACAACTCCCCCCTGTATGGGATGCTAGTCCATCACAGGATCCCCAGCATAAACTGACCAGGAGTATTGCTACTCCCCGCCTCCCCCCCTGGATGGGGTGCTAGTCCATCGCAGGATACCCAGCATAAATTGACTAGATGGGATGCTAGTCCATCACAGGACACCCAGTATAAAGCGACTAGAAGCATTACTACTCCCCCCTAGATGGGATGCTAGTCCATTGCAGATTTACCCCCAGCTTTTCTCTTAGGATTTCTTAACAGTTAACCGGTACTCATTTATACACTTGGGTAGAGAGAGAAAATGTGGAGTATGTTTCTTGTCTAAGGAAACAACACGATACAATACAGAGACCAAGCCTTGGACCACCGAAGTGAATCCGATCTTCAGATGGAGAGTCCTACACGATGACCACTATACTACCGCATCTCCACTGGTGTATATTCTCACACAATTAGGAAAATGTACCCTCCAGAGGTGGCTTTTAAACAATATTAAACTGCAATTGTTAAGTGACCCACCAAAAATATGACCATATCAATCATAAAATTACCCTCCAATAATTAACCTCCAAGAGAAAGGCGGTTTTCACGCTCGCTCACGTCTTTTTTTTTGCTCGACTATCCCTGAGCGGAAAGAGAAACTGTTCCCTCTGGGAAACATTTTTTAGTAGGCGATACTTTCAAGGTACCTTTATTTTCGGAATACAGTATTGTTATTGACCTAAGGAAATCCTAAATGTTAATACTACGAACTCACGCTCTCAATTTCTAATCTTTGTTTGTATGCGTAAAGAAAGTTCTCTGATCTCTCTTTCACCAGATCTCCGTCAAGACATGTTGACTTTACAGCTGATTAAAATCATGGACAAAATGTGGCAGAATGAAGGATTGGATTTGGGGTTAGTGCTGTTAATTCCCCGTTCAACATCTTCGATGGGGGGGGGGGGGGGGGGGACAAGGAGGTTTAAACTTCCCTCTTCCCGTACTCTTTAATCCCAGTTCCCGTCCCTTTTCTGTTTCCCGCCTCTTTGGCTTTTTCGGTTGCAAAATATCATGCAGTGTTGTATATTTCTTTCCGGTGTCTCCCACTTCCCACTACGCTGGAAATCTCGCTCCCCGCCCTGTCCCTCCCCCCACCCACCCACTCTTAGACCTCCCACCCCCTTTTTGCCAGTCATTCATTCATTCAGTCAGGCATGCAGATAAGATAAGATAAGATAAGATAAGATAACTTTATTTATACACGGTTTTTCCATCAGTCAATTAAATTACTGGACTATCTACCTATCTAACTAACTACAAAAATTTGATAACAACAAATTCAAAATAACAAAAGAAAAGTCTGCTTTTCATGGAGGCCGTGTCTAAAATTCACTTACATGTAAGATTTAGATATTACTTTAAACTGTGCCGACTTAATTTAGATTTGAAATCGGCCAGTGAAGATGCTTGTCTTAGGTCTACAGGTAAGTTGTTCCACAACTGAGCTCCGCTATACGAAAAACTTTTTTTGAGATAATCAGTTCGAGGTTGTGGAAGAACTAATTTGTTTTCGGTATTCCTTAAACGATAAGCACTAACATCGTCACGATATACGAATCTTGATCTCAGATAATCAGGAGTCATACCATGTAATGTTTTATACATTAGGATAGACTTCTGTTCCAATCTTTGATAATAGAGTCTTCGCCACCCCAGTGTCCGGAACAAATCATCTAAATTACTATCATAGCTCGCAGACATTAGGGTACGAGCTGCGCGGTTTTGAAGCCTTTGCAGTTTTTCAGCAAGGCCCTTGTTACAGCTTCCCCACACTACGTTACAATAATCAAATTGTGGTTGAATAAGGCTATTATAAACTTTGATTAAAATATTAAATGGAGTGAGATGCCGAATTCGTTTAATTGCACCAATGGCACAAGCTATCTTCTTAGAAATGTTTTCAATATGACACTCCCAGTTTATATTTTGATCAACATAAACTCCGAGGGATTTAGCGGAGGTTACTTGTTCTATTGCGTTCTCATTTATAGTAAGAAAGGGACTTTCCGTAAATTGTGATAACTTCTGCCTTGATGCAATAAGCATAAACTCAGTTTTCGTCATATTTAGAGTAAGCTTGTTAGCAGACAGCCATTCGTACACATTTCTCAGGTCGTGATTAAGGCGATAATTTATATGCTCAATGTCAGTGCTAGCAAGTGTTAGGCTAGTATCATCTGCGTACATTCTGGGTTCCGAATATGTCAAACAGTGTGGTAAGTCATTAATATATATCAAAAACAGAAGAGGTCCCAAAATTGTTCCCTGGGGAACACCACATCTTAGACATTTCGGAGTTGACTTACAAGAATTAATATGACAAATCTGTGTTCGATTATCTAAATAAGAAGCAAACCATTGATGACTGGTCCAACAAATCCCATAGTATTGCAATTTTCGCAACAAAATATCGTGATCTACTGTATCAAATGCCTTTTTGAGATCTAAAAAGACTACGGCATTAACAAGACCACGGTCTATATCCAAGGCCCAGCTATCTGTAGCTTCGATAAGTGCGGTGAGCGTGGAATGCAGAGACCGAAAACCAGATTGATGGCACGAGAGAAAGTTGTTTTTTGTTAAATAATGATAAAGTTGATCGTAAATTATCCGTTCAAAGACTTTGGCCACAACTGGAATTACTGATATTGGCCGATAATTCGTCGGATCAGAACGCTTCCCAGAATTTTTATACAATGGAGTAACTCTGGCAGATTTCCACTCATCGGGAAAGATACCCGTCATTAGGGATTGATTAAACATATGAGTGAGAGATTCCGCCAGTAAGTCAGGACATTCCCTTAGAAGTTTCGCTGAAATATTATCTAATCCTGTTGCCTTTGATCTACAAAGCTTTGATAGTAGTGCAAAAACACGTGTAGGTGTTGTTTTTTCAAAAACAAAATTTTTATCAGTTGCGGTAAGAAATTCGTCGAAGGATTTATCAGCTTCTGTTACGTCTCCACTACGGCTTGGCCCAACTTCTGTGAAAAAGGAGTTTAGCATTTCTGCTATATCTGTTTGATCTTCAGAATTTACCCCACTATACTCCATTTCATTAATAACAGTTTTATTGGATTTTCGTGAGGTCAGTTCATTGATTGTTTTCCATGTTTTCCTTTGATCCCCACAACAATTGTTGAAGGCATTTTCATAATACGCTTTTTTAGCGCTGTTAATTTCCCAATTCACTTGATTTTTAACCATTCGAAATTGGTTCCAAATAAATGGATCCTTTGTCTTAATAGCCTTTCTTTTGAGGCGGTTTCTGAAATTCATCCGCTTTTTTAAAATAGTGGTTATCCATGGTGATTTAGAATCTCGTATCCGTTTGGTCTTCATCGGTGCGTGCTTTTCACAAACATTCAGGAATAATTCTTTCCACCTCCTCCACATATCATTAGGATGATCATTAGGCATGCAGGTAGGTAGGCAGGGAGTCAGTCATCAGTCAGTCAGTCGGTCAGTCAGCCGGTCGGTCGGTCGATCGGTCAGTCCGTCCGTCAATCAGTCAGCCAGTCAGTTATCAGTCTGTCAGCCAGCCAGTTCAATCAGCCGGTCAGTCAGCGGTCAGTCGGTCGGTCTGTCAGTCGGTTGGTCGGTCAGTCAGTCAGTCAGTCAATCAGTCAGTCAGTCAGTCAGTCAGTCAGTCAGTCAGTCAGTTAACAAGGAGAACACCAAAATAGTGCGCCAAACTGTACTACAACTGTTCATGTGCCCTTTTAGCGTGATCCCGTATGGCTGTTTGTCAACTGGCAGTTCTATTGGAATGATTGAGGTGGTTCACCAAGCAGAGACTTTAGCCAAGATACAGAAAAAGAGAGGAGGAGCTACTTCTGCTTTCAGTAAAGACTCTATTTGGGATTGG
The DNA here is from genome assembly GCA_964030785.1 of Siderastrea siderea. Classification (NCBI taxonomy): domain Eukaryota; kingdom Metazoa; phylum Cnidaria; class Anthozoa; order Scleractinia; family Rhizangiidae; genus Siderastrea; species Siderastrea siderea. The sequence goes on from OZ034967.1 coordinate 19,877,682, forward strand.
TTGCGAGAACAACGCACCAGTGAAGAAAGGCGAGTGTAAAACTCCGTGTGGCGTATTGTTCGAGAGATTTATTCATTTACAAGCTTCGCCGTTAAAGGGAAGGAAGCCCAACGAAGCCATGCTCCAATTCTTGGTTTTCTCTTTACATCATCGCCGCCATATTGGTGGTCATAAACCAAAGGTTTTTCATTAGCTCCTTTTGTTAGTATCACTAATATGGCCGCCACGCCATTGTCTTTTGGATCCCTAGGGATTGGTTGCAAACCAGCAATTACGAGATCTTATCCTCCCAAGCCCTGAACAAATGTTGAAAGTCAAAGTGGGAGAAGGATTCCTCGAAAGAATAGAACGTGAAGTTGACCATTGCAATGTTGATTGCATTATTCATTTCAATAATCCGTTTTTCAATTGAAGAATGAAATGTTAAAAAGGCATCTCGATCTGATACTCGAATTATGATTGGATTTATTCGTGCAACGGGGACGTTAGAATTTGAAAGGTTTCCTGATCAGGGTAACTTGTCTCCAAACGAAGATCAGTTGTTTAATTTTTCGACTGTTGCCTTAACGCAATCAACTCCTTCAATCCTCTCTTCTCAATCCTTTTCAATCCTCTTATACGGTTTGTGATGTTCTGAGTTGGTTATGAAGGCTGGTAGCGTAGAGTAAAGAAGAGAAAAATTAAAAAACCAAATGACTCTTGCAGGGCGGTTCAAGAAGCCTGTCGAAAGCCTGCCAAATTCCCAGAAAAATGGCACATGAGATCATGCATTAATGCGATCAAAATTCAGCTTTCGGATTGAGTTTCATTTTGAAAATTTCACTGTTGAAACGAATAGTGAAATCAATTTTGTAATACTCAAATTCACTTTACATTCTTTGAGGGAAGAGAAGAATGGCCCCTTCACTTTTCGTCAGTGACTTGAGGTCTTTAACGTCCCTCACCCAACAAGCGTGACACGTGGGTAACAAAAACTTACGAAGTTCGAAGAATATTTGCTTCAAGCCCAGTCCATACGTATACGTTTTCGCATTAAAAGTTTCAGTCCGTGCACACGGCCCTTTTGAAATCGTTTTTACGTGTGCCCGCTCACACGTAACGATTCGAAATGTCAATTGCGCACGTGTAGGAGGCTAGCGCCAGCGAAATTGTGTCAGCGGTCACATTTCGCGAATAGCGGTATGTGTTTCTGTGCCAAAATGACAGCTAATCATTTCAATCAAGTCAATTATTCAGTCATTAATTATCACTGGTTCACTTAGTTATTGATAACAAAATGATTGCAAATGACTTGGATCTTCTGTCATGGAAAATGGTGACAAACGTCTCATTTCTTCTCACAATGTCACAACTTGTTCAAACATACAGGTCATGAGAGTTAAGGAAATGATCATCAAAGATGCGATGTCTTGATGAGTAAACAAATTCGTCCAACTACCATAAGAAATATGTGGAGGACGGTTTGGAGAACATGTATGTCGATATTTGAGCCTAAAGGGGGAAGTCTTCACGAACCTAGTGAAAAGGAAACAGTTTTTTGTTCGAGTTAACCGCAGTTGGTTTATTTACAGAAGTAATCAATTCAGAGATAAGAAAACAAAGCTCACAGTTTGGTGCTGTTTCTTTAGTTTGTCAGAGGCCGTGGAGCAGTTTACACTGTCCTGTGCAGGGTACTGTGTGGCCACTTATGTCCTGGGGGTGGGGGACAGGCATAGTGACAACATCATGGTGAAGGAAACAGGGCAGGTAGGTTTGTTAGCTCGTTTATCTCAAAGCCAATCACAATGCTGGCAAATAGTGCTATGGACCAATCAGAGACCGAGGTCAGGAGAAGCGGGTAATGAAAATTGCGGGAAAATTAGGGTTGGATTTGTAGTAATTCAACGTGAGAAAATGCGATTGGGTGGCCGTATTGATGAAGTTATCTCTGAAAAGAAAAGGATAAACGAACTATCTTGATGGTATTTTTCGTATTCATTTGCTTCTAAATCTTTTATTTGTACATAGTTTTCTATCTATATTATTATTAGTGTTAGTGTAATGCATATGTATGCATAGTTTTAGTACATTGTTGCGCTCAGGGCTCCCATTGATAACAGACAACTTTTTGCATCTGAAGGGGCTACCCTGAGCGGTATAAATCAATAAAGGTTCTTCTTCTTCTTCTTCTTCGTGGAATACTCTTGGAAGCTGCTTTCCGTGACATCAAAACCTCTGTATCTTTCTTTTGCGATGATTATTCGTCGGCACAGATACAACGTACAGTCTCGTTCGCACAACAGTCTAACGGTTTTAAGGATTTAAACGATTTCTACAACTCGATACAACTGTCGTTAAAGTACACATTTACTTACTCTTATAAGATGGGCTACACAACAACTATTTTTACAGCGATCAAGAGTTTACTAAAATCCCTAAGTAACAACTATGTAATTTGCCCTTCCGCAGTTGTATTTTCACAATTTCACGTTTCTTTTCCCTTTCAGTTACGTTTGAAATAAGAGAATCGTCTTGTTTTTCTGCAGGTCGTGTTTTCATTTCGAAGTGGCTGTATTGTGAAGCTGATTTACCTTGCAATGAAAAGGGGTTACTTGGGCTTAGCCTTCTGTATTGTTGTGAGTCACACAACAACCCATAACTTTCGTCATATTTTCCACGCGTGACCGGATCAGGTGACTAGAATTTTTGTCACGCGCGGGTCTTCTCAGTTCTAAGGCGACAATATATTTAGAAAGCAGTTCTCGTATTCCTTTTTTTGCAAGATGGATTCCACTCTATGTGAAGCTCTTCTTCCGGATTATCTGGCCGTTCCTTTCTAGTGTGTAAAACTTAACGCAGTCAGTTGTACGTGACTTGTAAGAAAATGATTGCAAGAAATAGATGAAAAGTGAAGTTTAAGGCAATAAACCTGGCAAAAATTAAATGAATCCAGAACTTTAATGGTTGGTAGCGAAAACGGGACAGTTAAAGCTGACGGACTACCAGCTACATGGAGTCAGGTCGTTTCGATAGAAATCGTTTCGATACAAACTGAAGTCATTTCAATACAAACGTCAAGTCAATTCGATACAGCCCAAGTCGTTTCGATACAACCTGTTCAGTAAGAAAGAAATTCTACTGACTGTGTAGTTTCAGTTATATATAGTGTAAGTTATCTGAGTGAACTTCTTTCTTTTCCTTCGAGCGCTGTAATGTGTTCATTCGATCACCCGTGACGATCGTACGACTGACTTACATAAGTGAATTTGCGAAAAAACCTGTTACTCCTACAAGCCTGAATTTTTTCAGGCTTTCTTTTCGTAACTGCTAAAACCTGTTTCTGTCTTCCTTTAGCTATTCCACATAGATTTTGGCCACATCCTGGGGAATTTTAAGAGCAAGTTTGGTGTTCGGAGAGAGAGGGTTCCATTTGTTCTAAGTGACTCGTTTGTGCACGTGATTTCCCAAGGCAAAGGCAAGGATACTCCTGAATTTGAAAGGTAATCACCTGTGATATTGTGGCAAGGCTTGGCGCCTTTTAATGACATGACAATCATAATCATGGTCATAATCATAAAAGTGGGCTTATTATGAACTAATGGGAACAGATATTCTAAATCCTGTTGTTAGAGTTCCTCGAAGGAGGCCATCTTGAAATGGAACCGCTGCTAGATAGACTACGAGCAGTCTCTCTTTCCGCTCAGGGATAGTCGAGGGAAACGAACTAGCGAGCGGGCGCGAACATAGCCTGCCGCGTTGAAACGTGACGTGCGTGTCGAGCCGCTGGTGTAGTGAGTCGACTCACTACACTAGCGGCTTGACACGCGCGTCACGTTTCAACGCGGCAGGCGATTTCGCGCTCGCTCGCTCGCTTGTTGGTTTCCCTCGACTATCCCTGAACGGAAAGAGAGACTGCTCGTAGTCTAAACCTCCGCTGTCTCATACTTCCTGTAGGCGAGTATGTTCTACGTAGACACTCATCCGGTGGTCCCAGCCTCGTATTAACACGGTATTTTTTTACAAGCTCCCACCTCTTCAATGCAGACACTTCCGCGTTCCCAGTGGTGTCCACCTACCGGTATTGCAGGGTTGACTGTTTCATATATCTGCAATGCTCATTTGAGCGTTTTCATCTGGAAATTGTGCAATCGGAAAACAGCCATTATGGGTCATATTTGCAGAAAAGGAATTGTCTATCAGCGAATTAAAAACGATGATTGAGCCAGTTGAGCTTACTACCACCAGTCGTCGTCGTCGTTATCATCATCGTCATCGTAGTCGTCGTCGTTTTCGACCTGCCTCTTACCCAGGTGCTGCTGAGGTTTTTGACGCGACCGTGAAGGCCTACGGGAAGGCTTCTCCGAGATCGCAAGGCAGTAAGGGAACACTTCGCTTTTTTCGGCTTTCCCATGTCCCCTTGCGCCTCGCCAAATTCCTGCGTAGAAAAAGAAGCGTCTTGGTGTGAGGCAGGTTTTCGACGTCGTCATCGACATCATCATCATCATTATCATCATCATCATCATCATCGTAGTCGTCGTCGTCGTCTTCGACCTGCCTCGTAACCAGTCGCTGCTAAGGTTGTTGACACGAAAGTGAAGGCCTACGGGAAGGCTCCACAGAGATCGCAAGGCACTAAGGGAACACTTCGCTTTTTCCAGCTTTCCCAGGTCCCCTTGCGCCTCGTCAAATTCCCACGAAGGAAGGGAAGCGCCTGGGTACGAGTCAGGTTTCCACGTCGTCATCGATATTGTCATCATCACCATCATCGTCTGTCGTCGTCGTCGTCATCATCATCCTTATTCAATTTACTTGTTTTTTCTCTTTCAGATTTAAACAGCTCTGTATAGATGCTTTCCTAATCCTCCGTCGCAAAGGCCCCCTTCTGATTAACTTGTTTGTCATGATGTTGTCCGCTGGCCTCCCGGAACTGCGGTCGCTTGACGACATTGGCTACCTGCGCAAGACTCTTGTGCTGTCCCTCTCAGAGGAGGAAGCCATCAAAGACTTCACGAAAAAGTTTGAAGATGCTCTCAACAACAGCTGGAAAACCTCCATGAACTGGCTTGCTCATAATGTCAAACGAGATAACCCATAAAAATGAATGCAGCCACTTTGCTGCTTTCTTGTCATAATGACACGTCATGTACGCGCGTCCAGAGCCAGCGATTCTTTAGGTCAGCTTCGGTGGTCAATTCCCTGTGCTGACCAGAGCGATCGTGTGCACCATGCTGATGTAGAAGAATAACTTGTCGAAAAATACCAATAATCAATATCAGAACTTAAGCCCTGCAACCTTATGACGTAACGTCTTTGATGTTTAGAACGTTAAGGTAATTTTCATTTTTTAATTTGCTTTTACGGCGTGACTAATTTCAAAGGATTAGTAAGCTGATTAGATCTAAAAGATATGTTAAAATTTAAGGCTTTAGTTGTGTGAGATATGTAAATATTTTACTAGTTGTAGGTAGTGTGTGAATTTTTCTACAAAATGAATTGCTTTTAGCTCAATTTTAGTGAAATTAAAAATTCGAATTGACTTGAAATTGTTCATTAGTGACCCACATTTATTAAAAGAAGTTACTTAGGCGACTGCGCGATTGATTGAATTGTATAGCATTTTATTACATTTTTAATGTGACAGTTATTTGCTTTGAACAATAAAGCCTAACTCAGTAAGTGAATTTAATACTTTTTTCCCTCGACGTACTGTGGAAAAATTTTACTTGTCCACCACTCGTTTTGTGCAGCTGAGCTAGTGTGAACGAGACTTTAAATAATGCAACCAACGAAAATTACACCAGAACGTGTGCAGTTTCCCGGACCATGGTAAAAAAAGTACGTTGCATCAACCGTGATACTGTCCATTTACGAAAGCGATCATTCACATTCGACCAAATTCTCTCGCTCGGAGCGCACCCCTAAAGAACCCTAAAGTACCTTGTTAAGAAAAAAACGTGACAAGGTCTGTTTTTTTTTAACAGATTTTTTATTTAAGAATGTTTATACAAAACAGATAGAAAAAAACTGTCCAAGTAGTGTTAAGGGGCAAGGAAATAATCAAGGAAAATTCTGCTGTGCTGTTTTTAATCTTGAACAGTTACATTTTTAACCCTTCTTTTTCGACGCCGTAAATATCTTGTTCTATGGGATAAACTGGTCCTTCCTTATATATTTAGATTAGAGCTTCACGAAATGTATAGTTTAACTTTTTCTTTATTTTCCTTTCTGATACACTACGCCTTTTAATTTCGAACAAAAAGTGGAATTAGTTATGAAACACTGTAGGTGGGAAGTATGGCTAGCGGTAGCTTATCACAAAAAGCAATTTTTTTCCAAAGGTTTAAAATATTTTTAATATAACATCATGGATAACATGTCATGTCAAAATAAATGAAATGCAATAATGGAGCCACCATGTGTTATTTGGCGATTTCTTTTGTTGTTTTTGCGTTAGAGGGGGGACTTAATAAATCCTGATAAATTATCTGGCAGCTGTTAATAATTATCTTCAATCCTTATTGGTCGCGTGCGTCAAATTCCTGATAAACTATTGGTGGATTAAAATAATCCGTCATCAAATTTCAGTAGGGTACCGCCATATTGGATGTTTATAAATGATATTGTCTTCAAAATGTTTACAGATTAACGATTTTTAAGCCTTTCTTCTGCGAATAAATTTGTTTTCAAGCGGGAAGAAGGGAAAATGGAAGGCGAAGAAGCCCCTGTGCATTTTAACTGCTTTGTACACTACCCAGGCTTTACCGAAGAAGGGATTGAAGTTCAAACGGTCGCACGGGGGGATGGCATTGAACTACATCCTGGCACACAACTTTCGAGTCTCGCAGCGAGTGTCCTGAGCGAAATGTTTCAAAAGCAAGAAATAGACGGGAAAGTAATTATGAAAGCGGACAACGCGAAAGGTCAGTGAACAAGGTGTCTCCTGATTATTTTGTACATCGTGATTCTAAATGTGTAAGTGTAAAAGTTTCAACGGTAAAATACTTTTAATGATATCCATGTTCGTTTCATTGATCTGCTCTTATTAGAAAAATATCAACCATGTGTGTCGTATTTTGGGTAATAAATAAGAAGGAACTTTGTTCTTCTTTAACTTGAAATGTTTTGGAAGAAATGTAAGCTTACTAAGAAATTGCAAAGCGTGAAATTGTGGTTTTTAAGGTCATGTCCTTGATTATTGATCGGGTTTCATTAAAGTCGATCGTCCATCCATGTCACTTTGAACTGAAAAACGATTTCAAAGGGTTTTACTTTTGGATGAAAAAGTGGATGGGTTTCCCCTTTTACAGATTAAAATTTAAGTACACGACTCCCCGAAGTACTCTTTGTTTTTGAGGAACTAATCTGTAAACCTTTAAATGAAGGTGGCCTTTTTGTCCCTTTGTTTTTTGTTGAATAATTGATTTCCTCGTTTTTCTCTACCTCTGAGATTACCGTTTGGTTAGGTACTGTTACAGTAATGCTTTCCTTCTTTCAGGTTGTGTTCTGGGTTGTGTGTGAAAGTTGCTGATAATGAAGGGGGGTAGATCTTTTCTGAAATTGACACCACACTGACTGTTCTATTTAAAAAATTTTCAATTGATAGTATTCATTCAAGTGCGTGACCATTGGAAGCCACACCCAATTGCTGATTACACAAGAGGGGGTGATTTGGAGGTGACCTTGCATGAAGCCTTTGGAGAGATACTTTTTGCTAAAGATGCTACAATCAGCATTCACGTCCATCTCTGTTATGAGTAAGTAAGGTTAAAGAGTTTCAGTATTGGTTACAGTAAGCCAATAATGCCATTACAAGACTGAGCTTTTAGAGTTTTCTAAAGGTGAGCCCAAAACTTTTCAGGACACAAAAATTCAAACCCGAGGCTTTCAGATCAGTTTTCAGCAACTAAAGATGTTACCTGGTAAGCACATCATAGGTTTGAGATGCATTTCAAGTCAAGACTGTAGGCTGCTTTTCTGAAAGGTTGAGATCCTGAGATTTCCAGGTCGGAAAAAAAATGAGACTCCAAGATGCAAAGAATGCTAAAAAAACGAGACTGCAAGACGTTTACAATTCAGCTGAAATTTTTCGAGACCCTAATTTTTGTTAAGACCATTCACCACCCCTTCTGTTTTGTTTGATGTTATTTTCTCAGACACAAAACAACTTTACATTGTCTCTCTCTTACCCTAAACTGCTTGGAGTAACCTTGTGACGGACTAGGATTCCATCCAGGGAAAGCTATTTACTGCTCCTAGTAACTTCATGCTAGAGAAACTGGATCATTAACTCTTTAAGCCCCAATATTAACATCCATATTCTCCCCACCATGCTCCTCATATTTCTTATGTTACTAGTTGGGAGAATTTGATCGTTGGTGATCATTCCTTTGTTCTCATGACCTGCATGTTTGATTAAGTACTAATGCTGTAAGGAGAAATTAGATGCTTGTCACTAAGCTCAGTCAGTTGTGGACCTCTGCTTGTAAAGACTTCACCTTGCCTTACCTTACCTTATCTTACTTTAGAAGCAAAACAGGTTTTATGTTACATTACGATCTCATCGTTTTTACAGCAAAGACTGGGATGATCAGAAGGTTAAGACAGCCATAAAAAAGCTTTTAGAACGCTACAGCCAAACACACCTGGAGCGTATGCTGTGCCCGTTCTCTCAGGTATTACTGAAATCTAGCATTCTGTATGCAATTACTACTGTACCTTTCAGTATTAGAAAACAACCTTCTGCAAATGTGCACTATGACTGCTTGAAAGCTGTTTCTGTAACTCTGTAGAAACATAGAATCATTGTGAAGGTGTGATGGCTGGTGTACTGGTTTGCCTGTGTCAGGCTTTCAGAGTGTTGTGAAGCTTAACACAGGGTGGTCAATATGTGTCAGTGATCAATACATTTTGAAGAATGGTATAGCCCTTATTGCCAGGCAACAGCACAGCATGTCCTCATGCTTGCATGAAGTTCCCTGGCTGTAAGGTTGACAAATCATGCATACAAAGTGGCATACAGTTTGTAATCCATTGTGGACATACTGTTTAGCTGAAAAAGTGACTTAAATGTTTGTTAGCTGAAAAGCATAATTGAATGAGTCTCCAGTGACAAAAGTCAGATAATGAACTTCTCTGGACAAGCAGTTTAGAGGATGAACAATGCAAACAGGTTATATACAATATGATTAGTTATTGTATGTGTTTACTTTTGATTTTCACTTTTCATTGGCACTTACCATTCAGATTGTTTTATCTCCTCTTTTACTTTAATTGTGATGAATCCCTTTTTGCATATTTTTTGAGGCCTGTTAACACAGAATTATAATTCGCTTTGTCACAGGGCATGCTGTCACAGATATCAAGAGATCAGTATCCTTGCCGTCTGTCATCTGAAAAGATAAAGCTTTTTGCTGCGTGGTATGAAAATTCACAGCTGAGCAAAGAACAGGATGAAGATGGATCCATGTCACCGGGAAGGAAACTGCTAATTACTCCACGTGGCAAGAAGATTGTTTTCAATGCTTCTGTGGAAATCCCGCTTCTCAGAAAGTGGTATGAGGAGACACCTAAGCCAGATCTAAAGGATTTGACGAGATACGCTGAAATCCTCAACAATTTGGAGGAAAGGAAAACGAGAGAACAAGTGCTGGCGCGACATGTGAACACTTGGTTTAAGAATGAAAGAGCTCGGTTAAGAAGAGAGGGGCTTTTGGAGGACTTGTCTAGGCCCTCCATGGCTGTTTCAACAAGCTCATAGCTTAACCTTATAAACTTCTTAGCCCCAGACAAGAGAGGTTGTCACTGATGGGAAGGCAGTATGGTTTCTAGGCTGGAAGTGGTTTGCATTCTGTTTTATAAAGGATGTTGTTTCTGAAATTTACAGCACTAGCACTGGCCCAAACTAACTCCAAAGAGGATAGCAGAATTATGTCCCAAGTGTGTAATGACATAGGATTGATCAGCTTGGACTGCACATTTCCAAATCCATCAGAAATACAGCCCCTAACTTCAAACTTGCCTTTCACTTTGTTTTTGTACAAAAGCAATGCCTCATTGACCTTGTTTTGATGTAGTCCACCCAGGTTTTTGCTACACATCGACCATTCAAGAACAAGGTGTATCAGCAGATTCTTTAAAAACCCTTTAAGCCCTAACAGTGATGAAAATGAAATTTCTCTTTACATTATCACCACTTGTTCAAACATTCAAGTGATGAGAATAAAGAAAGTGATCACCAAGGATAAGATTTCTTGATATTTAGATAAATTCTCCTTACTAGTTCCATAAGAAATGTGTGGACACCAGTAAGGAGAATATGCATTTTTATATCAGGGCTTAAAGGGTTAAAATATTCTCTGCCAGTAGTGATAAAACTAGAACAAGTACAAGTCAGAGCAAAAACATGTATATTTGCCATAATTATGCAAAATGAAGTCATTTAATTCAGTCCAAAATTAGCAGCTGAGCAGTTTTAAATATGTTTTTCAAGAAACACTTAAGAAATGACAATCTCTAACTTCAAGAATTTGCTTTATTCCCTTTCATTTTTCTAATTCCTCTAGAGATTCTGTTTCATGGCAATGGAAGGGTCTTAAGGTCACAGTCAGAAGATGACAACAAAGTTCTGCTATGGTAGAACAACCATACCACCTTTTGGTGTGGTCACATGCTTGAACACCTTAGTTTTTGTTAAATGTGACATTTTTGGAGTCACACTGTAGCGATGCTTATTACTACAAAGAAAGTCTGTTTCCTCAAGGTTGCTCTAATGCAAGACAGTGATCAGCAATTAGTTTCTTATAATATCTGATTCCTAGCATTCAGGTACATATGTTATGATAATTAGGAGGTCAGGTCGTCAGTAAAACTTTGGAATACATTGCTGTCAGTAAGGTGCTATAGTGTGACCTACACCAGTCATTACAGGACTCAAGCATGGCATTTTTTGTCTGGATGTTCAAACATTTGAAGCTTGAATCTGTACTAGTGAACTTTCACACCTGTAACTTTTGACCAATGAGAAACAAGTTTGTTTTATACACATGTTTTTTAACTGAACACTAAAAAGATGTAACTTAGCAGGTTTTGAGCACAGTTTTACTCAATCTTCTTTAACAGTATTGCTTTGAGCACCAAAAAATCACGTAACAGTTTGGACAGTTTGACAATTTGATACCAATTTAAGTCATGCTGTTTTTTATAAAATGTCCTTGCTTACACTGTAGCTGCAACCAGCAATGTCAAGTTCTCCCATTCTGAGCTTAAGGCTACAGTGCCTAGACAGATTCTGTGAAAAACTGCAGCTGTATTTAATGGTAATTAATTATTTCCTTACAACTAAGTTTAGAACCAAGAAAGCTTGTGAAGAAGCACCTTACTGCAATGTTTTGTAACATGTTAAGTCCCCATCACTTGGAGACAACTCCCTATCCTATCATTGAAGACAAACCATTTATTACATATTCCACTGATGTCTTTTTACCATGTAGGGCAAGAGAACCCACAAGATATGCCAGTGTATTTCGCTGTACAGTACCGGTTTGACCGGTTTTTGCTGAAGGAGGATGAAGCAAAAACAAAATGCGGTGGATTAATAAACCTCTTATTCGTTGTTCTGGTGGATAATATGCACGGACATTTTACTCATTGTCCGCATTCATGTAAAATATCCATGCGTATCATCGACCAAAACACCAAATAAGGTGTACTTATCTTATAATAATATTTAATTTAATTTATTTATGTGTTGTAGTTACGTTGTTTTGTGCCAGACTGTTTCCACTTGCACAAAGTTTTGGGTTAGTTTTGTTTTTACATCTTTTTGAGAACTCTTTCTTGTCCTTCATGCCAACTTGTTAATTAGAATGAAGGAACTGTGACAGGTGAAGTTGGCAAGTTTCATGTTCCTGCCCGTGATTCCTATTGCAGTTCTTGCATTTTGCTTTGGTCAGGTGAGGATGTTAAAGCCATCAAAAAGTTGTGAAAGAAATGTAGAAAAAGTTGCCAAAAACTAATCAGAGACTTTGTTCAGTTTTTACTCAGTTTAGGAAACTGTTATCACCCTCTGTATCACCAGCATGTGACAGTCTCTGTTATGATTGGCTTTCATTTTACCCAAAAATAAGCAAGAAAAGGAGACAGATAAACCGGATGCTGTCGCAGGATGCCTTGTGAATGTGTCAAGCAACACTCGTGACTTGTATATATATACTAAATTATAGTTGTTAATATATTGGTCCTTTACATACTAGAGTTAATAAACTGAATCTTAGATATAATTATGGACAGAAATTCAACAACAAAATAAAACAATGAACTATATGTCATACTATTGCTTGATTATTAGTCGGAGTGAAAATATTTATGATCTGAACCACTCCTAGGTTCCTTGCCGTTAAGTTTAGTAAACAAGGAAAAGCACACGAGAAGACTGTTTCTATTTTTCAATTTAAAGGAAATGCATAGGAATACCAGAAGGGTTTGTTATGGCAAAGTAATGCAAGGACTAAGGACCGTTTATATTTAAGTTGAAAATGTGAACATACCTCAACCATTGTGTTTTGTGGCCCTAGTGGTTGACTGAACGATAAATTTCGGTAGTTATTTTGGCAAAACCTTCCAATTGCCAAAATTTGCTTTTTAAAGCCACACGGACAACAAAACAATTCTGAGGTAAGTTTAACTTGAATGTTAAAATTCCTCACAATATTTTGCCTTAAAACAAACCTTTTTCAGTCTTCCCACACATTCCCTATGCACAAACCTGAGTTACATGGTTTGTGTGGGGGCCCTGTGGTTTTCGTAGCAGGGAGTGCTCTTGTTAACTTTACTCAGGGTGAAAAAATCTTTCTTTTCAAATAACTGATGGAAGCGGAAGAACCCTTATTTTAAAGTGTTATTTCATCCACCCGCTAACAACAGCGTTTTCAAAGCGACGCATAACAGTATGTCTGCTGGGTTTCAAGGATTTGCTTTGCGTGACGTTGAAGTCACGTACCCATTGTGTGCTGCGGAAGTCACGCACACATGTTCGACACACGCGTGACCACACGCGGTTGTTGCCGGGATACAAAATGGCGCAAACCCTTGCACGATTGCTGGGCTTTTTGAGGTTTTAAGCCATGAAAACAAAACGGGACCGTATAAGACAAGCCAAAGATCTTCATGATGGGTGAGTGGAGAATTAACTCAGCGAAAAGGGCTCTCAATTTCAAATACATTGGCCAAAGGGTTAAAAACCGAAGGGTAAATTATACTTAGCTTATTGATGGCACACATGCAATATCGATGATCAACTTCATCACAGGTTTTTAAAGTTACTTTATGTTCTTACCCTTGGCTTCGATCTTTCCATGTTGGAATTAATACATTTTGTTTCATCAACTTGAACGACTGCGTTGTTTTTAATCACGTGCCGTCATTAATTCGCTGTTTAATGGCAGGTCGTAAGGTGATGTCTCGCAGAAGATAGCACATCATCGCCCATGCTGTTTGGTCGTAGAGTGTCTAAATGTTTAGTGGGTGAAAAGAAGTTTACTTTTATCTACCGTAAGGCTAGAAAATGATAAACCAAGGAAAATCTGTAGCACACTGCAAAGAAAGCCGTATTACAATTATTAAAATTTAAGAATGTTCTTTTTAAAATAGCTTAAGTCTTAAACTTTGGAGCGCTTTATTGCGTACGTGCGCAAACAAGCTTTAATTGTAGTCTGAATTCTAGGGTTAAGATCAGAGAGCCTGCGCTTTGCTTGTTTGAGTTCATCATACTTAACTTACTGAAAACATGATTGGTGAAAGCTGTCGTTGATCCTAAGGTCATGTTTCATCTATCATGTCATGAACCTGGGAGTCATTGATGCTCAGATGCGGAAAGCCGTCGCTGCTAGCGGCGTGTCAGAAAAAAAATTCTTTATCCTTAAACCCCGAGTTTTTAAAAACCTTGTTCTGAATTCATTTATCGAACGTTTCTTTTCTCATCTGTCCATGAACTGGTCTTGGCAACTGAAGGTGAAGACGGAATGGCAAATGATGATGTCAAATACTATGAAGACTACATATTGAGGAAGGAGGGAGGCAAGGTACGAAGTCTTATTTTTATAGCTCACACTTCACATTGCAAGACTTTGTAGGAACGTATTTTTGCTTCTAGATGTAGACCGTATTAGAAACCTTTCATTGGCCTTCTAATATATGCTTATTATCAGGATGTCTCGAAAATTTTAATTCGTTGTGGATTAAAACAGCGTTATTATAAATTTTCAAAAACTCCGATCCCATGTGCCATATATTTTAAACCCGTCAATGCATGAAAAGTGACGCTTAAACTTCTGTTAAGTTGAACTGGTAATTACATCTCCAAATTGAAAATTTCATGCTTTCAATTTGCAGAGGCTAACTGGAAAGAAATTGGAGGCCCAGGATATAAACTATAGAAATCATGTCAGACCTTGAGTCTAATTGAAAAACCTGACAATAAAGAAATGAGGTGTTAACGAGATGATAATCATAACGCTGGATATGGCTTCTGTTTTATCCGGCTCTGATCGAGGAAAAACAAAATCTAGCTGCAAAATAAGTTTCGATTTGAACAATGTCGTGTATACAAAGATTTCTCTTGGCTTACTGTTTTTCATAAACAATCTTTATTTGTGTTCTGTTTTGAGCCGGTGACAAGGAAGAATCGTTCATGCCAGCTGGCGTGCAATGTCATAGTTAATTATCCATGCATTTCAGATCAAAAAAGTTTGTCACTGATGAAATAAATGCTGATGACAACTTGAAAACTAGATTATGTCCTGGCAACTGTATTTACAAAGCAGCAAAACCATTTTGGGTTCATAAAATCATTTAGTGTGAGCAGAACATTTTTCAACGGAGATTTGATTCACTGTTTGTCGGTCTAAAAAGAGACACATTGGTCCATACTTGTATTTGATTTCAAGCAATATTCATTCAGGGATAACATATTTGGCACTATTGCTAGTTGAGGGCTCAGTATTTTGTCATACATGAAAATTAGCAGTGTAACAATAGTTTGCACACAATTTTAGAGAGCAAGACAAGGAAAACAGGGATTTTGAATTTTAGGAGAGTAACTTTACCACATGAAAGAGATCCAGAAGTGAAACTGTTGCCATGGCAACATCGCAGTGGGTGTTTCTTTGTGTCTTTCTTTGTGTCTTGTTATAGATCTGCTGCTTTTGTACAGGCAGGCAAGTGACATGGAAGCTTCACACAGATCTCATTCTTTTCTGCTTGTTCTTTTTCAGTGGATACAGTACTGGGTTGTAATAAGAGGAGTGTGGATGCTGTTCTACAGGGATAAGGCAACTACCAACAGAGATCATGTATGTTGTCATTTAATTAAATTAGTATGTATTAGACAGCCTGTGGATAATTACTCTATGAGCAAACACATTTCAATTGCTCTCATATAACTAGCTGGCTATCAGCTTATACCAGTAGCCTATAGTTTTAGTATTACCCATAATTATTAAAAATAATAATAAATTGAAGAGAGAGTGGAAAAAATTCACTCACCCAGCAAAAAATGAAAATACACCAGAACCTGATGCCTGTGGCCATGCACCTTAATCGTTATTATGATCACTTTATTTTAATGCAAACAAAAGCTCTTGCATTCATTTTCTCTGGTAAAACCACTTTAAACCTGGCCGGGAGGGGGGTGGGTACTCTGGATTTCAAGTGACGGGGTGGTATGAATGGGGACATAAATTAAAACCCAAAAAAATTATCCCAGACTCGGCTTGATGCAAAAATCCCAAAAAAATCCCCTGGACCAAAGTGACACCCCAGAAAATCCCATACTGAATTCTTGAGCCTCACAAATACCCAGAAAGGATTACATGACAGAACGAAGAACAACAGTACTTTTTGAATAGTCGCGTTTGTTTGTTTATTTATCATACTATCTGCAATAAACTTTCCCAGACCTTAACTAGTAGTGTCATTCTTACAAACAGTACCCCCCAAAATACCCAAAATTTTCTCACCCAAAAAAAATCCTGACATAGTGAATTTCAAACCCCAAAAAAATCCTTTGCCCCCCCCCCCCCCCCCCACATCACTTGAAATCCAGAGTACTCCCCTGGGTAGTCTAGTCACCTCAGTATTAATGTGGCCAGATCTTTGGTCAACTGGCTCAACTGCATTAATAAAAAATAACACTTTTTAAAGGAAAAGTTTCTCTTGGCTGTAGTAATGAAACTTACTCATGATAAAGGGTTGTCTAAGGTTAAAATTAATACCATTCCACAAAAATTGTTTCTTTGAAATAAAAGTGTTCTCACTACAGATAATAATATTAATACAAGATTTTTGTATCTAATTGACCAGTGTGTTGTAAAAAGTACCCAGAAAATTTTTTAATGTATTTCAAAGATTTAATTTGCACATAATTTTATAATGGTGACACAATTAAGGTCAATCAATTTGCAATCAATTTTATCAATAGTTTTTGCTTGTCTTTGTATTCTTCTTAGTGTAACTTATAATTTGTTTTAAAATATTTTGCAGTTTAAAGGATCGATTGAGTTAAAATCAAGTACAAAGTGTAATATAGCAAGGAGAGGGAACTACAGCTTTCCTTTTTACCTCAACACAGAACGAGGAACTCACCTGTTCAAGGTAAAGAAATAATCCTTTGATGGCCTGATGCAAAATTAAGGGCTGGTAGTAACACATGTACACCTGGCCAAAAAAAAAAAAACTTTAAAAGCCAATTAGCCTGCTTGAAGGCAGTTTGTGGGTGTTTTTATCACGGAAAAGGGGAGTTCAGGATCACCGGCACCATCTTGGACGCTCACGAAAATAAGTCTGCGGTGAGTGACAAAGCAAGGGGGAGGGGTGGGGGAGAGAGGGAAAAAAAACGCTTGCCGGAAAAACCTGTCTCCTCCTTGAACTCTGCATTTTCCGGGGGTTTTCCATGATAAAAACACCAACAAACATCCTGCAAGCAGACTAAAAGCCAATTCAAGAGGTTGCCAATATTTATTGTTTTCATGTATTGACTTCACAAAATGTTGTCTTCCTGACAGGTGCTTAAAACCAATGACCTTATATACCATTGACCAGATTCTCTACCTACCCCTTGGGGTGGGGGGGTGGGTAGGTGGAGTAATTAAAATGTGAAGAATTATAAGAACGTGGTATGGGTTCTTGCCAGGATCCTAGTAGGATCTTATGGGATCCTACTGCCCAGGATTCACTGGTAAAATTCAATCTAAGATCCTATAGGGTGACCCTTCCAGGATCCTTAATTTTAAGTTCCTATAAGATCCTCCAGAATCCTATTTGTGATAATTTCTAAAATCCAGGATCCTGTAAGATTTCACAAGAAAGAAGAGTGAACTGTGTTTTATTATCAAATTCATTATTAATTATGTTAAAAATTGTCTGAGAAAAAAAACATCTTCAACAGACAATTTGGAGAGGTCACATTTTGTGTGATAGTACATTTCTTGCAAGAACTAGTTTGTCATGCATAACAAATATGCATTTGAGCACACTTTTCCCAAAACCGCCATCAGTTCTGCATGCACTGCATGCCTATGAAAGGAGCAAAAAATAAAGCCAGAAAATAAAAAAAATAATAAAGCACCAGGAGGCAATAATGCAGGTGTTAATTTTTATGTTCATCCAACAATAGAGGGTGGTCACTTACCAGTGCTTGATAAGGATATGTTAATGGTTAACACTTGTCGAAGACATTGTATACTTGTCAATCTCAATATGCACTAAAAATTGTTACCCGGTAAGGGTAAAAGTTACCCAGTGTTAACCAATCAGAGCGCGGCATTTCTAAAGCCGTCTCCGGCGAGTAAACTTTACCTTCACGGAGTAAACTTTACCGCCGTCAAAATACCAGATGTTTGTGAAATAGCGTTGATCTAGCGTCCAAACGCATAAATAACGTGGATAACCTTTTAATTCCGTTTTTCTAAAGCGCATTGGAGTGTTATTGTGGAAATAAACTCTCAAATCTAAATTTTCTATAGAGAGTATGGCGGGCTCTTCGCTGTAGTGAATGCCAGCGCCAGTAACAATTACCCCGTAAAGTAAACATTTCTCCCGCAAAAACAAGCCAGAGACGTAATGTTTTAGAAATAGCAGTTTCTTCATGGTTAAACGGATAAAACATTAGACGTTCTTGAAATTTCATCTCTCTTAGCGCAATCCACCTATTTTTCTTGCGAAATTAAACGTTTAAATCCATACATTCAAACAGAGCATGGCGGGCTTAGTACATCCTGTGAAGGTCACAGAAGTATATCAGCCAAATAGCCTACTGTGCACGGTAAACATTACCGCAACCAAAAACACGTCAAAGATCATTCAAGTAATTTTTTTTTAGCTGGCATTTTTAATGATCTATTAGTTTGCAACAAATGTGTACTAAATAATGTTGACATGCTTTGCAATTCATTTTGTAGGAGACAATCAGGAGTATTTTATTAGAAAATTCTCTTCTGAGAGCACGGCGCGATTCGTGACCTGTCCGGTTACAACTCCGTATCCCCAAGGGACTTACACATGTAAGATTGGAGGAAATATTTTTGAGCAACATTTTGCGTCCGACAAAAGGAGGGGATAAAATCCATGAAATTTGTCAAGGCGTTCAACTCATATTTCATAAACAGTATCCATATTATAACAAATATAATTTTACGAACGGCACGGTCCCGCGATGATCGACAATTGTGACAGGTTCAATGTTTACATTAACTACCGCAGCAGCGATCAAGGTGAATAAACTGCGTCTACACCTTTGTATGTTTTCATGACAATTGGTTATCTCATTCGTTAACCTTTCTAGGTAAACTTTACCTCCCATAATATATTAAATTTCTTAACTTCTGCTCCTTCGCCAGGCAAACAGACGGATACAATTTACTTGAGACTGTTTTCACGTTGCTCTCGTATCCTCGTTGATTCACTGCGTGCGGCTTTGCAAAGAGAGTCAATACACACACACAAAATTATTTCATTTTCCAATTGCGCTTGTGGGTTTTTTACTTCTTAATTGACTAATCCTTAAATTACGTTAGCCATTTCATTGTTGACTGCCAGCGGCTGAAAAGTCTTTAAGCAGTGAAAATAAACAATCTCGGCAAGAAATGTGTCATTCGAAGTTGCTTGAGCAGGAAAAATCAGTTCACTCACTTCCCTGCGCTATATTCTATTGTGCATTGAGTGCGAAAACAGGAAGAGCTCGAAAACTAACATTACAACGACACGAGCAATATCAATATTTACAAACACATTTGAAGTTTCGTTATGCTAAGAAACCATATCATAAATGTGATTAAAAATGTATGAACTCACCAAGATCTCCGGCAAATAATTTTTTTGCTCCTTGCGTTAAACTCTCGCCAACACCAGCGTTTTCGTATGATCGTAGCTTCCTAACATTCTTGAACGTTCCACAACTCAAACCGTTTTCCTCGACTTCATTTGTCGACTTATTTCTACGGTTCGTGAATAGAACAGTCGCAATCGTATTGAAGAAGTGGCAGATCCTAGTGCATGTTTTTCCCGCGAATGTTCTACACACTCGTGGCTGGAATCCTAAACAAATTCGGCAACCGATGACCGTAAGAATTGACTTAATACAGAAAATGGCAAACACGAACATCTGATTACCGTCACATATCTCGGTTAAACGAAGAATAATTTTGTGTGTGTGTGTGTATTGACTCTCTCTGCAAAGCCGCACGCAAGTGAATCGATGAAGATACGAAAGCAACGTGTAAGAAAACACTCTCAAGTAAATTGTATCCGTCTGTTTGCCTGGCGAAGGAGCAGAAGTTAAGAAATTTAATATATTTCGGGAGGAAAGGATAACGAACGAGATAACCAATTGTCATAAAAACAAACAAAGGTGTAGAAGCAGCTTTTTTATTCACCTTGATCGTTGCTGCGGTAGGTAATGTAAACATTGAATCTGTCACAATTGTCGATCAGCGCGGGACCGTGCAGTTCGTAAAATTATATTTCGGCCTCATTAACTATCACGCATCGAGAGCGAATAATCTTATTGTTAAGAGCCGTTGTCAGTAACTTTCGAGAATCCGGCGACAGAGCCGAAAATTCGAATTTCTTTTTATTTGCCCAAAAGAACCCTTTTGGTGAACTATTTTCAAAAATAATATTAAAACGTTCCAGCGAGTTTTTATTTTGGCAAAAAAATGGAAAGTTCGAAAATGGCCTAAACGGGCCTACGGACCTGATGTAAATTATGCAAATTAGTACATTTTCAAAACGCTCGTACAAGACAACGAAAACTTGCCTGGAATTAATCTTTTCACAGTTTGTTAGACATCTCTTGAACTTGCTTTCAAAGTAAACTTTACGTCGATCTAAGCGTTCTTTCCTTGATATCCACACGCGTAAAGAGTACAGTATTTTCTATTCCGTTGATACACTGAATTTTACAAAGTTTTAGAAGACCATATCATCGGGGGTATACGAATATCTAGGTAATAAAAGGGCTCTTTGGAATTGCAAATGCTTGTTGTTTATCATATTAAAATATTTAGTTTGGCCCGTGAAAAGCGAGAGCGCGAGGTGAAAATATGTGGAGTGCACTTTGACAGATTTCGCCATTTCTTTACTGTACTCCTATTTCAAGTCACCTATGCTTTTCAGACAAAACGGTCCACGTTTCTGGTCTGTACCATACTGCTTTTATTCTGAAAGTAAGCTAAAGCATTTCCTTATCTTAAAATTTGGTTACAAAGCGATGTTTTGACTTTATTTTACGCGAGTTTCAAATAAAAGAACAATTAGACGATGAAAGATCCCTGTCGACAATGTGATGTTTTGATAACCCGATGTTACCCTGTCGCACGAATATTTCGCTTTTCAGACTTTTCCAAACGAACTATCGTTACTTTAAAGCAAATATTAAAATTTTAGAAGCCTTGAATAAATATGGCATTAAGTCACTTTACGATAAAGGAATTCGGCAGGCATAGATGCTAACAGAAATCTCCTTACGCAAATGAAAAGGCGTCTGCGCGATGTTTTTGTGTTGCTTTCTAAGACTTAACCGCTGGTGCGTAAACAGCATCTTAAAATACCTGCTAAAATACATTTGCCAATGAAGCTTATTAGCTTTGATATTTGTTTGTTAAGGCTATTTGAAAACATAATGCAACCAGGCCATTCACACTGACTCATTCCGGCAGACTTAGAAAATCATTCCATTGTTGATATACGATGATTTACTTACTTGCAATGTTTGAATCAGTTTCTGTTCCCTCGCAAAGCAATCCTTAGTTGAAATTTCGTACAATGGGCATGTCGCACAAAAATGATCAATGCCGGCCAAAAACGAGTTGCATGTTGCGTGACAATTGAAATGTGATACAGTAGCGTGGTGGGGGGGGGGGGGGGGGTGGAATGACGAGGAAATGACTATCAATATTTGCGTTTCTTATGACAGCTTTTCTTTCTTTCATTGGTTCCTTCTTTACTACTAATAATAAAAACCTTTCAGGTTATGCTCGATGAATTAAAACAAGAAACAAGATAGTTTCATCATCTATTAATGATGTCAAGTCAAAAAAGATCTATCCTGTGCGAATTTTGGGGATGGTTTTTATGGCGCCAATAATTCAGAAGGTCCGGTGTTTAAATAACGCCTTGTCAGTCAAACTGAACGAACTAATTGGAAAAATCAACAAAACACAGCAGTTTCGAAACTGCAATACCTTTTGAAAGTAACATTTTGTTCGGAGAGCTAGTATGTAAATTCACGATGGCAACTTGCAGTCTTTCGTCCTTATTTCGCTTCACTTCGCTGTGCGGAGCAAGGTCAAGAGATCCACATGATTTGCAATGTGGTACGCTTAGAGATTGTAATAAGGACGTTCACCCACACCTGAAGTCATTAGAAATTGGTCCGGATGAGGTTGATAGATTTGGAAAAGAAGTAAAGCGAACGTGTACATTAGTTAAAAGTTTTCCACATAAAGAGGAACGGCTACTAGGAAAGCTCTAGAAACGGTAGGAAGGGGTGGGGAGGGGAGGGAGATCCTGGCACGCGAGAGCCGGAGGGAGCGAGCGCAAATGCGACAAGATGGCGGGAAGGATTTTCCCGCCCCTCGCTCGTATCCCGCTTGCCTCACACTTCTTTCGCTTGGCTAAAAGGAAACAGAAACAACTGCTACGCAGGCTATGTATCGTTGGGAAACGCGGGTTTCTTTGAGGGCGTTAGCTTGTTTATCGTTTGATACAGCGACTTGGGGAGAGGCGGGAAAATCCTTCCCGCCATCTGGTCACGTTCTCGCTCCCTCCACGCACACGCGCCAGGATCCCCTTCCCCTAAAAGATATACGGAACGAATGATCCTCACGGCAGTTAAAGAAAGACACAGAAGACGAAATACGTAAAGTGAAAAAATGTATGTAACAACTGATTTGCCCGATATTTCGGTGGATGAAACACACCAGAGCCTGCAGGTCTTAACAGAAGAGATGAAATGTAATCCAACCAGCTTTTATTTCCGCTCTTATTTCATTATTATTATTTTTTCTGTATTTTTAACACATCACGTAGCCCGTCCTGTTATTTCCGGTTCGTTATATAAAGACCATGTAAATTCGCATTTCATTCAATAAACCTGAAGAAGGCTGGTGTTGGCCAGCCGAAATATTGTATTTACGCCTCGTGCACGTTGTCTGACCAGTCTTTGCATTATTTCCAAATTTTATCTTCTTTTGACTGGTCACGATCTACTGATCCAACGTAGGGGAAGCTTTGGTCGTACACGGTTTTGCAGTGGTCTAAACCTTGAAAATTAGTCATTTCCTGTTCATTTCTCTCCCACGCTACTGTATCACATTTCAATTGTCACGCAACATGCAACTCGCTTTTGGCAGGCATTGATCATTTTTGTCCGATGTGCCCATTGTACGAAATTTCAGCTAAAGATTGCTTTGTGAGGGAACAGAAACTCATTCAAACAGTGCAAGTAAGTAAATCACCGTATATCTTTACAGTGGAATGATTTTAGAAGTCTGATTATAGAGTTGTCTTTTCTGATCGCGGAATGAGTCAGTGTGAATGGCCTGATTCCATTATATTTTCAAAAATCGTAACAAACAAATATCAAAGCTAATAAACTTCATTGGCAAATGTATTTTAGCGGGTGGACTGCAAAAACATGCTATTTTTGCGCCAGCGGTTAAGTCTTATAAAGCAACACAAAAACATCGCGCAGACGCCTTTTCATTTGCACAAGGAGATTTCTGATAGCATCTATGCCCGCCGAATTCCTTTATCGTAAAGTGACTTAGTGGCATATTTATTCAAGGCTTCTTTTTACTCGAATTCACGTACTTAAACAGTTAAAATTTTAATATTTGCTTTAAAGTAACGATAGTTCGTTTGGAAAAGTCTGAAAAGCGAAATATTCGTGCGACAGGGTATAACATCGGGTCATGTCGGGTTATCAAAACATCACATTGTCGACAGGGATCTTTCATCGTCTAATTGTTCTATTATTTGAAACTCGCGTAAAATAAAGTCAAAAACATCGCTTTGTAACTAGATTTTAGATAAGGAAATGCTTTAGCTTACTTTCAGAATAAAAGCAGTATGTTACAGACCAGAAACGTGGACCGTTTTGTCTGAAAAACATAGGTGACTTGAAATAGGAGTACAGTAAAGAAATGGCGAAATCTGTCAAAGTGCACTCCACATATTTTCACCTCGCGCTCTCGCTTTTCACGGGCCAAACTAAATATTTTAATATGATAAACAACAAGCATTTGCGATTCCAAAGAGCCCTTTTATTACCTAGATATTCGTATACCCCCGATGATATGATCTTCTAAAAATAGGTAAAATTCAGTGTATCAACGGAATAGAAAATACTGTACTCTTTACGCGCGTGGATATCAAGGAAAGAACGTTCAAATCGACGTAAAGTTTACTTTGAAAGCAAGTTCAAGAGATGTCTAACAAACTGTGAAAAAATTAATTCCAGGCAAGTTTTCGTTGTCTTGTACGAGCGTTTTGAAAATGTACTAATTTGCATAATTTACGTCGGGTCCGTAGGCCCATTTAGGCCAATTTCGAACTTTCCGTTTTTTTGCCAAAGTAAAAACTCGCTGGAACTTTTTAATATTATTTTTGAAAATAGTTTACCAAAAGGGTTCTTTTGGGCAAATAAAAAGAAATTCGAATTCTCGGCGCTGTCGCCGGATTCTCGAAAGTTACTGACAACGGCTCTTAAAGTGCTACTATGATCAAATTTTCACCCCTTGCAATTTTAGGCGTTTCATAGAGTATTTAACAAAAGATTCAAAATAGCGTTTTCCGTTTTCAAATATCTATTTTAGTTCTGGAGATATTTGAGCTTAAAAAAATCGTAAATTATGCAAATTAGGGCACTGATGACGTCATTTACTCAATCCAATTTTATGTCAAGTACAAAAATTGAGATATCTCGGTCATTTTTCTGCAGAGTCCAATAAAACTCTGCAGACTAATAGTTCTACAGATGACACACTTACAGTTATAATAAAATTATGTTACCATGGCAACTAACTCTTTTCCAGTCCCC
Organism: Siderastrea siderea; assembly: GCA_964030785.1. Lineage (NCBI taxonomy): Eukaryota > Metazoa > Cnidaria > Anthozoa > Scleractinia > Rhizangiidae > Siderastrea > Siderastrea siderea. The sequence continues at coordinate 19,902,253 of OZ034967.1, forward strand.
ACCAATTTGTTTTAAATATTTTAGAATTTTTCAGTTCGGAAAAATGAAACCTGGGCAAGACGTCTGCCTAATCCATTCATGTGCTCGCCAGATCACGCATGTAAAGCATCATTGGCAAATATCAAAAAATAATGCCAGAATTGGCCAGAAAAGCCTTTAATATCGGTGGGATCTGGAACCTAGTATGTTGCCATGGTAACCAAATTGCTAAGTCCATATTGTGAAACACAACTAGCAGAGTGCTGCTGCAAAGAATCAGGGACTTCCGATACAAATTGGCTGAGATATCACTTTCTTCATATTTGAGCTGAATTTGGTTGAGTCTATGACGTCATCACTTTGCTAATTTGCATATTTTATAAACGTAAATATCTCTGCAAAGAAAAGAGATATTGGAAAACAGTAAACGGCATTTTTCTTCTGATATAGAGTTCTTGTTGATACTTTAAAACGGCTACGAAAGGAAGGATGCGGATTTCATCATAGTAGCACTTTAAATAGTAGTTTATGAAATATGCATACTGTCTATGAAATACTTAGTATGAGTTCAACGCCTTGACAGATTTCATGGATTTTATCCCCTCCTGTTGTCGGACGCAAATTGTTGCTCAAAAATATTTCCTCGAATCGGCTTACATGTGTAAGTCCCTTGGGGATGCGGAGTTGTAACCGGAACCGGACAGGTCACGAATCGCGCCGTGCTCTCAGAAGAGAATTTTCTACTAAAATACTCCTGATTGTCTCCTACAAAATGAATTGCAAAGCATGTCAACATTATTTAGTACACATTTGTTGCAAACTAATAGATCATTAAAAATGCCAGCTAAAAAAAATTACTTGAATGATCTTTGACGTGTTTTTGGTTGCGATAATGTTTACCGTGCACAGTAGGTTATTTGGCTGATATACTTCTGTGACCTTCACAGGATGTACTAAGCCCGCAATGCTCTGTTTGAATGTATGGATTTAAACGTTTAATTTAGCAAGAAAAATAGGTGGATTGCGCTAAGAGAGATGAAATTTAAAGAACGTCTAATGTTTTATCCGTTTAACCGTGAAGAAACTGCTGTTTCTAAAACATTACGTCTCTGGCTTGTTTTTGCGGGAGAAATGTTTACTTTACGGGGTAATTGTTACTGGCGCTGGCATTCACTACAGCGAAGAGCCCGCCATACTCTCTATAGAAAATTTAGATTTGAGAGTTTATTTCCACAATAACACTCCAATGCGCTTTAGAAAAACGGAATTAAAAGGTTATCCTCGTTATTTATGCGTTTGGACGCTAGATCAACGCTATTTCACAAACATCTGGTATTTTGACGGCGGTAAAGTTTACTCCGTGAAGGTAAAGTTTACTGGCCGGAGACGGCTTTAGAAATGCCGCGCTCTGATTGGTTAACACTGGGTAACTTTTACCCTTACCGGGTAACAATTTTTAGTGCATATTGAGATTGACAAGTATACAATGTCTTCGACAAGTGTTGGTTACTAATAACATCATTACCCCGCCATCAGGACGGGGTCTAGTGACACCCATTTTTTTGGTGGTCACTTGCCCCAGACCTCCGGTTTTTACTCGGCCAAACAAATACTTGTCGTGTCTTTTGCTACACAGGTCAGACCTCGTATCTTGAGTGGCCATAATATATTTTACACCCTAGGGGAGGGACAACAAGGGCAGGGTATAATGCCCCAGGGGCTTTTCTTGTTGTAGTTAAGTTAAAGTAATATCATTAGTGTAAATAGTTTATTGTTACCTAACATGGAAGAGGTTCATGAATGTTCCTGAAAATCATGCATTCACACAATTTAAAAACTTTAAATTATGAAAAGGTGAAAGTTGTGAAATTTTCTTAAATTTCTCCTTTTATTTTTCTCTCTTCTAGTGTGAGACTAATTTAAAGCGCCATCAATGGATGTATCTCATAGAACTGGCATCAAAGGTGTGTAAGAACTTATTGTCTCACTCACTCTCAATTCGGTCAATTGATTTTTTGTGGCTTTTACTGCCAAAGATTTTTTTTTAACTGCAAACTGGTTTTTATTGAAATCAGTGAAAAATCAAGGAATTTGTTCCCCTCCTGTTGGGTGGAAACCCTGCAATAAATAGATATTAACCACTGATGTTTCATTTTCAGGGTGCTCCACCCACTCCTTCTCCTCTAGCCATTCCTAGTTCTACATCTGTACTCATCATAGAAGATCTTAACTCCTGTGAAACACAGCCAGATCACACAGATAATCCAGACTCAGAGACAGATGAAGACGATCTCTCTATACCGCCTGGTGTGATTCTGGTCACGACACCCATAGATGACTTGTCACACAACGAGGGAGTAGTACATAATCACAATAATGTCATGGGGGATTCAACAATAGGTAATAATATCCAAAAGTTATTAGTTCACCTCATACCTAACATGTAAAATTTTAATGGATGTCAAGTTGATCTACTTCAGGTCAATGCTGGTCTTTAAGTGGTCAATTAAAGTTGGGGAAGGTTGGTTGCTGGACTGAGTAAGCTTTTATCAACATCCTAGGGTCAGTTAACATGTTTGTCTCACTCTTTTTTTTTCCAAATGCCATTAACCCAACAACCTGGCTGTTTTCAGTTCTTATTGTAGATTAGTATGGTACAACAAAATGATATGAACCACTGACAAGGAAGCGGTTTGACTTCGATGCATATTTATGATTTTGTGTTTTTGCTTTTCAGCTTCAAATACACAGTTTGTAATTTTGCATGTGCAATTCATTGTATTTAACAACTAGACTTGCACCAAGTTGCCCTCTCTTAGGATCGGTGAACGAAGCGAGCCGAAATGTGTCGCAAAGCCATGCTTAGTGAGTCGCGAAACGACGAGCACGAGCGATTAAGTCGCAAGAGGGCAACCTTAATACATACCCAGACCGCGCGTCGATGAAGGACTTTGCGAAAGTCTACTTGACCACTAACCTTTTAAAATTGCTGACAGTTGGACTGCAAAGAGAGTATTAAATTGCCTAGCATGTCGCTGGCTTTATGATTTTAATTAGCAGGGGAATCCTTAGTGGTCTAGCACCAGGCAATTGGGCGTCTTTGGACACAATTGTTGTGGTCTGTTTACGGGTTCCTCTAAAAACCCTGGTTGAAAAAATTCAGTGTTTTACGGTTCAACTGCCTTCCTGTTAGTCCAATATCCTTAGGGAGCGGTCATTATTTAGAGCAGGGGAGGGGGTGAATGATTTTTTAACCCCAAACAGCATAAGTTTATAACCCGTCCTTTAGCAGATAGTGACTTTCTGTGACCCCTCCTTGAAGTGGTTGAAAAAATTCATATCCCCTCCTTTAAACAAAAACACTTTTAATAGGCCATTAGTGTTCGAATTGGTGCAAATTAAACACAGTAACTGTCAAGAACAAGCCATTGAAGCAAGGGCCTCTCTCAAACTTAGTAAACCACCTGAAGGACAAAGTACAAATTAATTATTATACTTTTCAGATGTGTAAGAAATCCCTCACTTCAAAAGCCAATGTTGCGGCAATGCTCTTAAACACAAACTGGAAGATTTTGTGTTTAAAGGAGTATGTACAGCATCTAAATGATCTTAAACAAAGATCACAGATGAGAGCTGCTCAGAGAGGACGAAAAAGTCAGCAGCTTACTAGGCAGAAGACATTTGAGGAATATGTGATCGATGGTAATAATTAGTTCTGGGAGGAGAAATCATCAAACTGAAAGTATTCAAACTAGACAAATATCTGGACAAACACAATCTTCTCACTGGAGAGAAAGTATTAACTCTTTAAGCCCTAACAGTGACGAAAATGAAATTTCTCTTTACATTACCAATACTTGTTCAAACATTGAAGTGACGAGAATAAAGAAAATGATCACCAAGGATGAGATGTCTTGATATTTAGACAAATACTCTTTTCTTGTCCCCTAAGAAATGTATGGAGAACAGTAAGGAGAATATGCAGTTTTATATCAGGGCTTAAAGGGTTAAAGGATGATAAAGTAAAATGCATAATAAGTCATGTTCTTAGAAACGATTCTTCAGCAACTCACACAAACGCTGTCGCTTGTGCCAGTTACAAACAAAGAGAATGCATGGATGAACCAGACAAGGATGGTGACGACGATGATGACCATGATGATGACAATTATGATGATGATGATGATAATGATGATGAGAGGTCGGATTCAGAAGAGGATCTGGTCCTGAGTGATTTGGATGAATTGGCAGAGTCAGAGGAAAGTGAAATAGAAGAGAATGAAGATCAACCAGCACTATTTGATCAGGTTATTCCTAGGTCTGGAAGACTGGTTACCACGCGGCAAAGCCAATTCCTAGTGTGAAAGTAGAACAATAAAGCCATATTCCTTGGAAGGAATAAAGTGTTCATTGATTTCTAGTAACCCCTCCTTTTTTCTATGTGGATATTCCATAACCCCTCTGCCAGCACTTCCCAAAAATCAATAAACCCTCCCTAATATCATCCATCCCCTCTCCTGCTGCTCCCTTATACAATGGGTTGTCAGTCAGCCAGGAAAAAAAAAAAGAAAAAGAGTCAGAAAAAATACAAAACACAAGAAAAACGTGAAACAGGAATAAATGTGCAGGCTTTGATTACAAATTCCTCACCACAACTGGAATTCGCAAGGAGCTGTAAAGGTGTCCATGTGAGATTGGTTTATGTCAGTGAGAGTTAATTTAACGTGTAAACAAAGCATTTAAAAACTTGGAGACACCTGAGAAAAGAGAGCAGGCAATGAATCAGGAGTCTTTTTTCTTGTTAAAAAAGGCGATGGGAAGTGAAACGTGTTGTTAGGATGGTCTTATGGCCTCTTCAAGTAGGGGTGCGGTGGGGTAGTGGTTAGTGAGTTGAACTTCAGATCTGATGGTCTGTTCGAGGCCCAGTCCCTGTCGTCGTGTTGTTTCCTCAGACAGGATACTCCACATTGTCTCTCTCTCTCTGCCTAGGTGTATAAATGGCTACTGGCAACATACTGCTGGGGGTCTTAAGGGGTCAGAAGCAACCACGCATACCAGAATTCTACACGCTGACTAAAATACACAAGAAAATACTAGTCGGCAGACCTATCGTCTCTGGGAGCAGTGGTCCAACCGAGCGTATTTCTAGTTTTGTTGATTCACTCTTACAACCCATTGCAATCAAACAGAAGTCATACCTTAAAGACACCACCAACTTTATTAACTTCATTGAAAACACGCCGATGACAAACAATACTCTACTAGCCACCCTGGATGTTAGTTCCCTCTACACTAATATTCCTCATGTAGAAGGAATAAATATAAGTTTGCTGGCAATACGAAAGCCACTATGAGTCAAAACCTCCAATTCCTGTAACATGTCTAAGGGAATTAATGCGACTCGTACTTGAAGAAAATTTTTTCAAATCCAATGAAAGACACTTTTTACAAACTCACGCCATCACTATGGGAACTAAAATGGCTGTCGCTTTCTCGGTTATCTACATGGCAGGTTTCGAGGAACGACTGCTAGAAGCTAGTCCGATCAAACCGTTTGTCTGGAAAAGATTCACTGATGACATTTTGTCCCTGTGGCAGTAAAGACTTTTGTTGACTTTGCTAATTCCTTCCATCCCACGGTCAAATTTACTTATGAATTGTCATCTTCAAAGGCTGTTTTCCTCGACACAGAAGTTTTTAAAGGGCCACGCTTCTCAACTCTTAATATTCTAGACATACGGACTCATTTCAAACCGACCGAAACTTTTCAATTTACTCACTTCTCCACCTGCCACCCTTTAAACATTAAAAAGGGTTTTATCAAGGGAGAAGCATTACGCCTCTTACGTACTAATTCAGTCAAAGAGATCTTCGAGAATTTTAAACGAGATTTCGAACAAAGACTCTACAGAGGCTATCCAGTCACGCTCATTAAAAACATTCTCAGTGAAGTTCGATTTGAAAAGAGAAGAGAGGCTCTACGGTCTAAACCTAAACAAAGAAATAAGATTTTACCATTTGTCACAACTTATAATCTGGCTGTACCAAATCTTAAAAAGATTCTCATGAAGCACTGGCACATTATCCAGAACGAACCAGGTCTCGCTCAAATCTTCAAACATGAACTGACTGTATCTTACAGGAAGGAAAATTCACTAAAGGACATCCTTGTCCGCGCAAAAATTCCTTCTATCAAACCACAATCATAATCACGATAAATCTATAAGCTTAAAATTCAAACAAGTTCAAACAGAATCACTCTCCGGAAGAGACCTCTGTACTGATCGCTACTGTTATTGCGAGTATATAAAGGCGATCACAATCTACTCTTCCGAAACGTCCATAGATCTAGTTGATCTCCAAAACCACTAACGTAGAAGCTGAGGACTTGAGGACTTCATTTAACTCTCATCCAAGAGGGAGTAGCAATACTGTCAGTTGCTTCCTGCTACAGAAACTGGGTTAAGCTGTGGCCAAGTGGGTCTCCTGTGGCTGGTTGACCTCATAACCAGCCTGCGTTTAAAAATGCTAATGCATTTGCTGAGTGAGACTTAGTTTTGTTTATTTCATATTTTAGATTCATTCTTCCTGAGCAGAGCTGTGCTCTCAACTGGAATTACTGGGACAACAACTGGTAATTATTTTGAGTAATTTTCTCTGAAGTAGAGGCCTGATGCGGATGGTTTCAGTTCTGTCAAAGGCCCAGTGCCATATCCTGTTAATGACAAAGAACCCATACTGTTATTTAGGAATTTAGATCAAAACACTTTGTGCACCCCTAATGGGGTGGCACATGACCCTGTATAGGCCATGTATGGTGAACTCCCCCGACCCCTGGGCTTAGAGGTTCTGATTGTTTAGGATATGAAAAATGTTTAAAGCAGTCTGACTGTCACAAGGCTCAAACCAAATCATCACATCTTTGAGTGTCTGATAATTTGTTTTTTTTTTTTTTTCATCCAGTTGTCCAAAAACCAAGCTCTCCAGCACCAAAGGATGCTGTCAAAACATCCGCGCCTAAACTCAGTCGGTCATTTCAACATGCAAGAGGTAGGTACCTTCAGTGACAATCCCCCGAGCAGCGACCTTAATTACAGCCAAACCTTGGTTGTCTAGATTGACCCCAATTATCCTGGCACTCCTTCTGATTATCCGGGTTTTTCTCTGGGGTGCTGATTTATTTGTGAAAAGTATAACTAATTCGTGAAGACAGACTTCCTCAACTCCATGTTTCTCATTGAAACTCATTGAGAATGCTGCCAGGAAAGATGAAGTCAAGCGTGCATCTGTTTCAGCGGTCTGTAAATACAATTTCCTCTGAAAATAACCGCCGTGATTGTTCACGTAAATCTTGTTAGACGATTAATTCAGTTTCAAGTTGTCTCGAGGCCATTTATTCTTCTCCATTTTCTGCTCTTTTGATTATTCAGGCAATTTTTGGTGTTCCTAGTGAGTTCTGATAATCGAAGTTGAACTGTAATTTCCCTGCTTTGAAGAATTTTTGTATCCATGTAGATATGTTTCAGGACAAATTTACGTTCAGGCTAATTTTTAGGCTCAATTACCAGCCGCTGTTCGGGAAAGTGTGCCCACCCTCCTCTCTCGAGGGAGATCCAATTGAACCAGAGCTCAGAGAGCCAGGCGGAAATCGAGCCTAGTTAATTTTGGTGAGGCGTTTCAGTTGAGTGTCAAAAAACCAAAATTACACTAGCCAATCACAACAAACACAGTTTACTCAATGAACCAATCAGAACTCGAAGGAAATTCATGTAACAGTTGCCAGGCGCGGGAAAACGTGTGCAACAAAAACACTGGTCCATTGCTTTGGTTTTACGTCTGATTGGTTGAAAAAGAGGTGCGAGAATTTCAAGCCAATCACAGTTTGAAGTAGAACAAAACCAAAGCAAAGGCGAGTTACTTTTGACACTTAACGCATTGACAGCTGAAACGCCCTTAACCACCCATGATGGGCGACGGTACTTGCTCCACTTGTGACGTCATCACTTTTTACATCAAGAGGTACACGTGACCTTGATGAACAACTTATGCAGGATGAAGAAGTCTACCAAAGCATTCCCAAATGAGATCGATTCCGTGAAATGGGACAGACATATGCACAAAAAAACAAGTAGATTTGACTGGCAAACTGGAAAGAAAATTTGTCCTCCCCACCCATTGCCACTGAGTTCTTGTTGAAAAGTTTCACGTTCTTCGGCGTTTTTGTGAAACTTTTCCTTCAAGAAGAAAGTCTAAAGAAACAATAGGGAAGGGAAGCAACACGAACGGGGAAAAAAACGGAAAAGGAAAAGACGAGTTTGGTCGTTTTCTCGTTCAAAAAGAATGAGAAATGCTTTGTGCAGTTGCCTGAAACCAAAAATTTGTATATTTGTCCCAGAATGAAAGGAAAATTTTAAAAAATCCAAGCAAAGTTTTGGACATTTTTGCTGCATGTCGTCTAAATGGCGGCCAAAAACCGCTTTGGTGGCTTCAAAAGGAACTTTCTGGCGAAAAATTTACGAGTTAATGGGTTAATAGGCCATTTCCGAATTGTCTTGTGCCTCTTTTTCAAACTGAGGCCTCGTACAAAACCTTTCATATGAAAATGAGTTTTATCTGCATGTGAATGGAAACTCGTATGAAACTCATTTCATATGAAAGGCTATGCACCAAGACTCGCTTTGAAAAAGAGGTAGGCAAATCGGAAATGGCCTATTGAAAACCGCTCTATACCTCTTCGCAGGAGAATTGTCAAGTAACCGGAAGTCCTCCAATCCTGGATCTTTCCTTAGCAGCCTTAGTCCCCACTCTGCTCATTTATGGGGTCGAGGCAGTCCAGACCGCCCCAGCACCAGCCCTAGTAGTCCTAGTTATGGGCGGAAACACTCTGAACAGCAGTTGAAGCCTGCGGAGTCATCACGGGATAATGTCAGGTTTTCAAGGCACATGGTCAGGTCTGCTCCTGATATCAAGACACTGTCATTGGAGGACTACACATAATATATTCTTTCAATTTTATTTTTAAATGCGTTATTTTTATTTCTTATTATTTTATTTTCCAGTATGTTAAACGTCACTATTACCCCGGACAAAACAATTGAAGAACGACTCTATAATAAATACTTATCAAACCAAAAAATACACAATAATGATTGTTTATCGAAAACATCAATGAATTTAAGATATGACAATTATTATTTTAACAAAATATCTACATTAGCCGTTGTAAAGCGGGGAAAAGCGTGCGTGGCCCTACCGATCTTTGTACCAAAACCTCATGGTTTGCAAAATTTGTAACAATTTTGTTTTTAAGACAGTTCTCGCAGTTTATAAATTCAGATTAAACATTTCAGATAGGCCCTGAAATAGAGGAATGTTAAATAATCCTTGATCGTTTCAGAGAAAGTGAAAGAAAGCAAGAAAAATTCGACCTGAAAAGGAGAGGGAAATTTTGATGAACACAACGTTTTTTTATGCATCTTAAGTGGTTTAAAAAATATTTCGTAAAAAGTATTATTTTGATTGTTTTGTCCAGGTTACTTGATTATTTTTCTTTCCTCCCGAGAATAGAAACTTAAAGTTTCGCTTCATATACCATTCTAAGTAGAACCTTTCTAAAGAGAAAAGGTGCCTTTTGGTTGAACTAGTTTTCAGAACTTCATGTTCTGTTGAAGATATCACAGAGCATTTCACTCGTATATCTGATTGCGGACCTGTTTTTCCCCGTGATTAGCCTATTAGAATTAATTTAAACTAAGGGGAAGTAAAATAAAACATTTCGTTAAAAATTAACTTTCTATCTCGAGTTGCGTTATCGGGAGGTCAAGTTCCCTCTTTTAGTTCTTATTATACAGCCCTGCTGCCTCATGCGCTGAATGCCTGGCCCAGGATGCATGTTCAAATTTAATGGCGGAAAAAATGAAGTTTTCACTTCTTTAAAGTGTTAATATGTAAAAATTAAGACAATTGTTATTTATTTATTAAATTGCTGTTTGATATTGTTCAGTTCAAACATTGTAGTACAGTTTTTTTAACTGTTAGTACTGACCGTGTACTGAGAATTGGACTGAGTATTGTTATTGACAGGTTAACATCTACCTGTAAAATCTGCGTGATGTAAATATTAAACATTGTTAATTTGACATTATGCCTCGGTGCAATATTGTACAAAAGTAGGTAAAAATGTCATGACAATGTTGCGTGGAAGTTATTAGAGCCCATAGTTATCGCCAGGGAGAGGTTGCTAGGCAATGGGCTCACGTACAGCATTCCCTGGATTTTAATAGAGAGCTCGCGAACCCCCTGGGTAAACAAATCTGGTAATCTATCGATCCGAGAAATTTTGGTTCTGACGTCAGCGTACGCGCGCCCGCCCGCCCGTACATACCCTGGGGGAGGGGGAAAGGAACCCAAAGCAACCCGACGTGGGGTGAAAACTGCCATCTTTTCTTGGCGGGAAATGGTGCGGTGCTTTTGGCCAACCGGCGCTTACGTTCTAATTCGCTTCGCTCAAACGAACGTAAATTATTTTACCCTTAAATTCCCTTAATACAGACAAGGCAAACGAGAAATATGGGAGGATACGCAAGCGGATCCAACAGTTTATTACATCATAGATTGAATTACTAATACAAAATGGAATACAAAAAACAAATATAAATCTAAATTTTTTTAACAACAAAGGAATAAAAGTAAATATGTAAGCTCGATAATATTATAATCCTAGGTACTTGGGCTTTCTTGAACATACATATCCTTAGCGGAGTCGGACTTAGCTTCCACCTGCCGTGTATTTTAAGCAGCCTTTCAGGAATAGAGTGACCACTACAATGCACCGCAGATGTAGCACCACCGGATCTTAAACTATGAAGACCATAATCATTAGGGTTATAGCCCAGCTATCTCTTAGAATCTTTCTACAAATAGAGTAAGAAATCTTACCACCCCTCAGGGTATAGCTAGAACTACTACGGTGAAAAACAAGAGGTCTAAACAAAGGAAGAGTACTACATACGTCAATGCCAGATAAATCCAAGTACCTTCGTAAAACACGAACAGGGCAGTACTTAGATTTGGATTCACTAATATAGACGTAATTCCCTTCTCTATAAATATCTGTCTTACTACGAGGCAGGAAGATCCTTATATAACCACTGCAAAACTCAATATGCCTAGGAACAATATTACATAATTCATCATACCGAAAAAACCCGGCGAAGGCTAAAGAGCATAGCGCGGCACTACGAAGATCCTTTAAATTAGCATCCTCCTTGCCATAAACATCTAAGATATTCTTAATGATTTCTGTGGTAATAGGCTTCTTTTGCATAATCGGCTGCGATTTATGGCGCTTGGCAGACTCGACAATATTCCTGCAAAAATCACTATCCAACGGGTTACGATCAATACTAGGGACGAACGAATGCAGCCATTTAAGGGCGGCATGAGCCAAAATTACTGAAGAACTAGAAGTACAAGACTGCTGGACTTCAAGCAAATAAAGAGATACAACACCTAAAGGAAAAGGTAACTGCATGCATATTTTCCTACCTTTACACCAGTCCATAAACTTTTTAATGACACGTATGTAGGTTTTAGCAGTTGCATCAGCTCTGGACTTGAACATTACGTCTAAAACCTGACGAACGCTCAGTGAAGAAAAATTTTGGAAGCCTTTCCATGATTTACTTGACAAAATTACCTGGAAAAACAAGGATACAACATACACGCTAAAAGAACAAAGCGAACACCCGCTCTGTATAATTCTACATAAATCGATCGATGCAAGGGCCAGTGCCGCATGAAACGACAAAACATTGTTTGGGCCCGCGCCACATAAGTAAATAAACCATGGGCCAGTGCCACGTCAATCAACAACTCAATGTTTGGGCCAGTGCCACGAAAACCAAAACATTATTGGCCAGTGCCAACGCAATAAACATATTCAATAAATTACTCAGTAAACTCCACTCTCAAGGCAATAGTATAGCCTGTGAAATGATCGGACCCTAAGAGGGAATTAGGGTTTCTTCCGCGAGTAAGGACCTCCTTCCTGACATGAATACTGTGGGCCACAAATTAATTATTATATTTGTTTATAATTAAAGGCTAGAAATGAGCCGAAGGCCAAAGGGGTACGACGAGTGTACCCGCGGCATGCTGGCATTTCATATAATGCAAAACACGCGGAACAATACCGACAGGAGGAGCCACCAGGCAATTCTCTCCTCGAAGAGGCTGAAAGAAAAAATCAACGCCCGAAGTATTGGGGTTCCAGAACCTTGAAAAATATTTGGGGAGCTTATGATTATAATAATTGGCAAAACAATCAACATTATGGGGCCCCCAACAACCATCAAGAAAAAGAAAAAATGCATCGGTAAGTTGCCAATCATCAGTATCAATAAACCGACTTATACAATCAGATTGCTGGTTCATAGTACGAGGGATCCATTGCACATCTAAATGAATCCCCGACCGAATACAAATACCGAAAATCCTACGAGCCATCTTGTGCAAGCCCAATTTCATGCTACCTACCTACTTCAACAATCTTAGCAGCAGCTTGGCTATCAGTAAACCACTTAACGTGCGATCCTTCAAGCACTGAGGCAAAAGATTGTAATGCAAACTCAATAACAGACAACTCCCTCCACGTTGAACTCTGAAAGCTCTCATTCTCCGTCCACATTTTATGACACACAAAATCATTATTGAAATCAATACATACACCACCCCCAGTAGCACTGGCATCTGAATATACGAAATAACTAGGATCTTTACTTACAAAGCAATATCGACTGTTGATGCAAACCAGGTTATCCTTCCAAAACTACAATTCCTCTTTGCAGTAATCGTCGAGAGAATCCCACCTATCTTCACACAACGTAGACATGACACAATGCCTGGTCATTATCCTGCTAATGTGACCGACTACAGGCTCGGTAGAAATAATCTGACCCGTAAAGGAGGCCAACTCTCTAGCAGAAACTTTAAAATCGGCTTCAATAATACGATCTATGGTATAAACAATCTTTGTAATTCTTCTGTCTACAATTTTTAAAGTACCCAGAGAAGAATTCCAGGTTATTCCTAACCAATCCAAAACTTGGGTGGGTTCCAATAGCGACTTTTCTTCGTTGATTACAAAGCCCGCATTAGACAAATCCCCCCCTTACAGCTTGGGCCTTAATGCGACACCCCTCTTTATCCTGAACAGTCGCCCAACCATCGTCCGGGAAGATAGCTATACAAATACCCCGTATTCTCCAATACTTTTCTATAGGCTTCAAAAGCTTAGTAAATAGATAAGGGGCTGAGGACAGGCCAAACGCAAGCACGATGAAAACATAAAAAACTTCATTATTGGAATCAGCGGCCCGCCAGGAAAATCCCAGAAAAGTTTGGTGTTCATGCGCGATATCGATATGGTGATAACCGCTTTTTAAATCGAAGGAAAACATGTACGCCCCTCTGGAAAAATAGACCGTAGCAATTTTCCAATCCTCATACTTGACCCTTTGTTTAATTAACGACCTGTTAACATGGCGCAAATCAAGAATTAACCTCTTTTTACCGCACGGCTGTATAGAAACTGACAAGGGGTTAACAACTGAAGGTTGCTCATCGACCCTACAAACCCGACCAGAGTTAACAAGCTCAAGGACGGGTTGGTCCACGAAATCAGCATGAAGTCGAGCGGACTTATTATTTCTTAACCTTACAGCCACTGGAAAGCTAGCGAGCGGCAGCTTGTAGCCTTTTTCAGTGGTTGACAAAATGAAATAAGGAGCGCCGATAGCTCTTCAAAATCCTAGATTCTTCTTCAACTTACCCTTAACACTTAAAGACTGTCCACTTTCAAGTTCGTATTTCTGCACAATTTCGTCTACCTGCGCCAAGTCATCTTCACTGCTTTGATTGATACTGAGCTGATTGGCTTCCAGCCGGTTTGTTGTAGGAGAGTCCAGGGTAGGTATTGTAGCTGGGAGACTGGCAGCTTCCTGACCAGAACATGGATCTGCAGTCCTTAGCCCAGTGTCCAAATTTCCCACATTTGTAACAGCGGAAGAAGTCGCCAGGAGTGTCTCAACGGTCTAAAGAAAAATAATCACAAAACTGCAGTAAACAGGGTGGGGGGGGGGGGGGGGGGAAGATGAACAAACTGTGTGGAACCGCGAGCGTGAATGACGCTCAGGAACGGGCAGAAAGTATAAATGCTAGAAAACTGACCAATCAGGTCACGCGTGTAATCAGAACACACAATAGAGGGTGCGGCAGGTGTGAAACGTAAACAAGTACGACTCATTACTTGGAATACCAGCGAAAAATACATTTTTCTTGGAGGGAAATCGCATGACCATCGTCGCTTTTGAAAAAGAGGTTTCTTTAAAAAGCTTAAGTTTATTTAGCAAAAGGATTGTTCGGAAGTACTGAAGTTTTAAACTTGAGAAAAAAATCATCTTATATCTATAAACACTTCTGCTATAAATGGAAAGAAAAAGTTCAAGCGAATACTAGTGGAAGGCGAAAAGTTCAAGTTGCTAAAGCTGCCTTCGGACTTCTACACGGCGGAGAGCTTGTCCTGTTCTGAAACACAACCGAGTAAGTGAAGTTTTTTTTTAAGTGTTTAAGGTACATGATTTTGAGAATTGGTCAAAGAAATTACGTTGTGAAATGGAAATTTAATTTATGTCATTACAAATGTGTCATTTACTTTTTATTTATGTCGGCGTTGACTTCAGAAAAATTAAGCTTATTAGAAAACGCGCTCAGATATGAGACAGACGTAGTCTTGAATATTTTGCCATCACGATGCAGGAAGTGTAACGCGAATTTCAATCAAAATTATGGTCTTACGGGTTTTAGAATAAACTTTTTTAAAAATGATTTCTGTGTCCATCATTTTGTGTTTGTTTATTCATAACAGAAGGTCAAAACACGGTCGCAAGACAACAGCACAAGATATGTCGGCGAATAACTGTTTTCAATTTTGACTGTCGGGTCCATCTCTTTGTGCAACTTAGTCGATTTTCTTGTCCTAGAAGTTTTCAATAGTAATAATCTTTTAAGCAAAGAAGTTGTCGCTTTAAAGTTATTTTATCCGATAAGCTCTTCCGAAAACAGTTCTGTGTGTTACTCAAAGTGCCCGAATTTCTTCGCGGCCGCTAAACTTACGAGGCATTGCTTTGATAATCTTAATACAGGTGCTTGAAAGCTCACAAAATCCTTTCTTTCGGGTAATCTCATGAAAAACGGCAGTGAAATGCCAGTATAAATTTTTGACTATACTTATAGTGGCAGTTCGTGTTATTTGTTAACATCGGGACACGATGAAAACCCAAAAAGATGATCATTTACTTCAGAGTAAGTTATATTTTGTTAAATGAGTGCGGCTTCAAGTTCATTCAAGCGAGCAGCCAATAATCCAAGGAGATTTGACAAGCCTTGACAGTTAAATGACAGGATATGGAAACATTGCAAACACCAGGCAAGACGGCTCAGAGTAAAATGTGTGTTAATTTAGTTTGATGGCCAAAAAAAAAAAACTATTAAATCAAGCGGTGCTCAGCATCTAGAATGACCTTTCAAACTCGGATTCACAGGACAGATCCCCAAAATATTGGAGGGTAATTCGGAACACTTTCGGGCTTTTTGAGAAACACGTTTTGAAAGAGAACGAGCCAAAAGAAGCCCCGAACTATGTTGCGGACCGAAAAGTTTCAAGGCTGCTTTTGAGAAACCAACACCAGCTTATTTCTTGGGAGCTCCACTTTTAGCCTTGGCTAAATTTATATATTAACCCTATATCAACCTTGTCTCATACAGAACGTTAATTCGAAGGAGATCGATAATTTGATCAAACTCGAGAGGTCGAAAATTACGTGGACAGCCACTTGAAGCGTTTATGAAGTAAAAACGAAGTTGAGGTTATTGAAAAGGCCTTTCAAAGTGAAGAGGGGTGGTCGTTCCTGTTTTGTAATATCTTCACTCATTCTAGGGGCCGATTTGACATGGCGAATTTCAGCCCGGGCTGAAATTTTAGACGGCCCACCGGGCTGAATTAATAATTTTGTTGCGATTACATGGCGAATTTCAGACCGGGTGCAATGTTTAAAATTGGGCAGGAAAAGTTGCAGGAAGGCGTTTTACAGGCTTTCTTTGTGTATAACTAAAGAGGTGTGCATGCCCAAGTTCATATTTCAGCCAGGGCTAAAATGTGAGTGCGATTACATGAGGATTTTCAGCACGGGCTGAATCAAACTTTCTTAATGTAATTGCAAACGCCTTTTTAAAAAGATTTGTTTAGGAAGCCGAGGTGAAATCTCAGCCCGGCTAACCGGGCTGAAATTTGCTATGTAATCCGCCCCCTAGAGATATTCTTTTGAATAACGCAAACTAGAAATTGACGACGTTATAAGTGGTTACAGCATAGAGACAAATCACAAGCTGAAGAATGTCTCTGGAAAGAATTTGTTAAGATAACGGTAACTTGGCACCAATGCCCAAGGAAAGACACAAGTTGAGGCATATCGTGATATTGCCATCCTTTGCTCCAATCACGGGGAACATTGTTGTAGAATCATCGTTGCGGAAACTTCGGTTTCCCTAAATGTTTCCCCGTTTGCGCGCATACGAAACATTCGTTGCGGAAAAATTTTTGGTTTCCGATAAACCAATAACGTTTTGTTTTCGCAGCATCTTTCCCCGTTTGCACGCCGAGGAAACAATGTTGACTAGATTCCAGGGTTGCACGGGCTGCATTTCTTAAATTAAGCATGCGCAAACGTTTGTTTTCAGTGAAATGTTTCTTGGTTTCCGTGACAAGGAAACAATGTTTTCCGCTCATTTTCGCGCCCAAGAAACACTCTTGGAAACAATGTTTTGGCAACAATGTTTCCTTGTTTGCAGGGCCTTAATTCTGCCTTAAACAAAATATTACCATTAACTTAAACGAGAGAAAGAAGGACGTGATTAAAACTCACACCGAATGCAATCTAATGCTTAGTATTATCATTAACCATTACGGAGTGCACAATGTTTGTAAAGCCTAAAAAGGGGGAATGTCATTCTCGCAAGAAAAATGTTAGCTAAACTGTTGCCATGACAACATCACAGTATGCATTACTGTGTGTCTTTCTTAAGGTACAGTATTGGTGCCAAGTTTCAGTTACAATTGCTCACTGACATTTTCTGAGATCTTCATGTTTTATGATTTACCTCATCCCTTGTATCCTTTTAACTCTTTTAACTTGACTATCACTACAAGTAGAACGAGAAAAGATATTTCAAAAAAGCCAAAAACACCATTCTCCACACTGTAACCACTTATGACGTCATCGTTTGCATCTTTTTGTCTACGAGAGAAGATTTCACGAAAAATAAAACACCATTTTCTTCATTTTGAAATGCCCTTAAATAAGCTCCACTTAGTTTTTACTTCATAGGCACTTATAGTGATTTGAGTCCCTTCACCTGAGTAACTGTAGTTGGTTTCTTGTCAGGTGAGTGCCAGAGTTCAACATACAGACATCACAGTGGATAATGTTTTGAATACCACTATAACCGGACGCAGGATGTGATCTTGAAATTCTTTCTAATTGCAAGGTTTTTTAAAGTTATTTTGAGGTACAAATCTAAGCTTCATACAATCATCAGTGTTTTGAGCGCTTTTCAACTTAGTGTCGAAAGTGACCTTTCTTTCCTTTGGTTTTGCTTCACTCCGCTCAGGCATCGGCTAAAATAACGCACTCCATTTTCTGTCAACCAAATAGAAATGAAAATCAAGACCAAAAGCGCTTTCCTTTTGTGTGGAAAACCGGCTGTTCCGATGGGAAATCAAATAAATCGGTTCTTTACAATGGAAATTTTCGGAAAAACGGAATACCTTCAGAGGTATTCCTCTTTTCTCGGTTTTACCGGGATTATCGGAATATCACTGTACCATTTGCGTCACCACACTAGTACCATGCTCTTTGATGAAATGTGCGGTTTGTTCGTGGAAAAAATTGTACTGTTCCATTTGGCTGAAAATTCTGACCGGTTTTTCCATACAAACGGAAAGCGCTCTCTGTTAAATGGTACGTACTCGTCCCATTCCAACTTGTTTGTGGAAAAATTGTGCTGTTCAATTTAGCGTGAAATTCTCACCCTTTTTTCCATTCAAATGGAAAGCACTCCAATCGTATTTTAGCAGCACGCTTTTTCCCGCGCTTGACACCCGGTTACATGAATTCTGATTGGTTCATCGTGTTGTCTGCCTCTGATGTGATTGGTCAGATCTTGCACTCAATCAACCTCGTTCCCAGGTTCTTTCTTCTTCCTTCAGGGGGAGAGAAGAAGAGAGACCCTGGGAACGAGGTTGGCAGTCAATTGAAAACTGAAAAATTTGAAAACCACTAGTACCTTGGAAAATGAGATGATTAATCCCGACAAAGGGACGACTATCTCTTTATAAATCCTCGAGTTTTGTTCGGTAATCGTTTTTACAACTCGGATATTAGGTGTAATTTTGACCTCTTAACACAGCACAAAGCTGAAAACCTTCTCATGCATGGCATGCATATAGATGTCCTATTTCTAGACTTTCTAGTCATAAAAGCAAACTCCGACAGAAAGACGAGGAACTCTCGGTAAATCCTCTAGTCTTGTTCGATAATTGTCGTAGCACCCCGGCTATTAATTGTATTTGACCAGTTGAATGTTTCTGTCATACAATGACTTGAACTTATTAATGTGCACATCGAAGGAGGTATCAGTGAGAAAATCCCCTTTCCTTATCCAATTATTTTTATTCTTCGATTTCCACCCCACGTTGAGAACAGCTGATACACTGTACGACATGTGAGAACGTTTAGGCCTCTTGCAAGTGATCGTGTACGAGAGTTGCTTGCCGCGGCGATAGTCCGACAAATCCACTGTCGTCTTACCGAGTCGAATCGACGGTGCATCTGCGTAACGATCGTCGTGAAACTCCACAACTAGCCGCGAGTTTCGAGGAAATCTTTTCGGAGCCTTGCCTTTGAACGAAATTTTTCCGCGTATTCTGATATAGCCGGCGTTAAGGTTTACGCCAGGTTTTCTTGTAGTGTGTTGCTTCACCGGAGTCACACGGTATGCTGTTGTAGGCTTCTTCACGTTTGAACGCGTCTTAGCCGCAAAGGTAGTTTTTCTGTCGACAAAGCCCGTGCTTGTTGTTGATGGTGTCCTAGAACTAATGAAACCATCGACGCCAATCTCAACGACGGCTGTTGGTTTCTGATTCGTCACAGGGCGCGTTATTCCTTCTTGTGTCGGTTCTTCGCTCTTCTCAGCCTTGGGACGCGAGATTTCCAGCCTTGTTGTAGTGACATTATAAACAGCTGCGATCGAAGATGACTCGGTGGGCGGCGAGACTTGCTCTCTGGCCACAGGGTCTTCACGCTCACTGCATTCAAACACGCACGCAAAATGATATTTCGCGTTGAGTGAAAGAAAAACAAAAACGCCAATGGTTGCCACTAAGAGGATTGTTACCACAATCATTAACCATAACAACAACCGACTTTTACGAATCTTGTAGTCGACTTTGCAGTCCTTCATGATTCGGGTATGAATCGACACGACTATCTTTGTAGATGTTTTAAGATGTTTCAACGATCAACTCAACTGCAGACTGTTCTGCGTCTGAAAAAACTCCGCCGCGTCAACAAACACAGAAATACTTTGTAGCCAATGGGGTTGCGGTGGAATTGACCTTGTTAGTCTAATGAAAGCTGCTGACAAGGGAGAAAAAACGTGTAAAAACGCGCCGAATGAGGAAGATAAAAATCGCCTGTCAGACATTTTAAGGCGATTAGCAATTTCTCGTGAACGTTTTTATTAGATTTAGAGCGATTCGATGGCAGACTAGTTGTTTATCAAAGCATGCCGATAAAAGGCTGGGGCGTGCTTTAAATTTTCGCCAAAACCAAGCCCATACTGGCGTGCTTCCAGAGCAGGCAAGAAGGCGAGAATATCCTTGCTGTTTACGATGCTAGTTTGCCTGGCATGAAGGCCTGGGACTTCAATCATATTCGCGTCGGTGAATATAATGTTAACACCAGCTACTTCTGGTTGAGGAGACAAAAGCGGCTCATATTAGAGGCTTAGTACTAACAAGCGTAATCTCGTCATTCGTGCCTTTCTATCAGGCAACCAGCCAATACTACTTTGTTGGAGGTCTAGCTGTTTATGACGCTATTCTCTTACAGATATATTGATTATTAAAAAATTCCTATTACCTCCTAAGTGGGCTAATTATAAAGTAGATATGTGATACATTTCTAAAACCTCCACTTGGGTGAAGTTGAAGGAGTTGTACAACAAACAAGTCCAGTAGTGAAGTTGCTGCTCAGGTATTGCAATATACACGCATCCTCCATTATCTCGCGTGTTAAACCAATGCTATCTCAAGACGTGTAAGGAAGGTGACTTTAATAGAGGAAAAACAAGGCCTCTCCCGGAAGTATGCGGGGGGGGGGGGGGGGGGGAACTACTAGTGAATTTTAAACTCGCGAATGAAACCACGGTTTTTATTTTAAAAACAAGTGATTTAAAAACGAATTAAAAGAAAGATAAACTGATTTTTTTTAACACACGACCAGTTCAGCTATTAGACCGTTTGGGACGCAAGAGCACAGTTCTCTAGCAAGCATGTTTAGCGGTCTGTCTGTAGTCCGTCCGGGGTGTCTATCTATTAACTATTAACTTCAAAGTTAAATTTGTATTTGTATTTGAAATCTTGATAATTTACAATTCCACTCTGGGGTAGCCGAGCCGAGCAAACTGACGAACACGCGAGTAAGCGTGCAAATCCCTTGCCGCGTGAAAACGTGACGCGGGTGTGTAGTGAGCCACAGTCTCAGACACAATTGGGACACTTCTCCCTCCCAATGTTGATTATCGCTATTCAGCCAGCACTCTTGTACAACCAACATGGAGAGGGCAGGGAGACATGACAGAATGTGTCCCAACTAATGTGTCTGATAGTGCGGCTCACTTCTGCATTAGCGGTTCAACACACGCGCGCACGTTTCTACGCGACAGGCGAAAATCTCCGTGACGTTGTCCCTTTAACCTTTGTGATTAAAAAACACTAACAACAAAACATTTTTCTAATGGATTGCAACGCTAGGTCATGCGTTGTGGAAACTCGGAAACTACAACAACAAAATGAGACTCACACACAAACTCATTTACCAAAGTAAATTGACAATTGACAAAGTTGTGTAAGGTGATTTTTTCGTAAACATTGTTGCCTGTTATTCGTCATTGTATTCATCTTTTTTAGGGTTGGCGAGGGATTAGAAGTCGAACAAACTAAAATTCGAAATAATAAAGGTAAATTTCATGGCCAAAATTGTCATTTTGAAAGTAGGGCGAGCATGGCGCAATACTATTTGCTTGTATGACGAGACGATGTTTTGGTCTTCTTATAAATTCGAGGGATGTATCTTTGCTGGGAAGTCATTTTCAGATTTTGATACTTTTTAATTTCTCGGATGATACATGTACAGGCGAGCTGATTGCAGCATGCAAGACACGGTTTTTTCAAACTTGATTATATTCGTCGTCTGTTATTCGACTATCATGATTTGATCATGATCTAAGAATTGTGTGACATCAAAATAACTTCACAAAGTAACTGCAGCCTTGAAATATGAATATTCGTAGGATTTTACTGCGGTGCACAAATGTTTCCCAAGGGATGGGTACTGTCTCACAATACCTAAACGGGTATTTGCCGCCCAACGGTGTCGTGATTTTGGGACTCTTGATCTCGAACGGGATATTTATATTCTCTATTGAAAATGCAGAATATCAACAGGCCGTTTTAAATGATTCATACAGAATTTGCCAAGCAAAATATGTTTGTTAGATCGTTTAACTTTTAGTATGGCAAGCTAAACTGAAAACAAAGAAATAAAGCTAACATACAAAGAAATGAAGTTTCTAATACACGGCCCATAATCTGTAAATATCTAGAACGGGGTATTAAAAAATAGCCTTTTTCTAGAAAGGGGCTGATTACTTTAAGCGCAAATCCCTCATTTTAAAACGGGCTCCAAGTTAGAGACTGGGCGGCACACACTCACCCCAAAACTATTAGTCAAGAGTACCCCAGCCCACCCCACCTCTGGGGGGCGTGATTCGCTCTTGGTCAGAAAATGGTCAAGGAAGTTCAAGCTTCTTTTTCTGTGTGGCTGTTCTTGGAGAAAGTATTTATGCAGTGGGCTCACAGTGTCTGATAATGGCCGAACAACGTTTAGCAATCCTGGAGTGCAATGTTAAGAGGTCAATAAAGGAAAACTATATCTATAATTTGGGGAAATGATATATTATTATCAGTTCGTTCCAGCCGTCATTATGCAAACATCAATATCATATTATACTGAATGAGGTAGCTATTTTCTAGCTGTTGCCAATTTTCTCTAAATTTATTCATCGGTTACTTATGGAATCATTAACATCCTAGCCATCTACAGGGGCAGATCCAGGGGGTGGATTGGGTGGCTAGTAACCCCCTCTTTGGGGACGTTTAAGCTTAAAATTAAGAAAGGGAACAAAACCATCACCGACGAAATTTTGTCTCGGATTGTTCCGATATCGTTCTGTCCTGTCATCCACCCCTCCTTCATAATTTTGGATCCGCCACTGACCTATCTCCTTGGAAAGAGTTATAAACAATCATCATCATCATCATCATCATCATCATCATCATCATCAGAGTAGTCTACAGAGCTGAAAAAGTTAAACAGCAGACAAATTACTATCTAGTAAATAAAATATATCCATTGTAATTGTACGTATCCGCTGGAAAACTCTGATATATAGAGTTAGAAATGGACCTTAAAAACGTCGTTGTGCGAATAAACAAAAACCGTGAACACTTAGCTCAAACCACAGAAAATGTAAACAAACGGACAGTGACGGAGCCACTTGCCTATTTTTTCGCAAATAATTCGTTACTTCTTCTATTTTCTCCGCAGTTACTTTCAAGCTTAATAAAGGTAGTGCATTACAGTTTTGCAATTTTTACAGTAAAAATCCCCCCCCCCCCCCCAAAAAGTAGAAACATTAAAGGTTAATAAGCAATTGAACTGCATTCTCGTGAAGGAACATAATTTTATTATCAGTTCATTCAGTCCTTCATTAATACAAAAATCATCATCAGATAATAATTATATTATACTAAATAACTGTTTTCCATGTTTTTTAACTATCATCCAATTTGACTCGGAATAATGTATATTTGTTGTTAATAGATAAAGGTAAGTTTACACATTTGATGTAATTTTAGCCGCATTTTTTTCTGGCGATTTTTGGTGCGATTTGAAATTGCCTGTGTAAACTACTGAAGATGTTAACTGCAATTTTACAGCGAAGTGATTGCCACATCAAAATGCTGTTAAGCGGGAGGAGTAAGGGGAGTAGGGCCCTAGATCCCTGGTTTTTTTCTTGGGAACAAGGAAAAAATGTTCAGATGATTGAAAAGCGCGCGCTGTATATGGTCGTATATGTGAGTAGTGTGTGTAGCGCGCAATGCGAAAAAGATGTTCGGATGACTGAACACCAAACGCGCAGAATATGTGCGTGCGTTGCGTACAGTGCAAAACGAGCTCGTTTACTATTTCCGCAAAAAAACCAGTCACCGTTTTGAGTCACGCGAGAGCATCGCGCGCGATCTTCGAAACAAACGACTTAAGCCATTTTATGTTTTTAAAAACACTATTTTTGCGCACATCATCTGCGCTCTGCGTTCACGTCACGCGCGACGAAATCGCCGTGAAATCCCATCGACACCGATTTGAACTCGCAGTTAAAATCGACGCCAAAATAGCATCAAAATCGCCAGTAGAAACGGCCCTTTAGGTCAGTGAGATAAATAAAGTTATTCAATTCTGTGCATAGTTAAAAACGTTGATAAGTGAAAATTTCCCCGCACTCCTTCAGTGATGGAAACTCTAACCAAATCACTCAGGCATACTTTCTGCCAGACTGGCTACAAGCAGAATTCTTTAGACAAGATTCGGACTTAAAGAAAGTCAAACTTTCTGCAACAACACTGAATTGCGAGGATGGAGGTGGGGGGGGGAGGGGTACTTTCCAATACGTTCTTCAAAGCTTGTAGCGTATGCACTGAAATCGATATACTGCAGATGCAAAAGCAGAATTGGAACATCTTACGCCATTACCTATCACAGCCATGTAATACAGAGGACTAAATGTCACTTTTAGCAATGGATCACCCTTTAAATAAGGTTTTCATGAAAGAAGACTTGTCGGAAATCAATAAAAAAGGGTTCCGTTTCTCGCGAGTTAGAAGTAAACGAAGTTTGGCAAGAGAATAACAGCAAAGGTGTAGTCACACTCCAGGCATAGGTGGCCTTAAGTGGTCGGGGCTTAACCCAATTTCTGTAGAACGAAGCAGCTAGGAGTATTACTACTCCCCCCTGGATGGGATGCTAGTCCATCGCAGGGTACCCAGACTAGGAGTATAACTACTCCGCCTGGACGGGACGCTAGTCCATCACAGGATACCCAAATATGAAGTAAGTAGGATTATTACTACTCCCCGTGGATGGAATGCTGGTCCATCACAGGATACCCAAACATGAAGTAACTAGGAGTATTACTACTCTCCCTGGACCGGACGCTAGTTCATCACAGGATACCCAAACATGAAGTAACTAGGATTATTGCTACTCTCCCTGGATGGGGTGCTAGTCCATCACAGGATACCCAGACAAGATTGCTACTCCCACTGGATAGGATGCTAGTCCATCACAGGATACCCAAACATGAAGTAACTAGGATTATTACTACCCCCCCCCCCCCCCCGTGGATGGGATGCTAGTCCATCACAGGGTACCCAGACAAAAAGAAACTAGAAGTATTACTACTTCCCCTTGTTGGAATGAGAGTCCATCGTAGGGTTGCCCCAGCAGATTTGGACAATGTGGAGTAAAGTTTCTTGCCTACAAAGAGACAACATCGCAATGCAGACACCAACCTATCCTAGAACCACCGAGCCACTGGTCTTCCTATCGAAAGAACTGCATGCCCCCCCTGGGGGGTACTCCCTATAGTGGGCTATACGGGGAGGCTCCGCCCAAAAGGGGTGCCTTTTTTAAGCTCGCAGTATATGAAAGGGTAGGGAGAATTGCCATTTTAGTATACGAAAGGGTCACAAGATCAGCTTCGAAGTGGAAGAAATGGTGGCTTAAGCGAAGTATATCAAAGGGCGCCTCATTTTGACAGAAATGATTTCCCAACTGAATCAAACGACTAAAACCCCGGGAAAAACGTGGCGATAGCAGGAAATTCTATTGCTCTGGCTTATCCTTGAGGTATAAGAAAGGGGTGCAATTTTGCTCTAGGTATATGAATGGGGTATCATTTTTGTAAAAATTAGTATATTAAAGGCTAAGGGTTTGAACCTCCGTGCTAACCACTCCACAAAAGAATGACAGTACACTAAGAAGCTAATGTCTGGGTATACACTATCCATCTTCTAGAAAAAAAAACTCTATAAACTACTCTATTTTCGGCAAGCAAAGACATTTTATAACATATATTTTTACGTGTACGACTAATCAGTGCTAAACAATTGCTAGTTCAACTAAACATTATAACTTTTCGAACACGTCTATGACAAGTTGCTTCTACTAAGTACTTTAACTATAACTTATATATATTTTACTTCCCCCTAGTATTAGCTCATGTTTGTTGGGAGTGTAAATTCTATGCTGTACGTCTGTACACTGTATTTAGTGTCTCGCTAAGCGATATTAAAAACTAAACTAGTCCTGTTTCGAGCTGTGTGATGAATAATCTAATCCCGACATAAGATGCTTTTACAGCACGAGGCCCAAAACTGTGAACACTTCTAATTATTTCGCATTTTTCGTGACATCGACAGTCGAATCAGCATGCAAGGATAACTTAAATTCTGGCCATAAATCCACAGGCTTTTGTACATTATGCTGTTATTCCCCACTGAAATGCTCTCCAACTTAATGTTCCATTTTTCCTACTCAAACGCTCGGTATAACCAGAATGCTCGAATAACTCTCATTACACTCATACTGATTTATTTTGTTAATAATTCTAGCGTTTTTAACACAGTACTAGCTTTAACAATAACCTGTTACAAGTGGTATAAAATAAACGTAGACAGCTTTTATAACAAACATCGACCTAACTGTCAACCCACCGGATGACCTCTCCACAATCTTCAGTTGGCTGTTAGGGCTAAGCCGCTTCAGTTTTAATTTTCTCACAAAACAATATGCTTATTTTCTCTGAAAACAACGACAACAAAACAAAAAATTTCCAGAAAAAACCCTACTAAAATTAAAAAAAAAAAACTAGCAAAATGTACAAAAGCCTTCACGTGAAGTTGAGAGCTCTGGCTTCTTGGCAGCTATCTTTAGATTCCGTTTGGATGATTAATCTCCCCTAAAGTATGCCAATTAATAAAAAGTGGTCGCGTAACCTTTGCGCATTGTGCTGTAGAGTTCTTTGAATGAAATAAAAACTTCAGCGATTTCAAAACAATCAACTCAATCACAGAGGACAAAATCAACCACGACATCACATTGTTTTATGTCACTATGAAGCTAAATGACGGTTACATGAAATCAAACCTAGTTAAAAACCTGCTTAACCTGACAAACTTGTTTTTGTTCCTCTTAATGACGCTTAGTCAAGGTACATATCACACCGTCTTTCGGCCGGAGCGTGACTTTTTCAAGAACCTGGCGTGACTGCCCAGGCGCCAGAGAAAACTTGAAAGTTTGAAGAAAACGTGACAGCAATACCTTAGCCTCGATCTAGTACAAGGAAAGACAAAATATCAGTGTTACTGGTTATGATAAATATTTCCCGTGGGGGTACTCCTAAAAAGTTTTGGGCTCCATCCACACGTACCCGTTATCGCCGTTTCAAAACGCAACTTTTTCTTCGCGGATTGGCCTTCCGTCCACACGTATCTGGTGAAAACGGTGACCGAAAACGCAACTTTTCGAAACGCTCTCCAGAGTGGAAATCTTTGAAAACTCCGTTTTCGTGTGGACAGTGAAAACAGAACTTTTCGAAAACGATGACGTCACAGTGTTGGGTCCAGCCTACCCCGCTAGAAAGCTGCGCGAAAAATAAACCTAAATGCAAAGTGGCGAAGGATACTGCGCTACAAAAAGATCCAGAATATCTGAGTACTTTGTCTGGCATGCATGATTCCCAATCGACATTTTCCAACGTCTTACAGACGTTATATTCGATTGTAACTTTGAGAAGCAGCTCCACTTCGTCATCTGTCCAAACAAACGAGTCAGCCTTGCTCTTGCCCATAGATCTACCCGGTTTTTGTCCTGACTGCGACATCTTTTAACTATTTCCTAGAAAATTTTCAAGTTCCTAACGAAGACAGACACGCGAAAGGACAAAAATGGCGCCATGCGCATGCTCCGTCAGCAGTATAAGCGTTTTCGAATCATTTTAGCGTTTTCGTGTGGACGGGCGAAAACCATTCGTAGACGCTACGCGTGGACGAGAATTTTTTGGAAAACGAAGACAGAAAAGTCGTTTTCAAACGGATACGAAAAAGGACACGTGTGGAGGAGGCCTTGGTTGGGTTAACGTGCGGCTCGCTTTTACTACTCCCCAAAACAAGGCAAAGACCAAATGTACAAACAGGAGCAATTTGTAGCTGGATCTTCATCTAGATCAGGATCAACAATTGACTAGATGAAACAATTTTAAAGAAGCAAGGAAAAAATACTACTAAAGTACTAGCTGTTCGATCAGCCTTGCCTCTTAGAAGTAATTTCAGACAGGCACCCAGTCATAACTGAAAAAGATAGAACCACCTTACCAGAAAAACAGGAAAGAACTACACAGTAGTCACGCTTTAGGATTTTGTCCACAAACTCAAATTCAGATTTATATTACAAAAAAGGTTTTGTGATACACGTAATTGCAAACTTCATGCCTCTGCCTATCAATGCCAACACAGACACACTAGGTTGTTGCCTAGTCTCCTCAAGGTTTCTTGTGTGGCAACAAAACTGTATAAATCCACTGGCGGTATTTAATGACCTTTTTAGGTACACTACACTGATTACCTGTGCGAAGTTTTGTCCGATGCAGTTACGTGGTCCAAGAGAAAATGGGAAGTAGTTATAATGAGACCTGGAAAAAAAAAACAGCAACGGCATAAGCTTCGAGGTTTCCTTAGTTATAAAGGATGTAGTTGTTTAGTGCCTCTAGATGTGTTGGGACATAAACACTCAATCTATTCCCGTTTTCAGAGCATACAGCTTAACCCCTGACAACGGTTTTTATGCAAGCAAAAACGAGGACAAATCATCGTTTTTATGCATGCACGTGTAAACTCACGTGCAGCAGTTGTGAAATCAACAGAGTGAATGAGCTGAGAGGCTTATCGGGGGTGGATTTAAATACATCTCTTTGGGCGCAACGGCGCAAAGCAGGGATTGATTGATCGCTGCCACATGGTAAGAAAGGAGAATTTTGATGGCAGTATTAAGTTTCAGTTTCCCCGGTCACTGTCATAGTAGATACATCGTTTGCGCTTCCTATTTGTTTTAAAATACTTATTCTTACTTTCGAGGCGATTCATGGCCTCGCGCCTGAATACATAAGTGATCTGATAAGTGTTAAAGATGTATCGAAATACAGTCTTAGATCCAACGGTGGCTTGCTGCTCCATCAACCTGGCGCCAAACTTCGAAAGACACTAGGGGACAGATCTTTTACATCTGCTGACCCTACCCTTTGGAACAAGCTTCCTGCACATCTACGGAACATAGACAATTTTATAAATTTTAAATCAAGCCTTGAAACTCATCTTTTAAGAATTCCTTTTTAGAATTGTTTTTAAAGTAGGATAAGATTTAGTAGTTTTTATCAAGATTAGATTATTGGTGATAGTATTTTTATCTTTTAATTGTACTTTTTTCTTGCAATTTTTACAACATAACTTTTATTTTTTACCGTTTTCATTTTAATATCTCATTTGTAAAGCACATTTGATCATATCTATATGTTAATTTGCGCTATATAAGTTTTAAATATTATTATTATTATTACTATTATTATTATTATTATTATTATTATTAGGTAAAACTGAGAATTTTAGTGCGTGAAAGTAGTCTGGAAGAAAAGTGGTCCAGATAAAAAAAAAAAAACTAAAGCGAACACATCCAATCACATTGCACAATTCAATGCTTACCTGGACCGCTCGCAGCGCCAGAAATAACAACAGCGAATAGTCAACAGCGGTTACGCCAATTACACGCACTTATTAACCGGCAGTCGCGACAGCCGGTTTAGAAAATGGACACGGTCTTTTTTTCTGCGTCAGTTGGCTTAACATACGAACAAAGTACTTTAAAGCTTGTGGTACGGGTACTCAAGAGTGGTTACTATCTTATATAAGACACATGCACATATTAGTCTGCTGAATGTTACCTTCGTGTGTTCTTGTCTTTTAATTTACAGTATTTAAGATATGAACGGCGAAGGGTTGTTAAGTATGGGGTTTCACTATTTTTTTGTATAACGCATGTGCAACTGAGTAAAGCAGCTAAGAGGATTGAATGCGAAATTGGCTGTGTTGTCTGATCTAGTTGGTGGTTATGGTGAAAATTTTTTAGTGCAGGAGAATTGTTATGGGGATTGACATTTTGAGGGATGTAAAAATGTGGGAGTGGAAGGATTTGTGAATGTGAGGAGCATATCACGCTTCTGTGAATGTGATTTGCTTTGAAAGTTACGTTTTGTATAGCAGTTTTACGTTTTGTGTAATATTGTGCTGCGTGAGAGGCAGTTTCCCTTAACGTTTTATGGGGGGGCGGTTTCCGAAGTGGATTGCAAGTTTTCTCACTGGGTAACCTGTATTTCGCAGAGGAGAGAAACGACAGCTGCGTTTGCAGCCTATTAGCACGGTAAGGAACGGTGGCTTACGAAGAGAAGGGATTGGCACTAGTATGATGATGCAATTAGTGGATTGCACCATCGATACACCACAGTTCTTGAGGAGGGAGAGAGATGAGTGTTTACTTGACGCGAGAAGGTATCGGTCATTAATAAGGAGATCAATTAATAAGGTAATAGGTAAATTAATAAGATCAATTAATAAGGTAGCTGTTACGAGTCTTTAAGTTAGAAAATAACTGAATATTATCAAGCGATGCGTGTGGTTTGCGTGTGGTTTGCGTGTGGTGTTGGTTGGTTTGAGGTAATTTTGTGCGTAGTCTGGCACGTAGCCGTTCCGAGTCAACTTGTTTACTTTGCATGGGGATTCCCGGGTTACCAAATCGGATTTAAACATCACGTCATGAGATATGCCTTAACGTGCCCCAGACTCTGACGATCTGCTCGAGCTCGTGTTTATCAAGCGTTATATTTTAAGTCTACTGCTGTGTGCACTGTTTGTATTCACGGTCTACTGAGGCACAGCAGTAAATATTTCATCACCCCTTTGTAGGCATCCTCAGTTGTGGGCAAATTTATACCAACATTCAACGTTTGAGTGAATTTGCGTTTCTCAGCAGAAATAAAAGCGATAAGAAAGATAACCTGAGTCATCAGAGTTTAAACATTACGTCATCCAGTAACGCTATAGTCAAAAGATTGTTTCACACAACCTACTTTTCGTCACGCCGCTTCGTATTAACACAGGATCGCGTTAACATTTAAGAAACCTAGGGGTGGGGAGGGTCAGAAAGGCCGGTTAAAATGCCCATTGGGCTTTCTTGTTTACAACAGACCACAATGCCAACCTCGTTCCCCGGGCCTCTCTTCTTCTCGTCATCTAGAGCAAAGAAGGGAGACCCTGGGAACGATGTTGCCAGAACGCATGTCTATTAACCTCTTTATCAACTCCTCGTCATCAAATCTGTAAGGGTTGAAGTCTTCTGGGTTGTCCCAGTACTCAGGCAAGTGACTGGACACGTAAGTGCTGGCCTGTGGAGAAAATAAAACAATAAAGTTAACATGACAACAAAAAATGTTGCACGTCACAGTGAACCTAGTAAATATAATATAGCTCACCACAGCTCTACCAGTATCTGAGTAGCCAGAGCATCGGACGGGTGTGCAGGGACATGGGTTCGCTTCCTGTTGAACACTCAAATTTTCTCTTTGCCCCATGCGTGTGGCATGCTGAATACCACATAAATATGACCTTGCTCGCAACGAATCTCCAGTACTTCAATGATTACAGCACTAGACCGGTGTACGGAGGGACATGGGTGCTCGCAAAGGACTGAAAGGGCAAGGTCATTAAGCAGACCATGTTTATTAACGAACACTACGGATACGCAGAATTACAAAGAATTGTTTATAAACAGAAAGAAATAGATGACAATAAAATTTCAACTTGAGTCTTACATGTTAAAAAGCCGCATATTTAACTTTTGGGCCCAAATCTTAGAAATCTGACTAATTTAAAACAAGAGCATGTAGAATAGAAGAATCAAAAACAGTAAAAATATCCATGAAAGTCACGTACCATGACAGCAGTTTTAGCAGGTATCTTGTATCCTCCTATTTCCGTATCACAATCAGTTCTCCGCAGGGTACCAGTTGCTGTAGGATGAAGGCGCAAAGTTTCCTTCAACACCTAGTGTAAATGTCAGTTATAAAAAGACGCGAATTTCAGCACTGTAAGATTTCTTAATTACCAGTAAAACAAAGTAGAAACTCAGAGCGGGTGTGACATTAAGACTCGTTTTGAAAACGAGGTTACATTATCACCCTGTAAACTGATGCTAATTTGCAAGGTTGTCTTGGTCACAGTTCATGGAAGGATAATGCAATCGGATGCCAATCGTATGTAAATCCCAGTGTAAAGCCCATGCCAAATGCATATCAGTGAAAGTTATAGAAAGTTCAAACTCTCTCTCTCGTTTGGCTTGTTGAGCCTGCTCAGATTTCATTGCAGTGGACGGAAGCTTAATCCCTTGCTCTCACTTGGTTTGTAACTCTTACAATCTCTCACAGACTCTCGTGCACTCTCCAGGCATTTGAAATCACAGACTATCGTTTTTGTTTTTCCCCAGGCTTCCTGGTCTCGTCACTGAACATTGCAATTTTTTTCAGTTGGGAAATAGTTTTTAGGAATAAGAACTATAAAAGAAGATACATTACCAGTCCAAGCTGGTGCAGTTTGGCCAGATCATCAAATGCAACATGCTGTTTATTGCCAAGGACATCAAACACCTCTCCAACCAAACTGTTACAAGCCAATTACACAAGTCAGAAAAAATTAACTCCAATAGACAATTCTCAGTTTTGTTTAGGCTATATGCTGTTTATTGCCAAGGACATCAAACACCTCTCCAACCAAACTGTTACAAGCCAATTACACAAGTCAGAAAAAATTAACTCCAATAGACAATTCTCAGTTTTGTTTAGGCTACAGTGTAGGTATTGAACCTTTAGTGGGGGGCCGCGGTGTAGTGGTTGGCATGTCTTCAGAAGTGAATGTCTGTGATCCGAGGGCCAGTCCCTGCCACTGTGTTGTTTCCTTAGACAAGAAACTTTACCCCAAATTGTCTCTCTCTACCTAAGTGTACAAATGAGTACTGGCCACATGCTGCTGGGGGTAACCCTGCAGTGGACTAGCATCCCATCCAGGGGGGGAGTAGCAATACTCTGAGTTGCTTCGTGTTGCAGAAACTGGGTTAAGCTGTGGCCAAGTGAGTCTCCTGTGGCTCACGCGCGGCTTATTACCTCTTGAACCTTTAATATTTAGATTGCTCCACCCAAAATGATGGAAGTGATTCGACCCTGGACTTTGTGTACGCAGGATGGCGGGATTGGGGGATGGTGAGGTTGGGACCCAGAGCAAAACCGGTTCACGGGGGAAGGGGGAGGGGGGATGAAAATGTTTGAGAATTTTAAAAACGTCTGGTCTTCCAAGCCTTATTTGACCCTTACTTCCTTTGACAAATTGTGGGGAGCCCACACTACCTCCTATCCCTCCCTTGAATTTGCTACTGTTTTAGCTATTAACTTATAAATTCATTGGTATCCATAAGATAAAGTACCACCTCCCCTGAGAATAAAGAAATGACCACAGAAGAGGACACAATCTCACCTCTCCTCAACATCT
The DNA here is from genome assembly GCA_964030785.1 of Siderastrea siderea. NCBI lineage: Eukaryota > Metazoa > Cnidaria > Anthozoa > Scleractinia > Rhizangiidae > Siderastrea > Siderastrea siderea. The sequence goes on from OZ034967.1 coordinate 19,935,392, forward strand.
GGATGATCTCCAAGCTCAAGAACACTGAAGGCCAACATATTGCTTGTAGTCTCATGACCTGAATCATAAGTAACCACCAGTTATATTTGCAGAACAACTGTACAGCATCAAAACTGATCCAATCTGACCCTAACTGCATGCTCTAAGAAAATTACATGGCAGGGAGGGGGTATGAAGTCTTGCATATCAGCCACACTCTATATTTGAAAGATTCAATTCAAAAAATAAAGAAAAAATTACTTCCAGTGAATTTTGTGCTAGAAATGCTGAACGTTACTGAACGTTGTGGTTGTCAAAAGGCCTATGTGTCAGTGTAGCTCATACCTTGAGTGTTTATGGTAGCTTACTAACTTAAATAAGTTGTTCAGAGTCACAGAGCTGGAAATACCTATCAGTCATCAGACCCCAGCCTAACAAAATTTGCCTGAATTTGCCCATGGTCAGACATAATGCTGAGCCACTCTCTCATTGTGGCCGGGTGGGCAGGTTGTTGGCCTTGAATTCCGGAGGTCACGGGTTCAATTCCCAGCATGACTGCTGGGTGGAGTTGTTTCTAAGTCTGCCTGAGTTCAACTACTTGGCCAAGCATGTAACTAGCCAATTACGTGACTGTAGTCTGCCTCAATTTGTAGTATTTGTTTCATTGTCCCGAAAAACCCTCATGGGAGTGGCCAATTAAGTATTTCTTAATTTGTTAATTAATTTTTTGCTTCTCATAAAGTAGAGAAATAAAAATCTAACTTGAGAATTGTTTAGTTCAACCAAAACAATGAGTCGTTCTGACATAACATTTTCCCACAAAAAAAACATTTATCTACATTCCTGGAGTCGGAAGATTGTCATACCAGCAACGAAGAAAGTGACAAAGTCATCCAGCATATCTTCAATCCCAAGGCCAGGAATTGACTCTGCAAATAAAACAAGCACAGAATATTTGTTTCCTTTATGTAAACAAATTTTGCAAACAATTTTTATCACCAGTATTCCTAAGCTGATAAACATACCATTGTTACATGAAAAAAGTTAAAGATCAGAACTAAATTTAATTTGGACTTTTTCCTGTACTTTTTTTTAATCCTCTAATTAACACACTCTCTCTATCCACCCAGAAGTATAAATGTGTACCAGCAAACAATTGGGTAATCCTAAAAAGTGTTGGGAGGGGAAACCTGCAACGGACTAGCATCCCATCCAGGGAGGAGTAGTGATGCTCCTTGTCACTGCATGTTTGGATGCCCTGTGATGGACTAGCATCCCATCCAGGGGGGAGTAGTGATGCTCCTTGTCACTTCATGTTTGTGTACCCTGTGACGGACTAGTGTCCCATCCAGGGGGGAGTAGTCATGCTCTGGTCACAGGGGGTAGGGTAGGGGCAGCCTTGCAGTGGAATAGCATCCCATCTAAGAGGCAGAAGTCATACTTTCAGTTGCCTGATGCTGTAAAAACCAGGTTAACCTCTCAGCCTTGTAAGATCTTGCAAAATAAGATTTTAAAGGGCAACCCAATTTAAAGGAAGTTGGGCATTACAGTGGAGCCTCAATTTCACGATGTGCCAAGGGACTGGGGAAATTGGTTCGTTATACCAAGGGTTCATTATATCAAGGTTCTTTTCAATACATTATGCTAATACTGGGCTGAATCAAGGACTTCATTAGAGGTTTGTTGAATTGAGGTTTCACTGTACATATCATGCAAGTATGTTTTATGAGTTGCATGGTATTTTCTGAGCCCCATGGTGGTAGGAAAAATGCAAGTAATGAGTAAAATGTCTGCAACTGTTTAAACTTATTTAAACTATTAAATAGAGGATTTATTAATTATCTCTCAGTTGTTAATTCAACAAGTGTGGGAAAAGAGGATACTACAGTGACAGTGCAATATGCTTCTAAACTGGGCACAATACATGTACACCTACACACACACACACACACACACACATATACACACACACACACACACACAGCCTGTTGGCTAATATCTTCAAGAAAAAGAAAAAAAGATATCAATTAAATACTAAAATACATATTAAAAGCATAGGTCAAGTTGCCGTAGTTGGCGCTTAAATTCGTTCAGAGAAATTGATGTCCTAGTTTTGTCTGGGAAGGAGTTCCATAATTTAGCAGTATAGTATCTAAAGAAAAGTAGGCCATAAGTAGTAGTTAATGGTTCAGGAAGGTTTACAATGTTGGTACCTCTTAAAGAATAGTTGACAGCAAGTAGAGTAAACAAACGTTTCAGGTAAACCAGATAATTACCAAAATGAAAACACTTAAAACGTATAGTAAGCATGCTCTGAATTCTGTTATCAAACAGTGAAATTGTTCCCGCTTTCTCCAACAGTTGGGAGTATGGTGATTCTCTGCCTTGTAGAATAAATCTCAGGATACGCTTGTTTAGTGCCTACGGCTAATTTATCCAAATTTTGAGAAGTACAGAAATGCCACACACTAGAGCAGCAATGGAAATGAGGAAGAATAAAGACCCTACACAGTCTCATCATAGTACTAATTGAGATAAGTTTACGAAATCTGATCATCATATTAAACTGATTGTCAATCTTCTTGCAAATTGCCGAAATATGGTCATCAAAACTGAGTTCATTGTCCACGGTCATCCCAAATAGATCAATTGAGTTCTTCACTGGAAACGAGAACTGATGATTTGTCCTGCCAAGAATCATGGCCTGGTGTTTACTGGCATTAGCAATCATTCCACTGTCTCGGTACCACTTGCATGTTCACAATGTTCACATCATGTTGTATATGCATCTCGAGAGCCACAGGATCGATATCTGAATTATACAGTTGCTTGTCATCCACAAAAGCATTTAGCTTCACCATTTTAATGTGATAAAACAAATCATTAATAAAGATGTTAAAGAACATGGGGGGGCCCAAGACGTTGCTCTGGGGTATGCCTCTTTTGACAGTTTCCCAGTTAGAGTAGGTATCTCCTACTTTGACTCTCTGTTTTCTGCTGGATAAGTAATCTTCAAGAACTGCACAAGCACTGTCGCCAAGACTGTGGGCCTTCAACTTTGCCAGTAACAGCGCATATGGAATGGTATCAAATGCTTTTGATAGATCCATTGACACAACAGCAACTATTTTCTTGTTGTCAAGACTTGCTCTCCAGTCCTCAACTACTCGAAGTAGTGACGTTTCACAGCTATAATGTTTTCTATATGCAGAGATGAAATCAGATAGGATTTCCTTGTAGAATTCTTTAAGCTGGGACAATAAGAACCTTTCGAAGAACCTTTATTACGACAGGGAAGGACAGTTACTGTACAGGCCTATAATTAGCTTTGTCCAGTTCATCTTCTTTCTCAAATAATGGCGTGACTTGACCCATCTTCCAGCGACTAGGGTACTGAGTTGGCTAATTGATGTATTCACTATGGTTGTAAGAGGTCCTGCTATCAAATGAGCAGATTCCTTTAGAAAACATGGTACCAGCAGATCATGACCACTAAACTTGCGCGTATTGATTTCTATTAATAATTGTTCTATCTGCCTCTCATTTGCAAAGCGAAAACTAAAACGATCAGCATGCTGTCATTCCCCACTGTTGTCTAAGATTGCCTTTATGCTTGGATGGTCACTAAAATCTGTTCCAAGATCCTGTTCGTCAATTTCACAAATACCCTCCACCAGGTGTACAAAGTGATCATTAAAAATGCCAGCGATTTGCTTTTTATCTGTTATAACAGAGTCATTTTCTCTCGGTGTTATGTCATTATAAGCTTGTTTAGGTTTCTTACAGTGTAAGAAAGAACGATACACATTCCAGAAATCACCTGGATTCTCAGCTTTGGCTTTCTTTAAAAAGAAGTCCTTAATGGCCTTATGCCTAATTGTTGTGCACCTGTTGCATTGTGCTTTGTATTGGGCATAGTTGTCATCATTGCATTCATTTCTGAATTTTTTCCAAAGCTTATTTCCGTGATGTATTGCTTTGTGCCAATCAGCAGTCAATTAAGGTACTTGACTTCCTTGCACGTGAATTTGCCTCAGTGGAGCATGTTCATTAAGCACATTCTTTCGTACTTGTAATAAACACAGTAGTGTCAGATGAAGCTAACAAACCTTCTTGTTGAATTATTCGCTGTAGGATGTCATCAGGAACTTGTTCTCCTCTCTTCATGGCACTCTTTCTTACTTCAATCACCTTTTTACCAGTTTCACGTAAGAACTGGATAGCTGAGGCAACTCTCCGCTGGAAAGGATACTGAGATACTTTAAACTGCAAAATATCAAGAAAAGAACAAGTATTTTATATCAAGTAATTTTTATGCTTTATGATAATTATCAGTTTAATTATTAATAGTTTATTTACCTCATAATTTACTTACAGGTCACATATAACAGAAAATGCTTTAATTACATGCCTTAATAGTCACAACTGACAAATTACTTAATACGGTAACAAATTAAAACATTACACAGAAAAAAATATTTCACAACAAGAATAGTCAAGCACAGCATCTTGAGTTTTACATTGCTAAACAATGCTAGTAGCAAATAATGTTCAAGAAGTTGAAGCAACTTCTCAAGCAATTTATTAAGTCAGGATTTTCTCCTAAATTAACACATTCACCCCTGAACCACCCATAACCACCCTTGTTTAACCACATCCCTTGTACCACTTGTGACGTCATCAGTTTTAAGGGTCCTAGACAAATTTGACAACTAACTTGTGTAGGGAGATGAGATCTTTCAAGCCATAGGGGCAAATGAGCACGATTCAGTCAAACAGGCCAGAGAAAGACGCAAAAAACCGTGTTGCTTTGACCAGAAAATTGCAATGAAAATCTTGCCCCACTACCCACTCGTACTTCCTTCCAAAAAAGTTCACAATCCTCGAACTTTTTGCAAAACCGTTTCCCACCAAAAGGAAGCCTAGTAAATGCCCAACAAAAAAAAAAGCAAAAGAAGCAGGGAGGAGAGAAGGACGAAATTTTGCTTTCTGCGCATGCCCGAACTTCAAAAGGTGTAATTTGGCATCAGGAACGAAAGCTAGTCTAGTGCTCGACTTGCAAACAACGTTTTGGACACTTTCGATTCTTTTTGGCTAGAAAATGACCTAAAAACGGCTTGACTCACTTCAAAATGCATTTTTCGGCAAAATTTCTGGGAGCCAATGGGTTAAAAGATACGCAACATGTTTTTCTTGACCATATTTTCTTTTTTATGAGTGCATTTTATGGTGGTAGCCCAGATTTGCAAAATAATAAACACAAAATTTTAACAGAATCAAATAAATCTAGGTTTAAGGTGGTCCGATACTATTTATTTGCGTGAGGGGCGTGTTTTGAAATCAAATTTTTAGCTGCTCAACAGCATTCGATTGCTGAGATATTTTAGACGCCGAAAAAGGAATGCTTGAAGTTTATCAAAAGCGTGTTTTTATTGAGATCGATATGCATATATGAAAATTTTCAGCAATTTTCTTGAACGTGGTTTTCAAAGAAAATGCGTATAATCGGGAAAATGGAAAGACGTTTTTCCTCCATATTACTCTGAACAGGTGCTGGAACCTCAAAGATTTCAGGGACCAAGTTTTAGATAAATCGGCTCCACACAACCTTTATAACAAACGGTGATTAAAATAGTTATTAGAATATTATGTACACGCATTTAGCCATAATTACTACGAAAAGGATTAAAGCAACAAAGAATCGCACTTACTGGAACAAGAATAAATATGTCTTGTAACTTATGTATCAGAGTCAAAGCGATAAGGAATGGTTTTGTCGACATTATACGGTAAATTGAGAGCACGCCTTGCCGGTAAATATTATGGCAACCACGTTTTCCACATTTTGCTCAATTTTCTGCTCTTTTTGTCTTTTTTCGTAAAACCGTCGTGAGCACCCATAAAACAGTCGATAACAAAGCTTCTGACCAGATTTTGCCGTATTCTGACAATACGCTTTTCAGAAATAAGGCAGCAAATTCGGGTCACTCGCGAGTTGCTCAACCAAACTACTCTGAAAACCATTTTGTTGAAAAAACAAATTAATATCACACATGCGGTTTTGGAATTCTGCACGGGACAACTTGTCTAATCTGCCCCTTGGGAGTCCACCTTGGGGAATAGTTTGAATAAAGGGATGAATTAAATTTATCCTTTTATTCAAATTATTCCGCAAGGTGGACTCCCAAGGGGCAGATGTGACTCAGCAATCTCAGCAATCGAATGCTGTTAAGTAGCTAAAAATTTGATTTCAAAACACTTGCCCCTCATGCAAACAAATATTATTGGGCCACCTTAAATAAGGTTTTAAGAAAAAACTTGACTGTCCAACACATAAACCACTTCTTTGGTCGAATGCTAATTGAAGTTACTTAATTAAAATCAATATAAGGAGTGATCATGATACAAAACAGTAATAATTTATATTGAATTACCTTGTGAAACATATCAAATGATGCTTCCTCTACTCCATGAAAACTTAATGCAACAGCTTCAGTAAACTTGGTGTCTTTTTCACTGATGACGTCTACGTCCATTCCAAAGGCAACCTCCATGAAAAGACAATCACAATAGACACAAAAAGTAACACCACTATGCTGTTTTAGGTTATGGTGGCTTACTACAGTTCCTCCAAGACACAATTGCGTGCACTCCTGTGCGCTAAGATTTTTTTGCGGACACCAGCTTTAGATAGTCATGTGCAACAACTGCATTCTACAAAAAGCTGAAAGCAACTTTCAAGATCTGACTTCACATGTTGTACAGAGCATGCCATTGACAATCTCTATCACAAGTTTTTAATATCTAATTTCCCACACATATTTTACAATTTGCTGGTAAAAAATAATGGTGAATGTTGTTAAATTTTCAGGTTGATAGCATGTACAGCAGATCATGTCTTATCAGCATGCAATCAGCAGTGTACATGCTCACAAGGGTCGCAAGAAAAAGATGGAGAAACAACATTTTGTCCCACTTTCTTTTTAAATGGACAGCACAACCTACAATGAAATTTTAGAATAGAGTCAGATGCCGCAAATTGTCCTTTCAAAATAAAGGTCTGCCAGGGGACATCCTTCTAACAGTGGTGAATACTGCAATCAGACTTTGGACATATTTTTAAATAAAACAAATAGTCCACTCAATCTTTTTTTTGTTGTTATTTAGTCAACTTGTACTACACACCTCATTGGCTGTGAGCTCATGCATGACTAAATTTCATGTATTATTACTGTTATTAAAATATCTAAATTTAAAATTTTGCTTTGAAAATAGACATGCACAGTGTCCTTCCAGGAAAATGTTAGATTTTGTCGCATTAATAAAAGTTTTGCCATTCCATCTTTCATTTTGCCAAAAAACAATCCCTAGACTTGACCATTAAAGCTGAATGGCTGTGCAAATTGAAATTGTCCTATAATGCAAAATGGCTGATTTCGGACCAATTTAAGATCAAAATACATTACTTTGACTACCAAAAGAGACACACCTCACTAAAGCAGACACTGTCCAAGCTGGTCATAAACCAGTTGGAGCGATTTCAGAATATCCGGCCACTTATTTACATATCTCTCAACGCTTTAAAAAACAAGGCATATACATGTAGAAACAAAAGGATCCATTCAAATTCAATGAGATGCAAATAAGTGGCCAGGTATTCTAAAATCTAGCCGACCAGTTTACTTCAGAGGAAGTATGTACTATTAAGATACCTTGCAAATAACATCTAATGCTGCCCGTGCAAACTCATCCACCATGCAAACTTCAGTTTTGCCATCAGCCATAGATACCAGATGATCGAGAAGAAGGTTAGCAGTGGAGTTGAATGCACTCATCAGATCTTTAAGGCTCCTGGAAAATGATTAACCCTTTCACCCAAAGAGTGACAAGCATCTAATTTCTCCTTACAATATCACAAGTTGATCAAACATACAGGTCATGAGAATAAAGAAAATGATCACCAGACGTGAAATGTGTTGATATTTAATCAAATTCTCCCAACTAGTAACATAAGAAATATATGGAGAACAGAGAGGAGAATATGCGTGTGGATACTGGGGCTTAAAGGGTTAAAAGTACAAAGCATACACCTTCTTCAAAAATGCCATCCAATGTATTTAATGTACCGGTGAGTAAGTTCAAAGCGAGCCAGCTCAAACTCACAACATGACTATTGCAAAAGGGTTTATAATATGGAACTTGCAAGATGTTTATAAAAATTAAGATTTCATATCTTTAAGCTTAATATTAAGGAGAAAACCAATTTTGTACATTGTTGTTCTGTCTTGGGTAGATTGTAGAAGTCATTTTTGCTCAAAAAGTTAGGGTTTGTGTGGGACTTGCAAGATGACTAAAAAAAAAATTGGCTGCATCGTAATATATTAAGAAGAAAATCAATAAACTCAACTTACACTTGCAACATTTCGTGTCTTGTTCCATATAAACTCTTATACCCCTTACTTGTAAACCTATATCCCTTCTACAAAAATCTATTAAATTCTTTTTATAAGAAGAAATCTCAATTGAAATTTTAGTTAAACAAAAGTTTTTCCAAAACTTAGACTTTTCCTATCAGCCAAAGTTAGCCTTATATTCCCTCTAGGTGAAGTTGATAGTCCATTTTTTTAGTCCACTGGGGCAGTCCACGCTGGACTGACGGTCAGCAAAATTTACTGACCCAAATCCAAGATGGCAGATGTCTCACCAATCTTGCAATCATATGACTGTCCAATCAGACTGAAGGAACGACTCATGTCCTGCTCATTACCACAAAAAGTTCTTTCCTGCACTTTAATTTAACCCTTTAAACCCCGGTAATGACCAGTATTAAATTTCTCCCTCACCCTGTCGCTGCATAATTTTGTAACACAAACAGATCGTGAGAATTACCATAAGGAAATGACCTGCAAAGATAAATTGTTTTGATGTTTTAACTGTTTCTCCTAACAATTACTGAATAAAATGTAAGGAGACCAGTGAGGAGAATTTGTATAATGATCCCAGGGCTTAAAGGGTTAAATTAGTACTGACTGAGAGGCCACCTTATCACTGAACTTACTTGCGATGAAAAGCTGGGTTCATCATGGCACGCCTTTTTTTCCAGGACTCATAATCCAAATTGGTTGCCAATCCATGGCCTAAATATCTAAAAGGGATTGATCAACAAAGATACAGTGTATAACAACCCTCAGCTGTGATGCAATTGCTGTTTTAGTCAACATGAATATCAAGTTTTTCAACTTCCATATTTGCAACAAGATAAAATTGACAAAATCAATTCAGATCCAGGGTTCGACATCTGTTGAGTTGAGTCACTAGCCACCAGGTGAATGAACTTCAAAACTCTACTAGCCCACGTCACATTTCAGTCGCCCAGGTTCCTTACCAATGTCTTTCTTCACCCATATTCACTTGACCCTGGCAGTAGAGCTGAAGACTGTGAAGGATCTTAAATAGCTAAATAGCTAAGCGACAGCTTTGTATTTGCTGCAAGCTTTAATCTCATTCTTGTAAAACAAGTTGAAGGAACAAAATTATATTTATCTCAACGATCACGTGACAGACGTACACAAAGACGAAATCGACGATTTTCACGAACACCTCAACGGACAAAACGCCGACATACAGTTTACTGAGGAGATCGAGGAAAATGGTAAAATACCTTTTCTAGACTGCTTAGTTACCTGCGACAAAAACGAACTACGGACGACAATTTACAGAAAACCGACACATACCGACAGACTACTCGACCAATCATCTTACAACCCAACTTCTCACAAAGCTACGACTATACGGACCCTGACAAGACGTGCACAACTAGTTTGTGACTCACCTGACAGCTTAACGGACGAAATCAAGTACTTAATAGACAATGTTTTCAACAAGAACAATGTTTTCAACAAGACTTTATTAGACACAACACTTACAGAAACTCCGAACCAAACGCTACAATGTACAAACACTAACGCGACACCTGTCACTACTGCAACCATACCTTACATCAAAGGGACTTCTGAAACTATCGCACAAATCCTACAACCCTACAACATCCGCGTTGCTCACAAACCTATCACTACTTTACGACAGCTACTGACGAACGTTAAGGACAAAGACGAACCGAGCGACTGATGGGGAGCAGTTTATAAAATCAAATGCTGCGACTGCCAGGCCACTTATATTGGTGAGACCAGCAGAAATTTGAACGTCCAACTGACTGAACACAAACGAGCGACTAGAAATGGTGATATCAACAATCACATTGCTGAGCGCCATTTAAAAGCAAACCACAGAATCAACTGGGACTCTGCTGAATGCGTTACCTACAGTACGGACTACTATGAACGAATCACTCTGGAAAGCTGGTTTACTAACTTAGAACAAACACCACTGAACCGTTGCCAACAGCTACCTGCACCTTACAAACAACTGATTGCCGACAATAACAAGACAGACAAACAATAGACAAACCGACTTATTTGACTAACAATAGACCAACGGACATTTGACTAACAAAAGACAGATCGAAGCGCACCAATCACGTTTAACAGTCTTCACAGCCAATAACATCACGGCTTAACTGACAGACGACCAATAACATCACAAGATCGCCGACCAATCAGGACAACGACCAGAGACTTACAACATCTACTGACGATTCACAGTTCACTTGACTCTGATGATGACTTCCGCTCAGGTTGTCAAAACGTCAGTCAATAATGACACCTCAAACAGTCCTTCTCAGGACTACACTCACCCGGACGATCACAATTTACCGAATTATGATATGACTCCTGGGTTCAAACCATTTACAGGATCACGTGACAATTGCTGCAAATGTTTAATACGTAAACATTTACGAGAGTTAGGTAAAACAGGTCTGAAATTCGTAGCTGGCAGCTTTCGAAATGTTTGAACTTTAACAAATACTTTTACAGAGGCTTTTTGTGCCAACTTAAATCCCAATGTACTTGAAAGAGACGAACGAAAATGACAACGCAGTTGCAAGACCGGGCGAGTGGAGATGTCAAACCCTGCAGATCAAATGTTTCTTAAGTTAAAGGAAACTCTCAGAAATTGAAGGGCTTGGTGCTTCTGTGCAAGAAATAAAGAAAACTAAAGAATGTTTTTGTCCAAGAAATAAAAAAAAAAACTTGCATGCTGTTTGCGTGATTGTACTGTGGATTTTCTCTAAATTATGTCCATAATATTCAACTAAAAGCAGAATTTTTCAGAATTTTGCAGTATAAGGACAGTAGAAAACCATGCCTAGTTTAAAAATTATGTCCATTGCTACGGCAAAAAGTTCAGCTACAATAAGCCTTCCAGTTTACCTGTGATCACGTGGGAAATAAGAGTGCCTAAAGCATTTACTTCATAGGCTATCAACTACCCCCAATCAACACAACTCACACTAAACTAGCTGTCAACATTTTGTTAACAGTGATGCTATTTCAAGGTATAAGTCAATCAGAATTTATCAGAAGTCTTTGCTATCTGCCGTTGGCAGAAATACACGTGAGGTGCGACAAAAATCTGCCAGTTGCTGATAAGCATATTAAATGTTGAAATAATTTTTATTTGTCTCATCTAATCAAGAAAAAGTGACGTATCTGACTTTTTATGAGATGACATACAGGGCCTGATCACAAGTTGCCTTTGTCTAAAAAGAAATGGATAGCCTTGTAAGAATTCCAAAGAAAAAAAAATTTATTTCTCTTTAGTTGTTATCTTGATGTTAGTAGAATGCTGTCAGTTGTAAACACTAGAAAGTACTTATGACTTACACACATGCTATTTTCATGGTGAAACCAGGTCAAGCGTTCCTACCTAGAAAGTTGAAAATAATTATTTGCAATATTGATTTTCTTAATATTTGTTTCAACAATACGCTTTTCAAATGAAGAATGAAATATTCAAACCGAAACTTGATCCGATACTCGATTTTTGATTCAATTAATTTGCACAATGGCATCTTGGAATTTGACAGGTTTCTGGATTTGCACAAACCTGTCCCAATGGATTTTCACATTGTTTAATTTTTACTTGGTTTTCTGACACAATCAACTCCTTTCCGTCCCATCAAAATACTCAAACCTTTTAATTTTCTTTACGAATGTTCTGATTTGTTTCAAAAAACTGGTAATGGAGAGAAAAGAAGAGAAAAATTTTTAAGATGATTGTTGTACTACGGTTCAGGGAAACCTGTCAAATTCCCACGCATTTAACCAATTGATCAATACAGGATTGAGTTTCATTTTGAATATTGCAATCTTCATTTGAGAAGTGAATTATTGAAATATCAAATAATGAAATTAATAAATGCAATAATCAACTTCAAATTTTATTCTACAATTGTAGGTAAGAAAACTTGACCTTGTTTTTCCAGCCTGTAATAATGGTTCTACTGATGACAATAAAATATAACATTGATCTAAACTCAAAGACCAGTACCTTTGCCCGTACACACGGCTCAGAAGCTCATACGACTGGGGTTCTTTTGGAAGATTCTTGACTATGAGAATATCCTTGAAAAAACAATGAAATTATGTCACTCTACTTAATATTCAATAAACTTAAATACTTTAATTTTAAATTAGAATTGATATTCTCATAAATTCTATTTACGTACTGGTTGAAAATGTAACAGAAGATCACCGAGTGTTTCATACCTTTACCACATCTGATTCAGCTACCAGAAGTAGAGGAACATGCCAGAACCACACAAGAAGGATTTTGCCATATTGAATATGCCTAAGGGAGACAACAGTTACTGTTTTTTGATAGATGCCATTTTCTATCTCAGTCTGAAGTAAATGGAAATTAAAGTAAGGTAAGGTTTAACAAGGTTAGGTAAAGTCAAGGTGGCCCACTCAACAGAATGATGTTTAACCAGGTTTCTGGTCACAGATCACTGAACCAGCCAGAGCTTAACCCATTTTCTCGCAACAGGTCACCCACTCAGCCAGAACTTAACCTGGTTGTAAATAATAATAATAATAATAATAATAATAATAATAATAATAATAATTATAATTATAATTATAGTACACTTAACAGAATTACTCGTTCTGATTGGATGAGAGAAGTACAATTAATCCCAAATTGTACTCAATTTGTAAATGGTTTTTTTTACCAAATAAGGAGTTGCTTACTGTGAAACATGCTCACCAGTGCATGACGAAGCCAGCAAGACTCACGCACGACAAGATCTTCGACTATAACGAATCCATTTCTTCAATTTTGTTGAGTGTACTATAAATAAGAAATCGCACGACCTTTTCGTACAATTAGTGATTAATTACACTTGCCTAAAGGCTCGTATAATTTTGAGAACATTCAAAACATTACTCACATCCATTAAATATCACTAATAAATTGTACTCGAGGTCATGCAATTTCCTATACTAATGGTTTACTCAATAGATTCCACCAGGTGGCTCTACGTCTATTGAATCTATCTACAATCCTACTTAATTTAATTTAGTATGTACGTATCCAGAAAAAAAGATAAATAAAATAAAATAGAAAATGATAAAAATTAAGAACATCATTAAAAAACGTCTTAAAAAAAAATTATATAATTTCACTGTATCGCTTCTTTAGAACACCCTTTACCACTGAACAAAATTGACTGTAATTTGACATTGATTTAATATTGCAGTGTTCTCCCTAGTTTTCAGGGTAACAGGTAAGTCAGTTTTTTGGACCGGTAAAGGAGCTCTGTTGAAAATCTTTTTCTTCCCTGGTGTGGAATTGTCGTCAGGAGACCCGATTTGTTGCCGGCATGACACTAGGCTAACACACGTCTCGAAAACCCTTCAAAACGGTTGACGTTTGTAATTCCTGTCACTTGGAACGTATTAACGTACAGATAAACGTCGAGAAGAAAAAGCTTACAGCAACCTAAAAAACGTACTGAGAAACGCCTAGAAGATGAGATATACTCCTTACAAAGGCACAAACGAAGAACTCCGAGGAGAAGACAATACTAAGAGTAAATTACGAACAAACCTGAACAAACCAACGTACGGATATAGACGTCAAGAAGATAACACTAGTATCTCACGACAATGCTAACGTACGGAGAAATGTTAAGGAGATTATACAACTAACAACATCTAAATTACGAATATACTAGCACACGGACAAACGTTGAGAAGATAACAATAATATTTTTCGAATGTTTTAACGTACAGAGAAATGTCGACAGTCGAGAACATAAGACCGCGCCTTACACCACTGACGAACACACTATCGCATGGAAAATGTCCAGAAGACTAATACCTTAAGAATGTACTGGCATACGGAGAAACGTTAAAAAGATACGACTAACATTTTACCAAGGTAGAAACGTGCGGAGAAACGTTGAGAAAATGAGACTATTATCTCACGAACTTAGAAATGTCGAGATGATAAGACTACGTCTAATATTGTACAAACGTATGGAGAATGAGAAAAGTTACTAAAACTACACTTACGTGGTACGCTGTAGCCTGCGTCACAGACGTAATCTAACGGTCATATTCCGTCTGCGGCGCAGGCTAGGTACGCAGTACGACGGACATAAATCTTGTCATAATACAATCCGATAATAAATCTTTCACCATCCCAAACTGTTGGATGTTTCTAATCCAGGCCTTTATCTGGTTCCGGCTAACCGGTAACAAGCGGTGCTACAAGCGGTAAATTTTACCGGTTACCGCCTGATAAGGAGAACACTGATATTGTTGGGTAAGGTATTAAAAAGTTCTGAAGAAATGTCTTGAAAAGTTCCCCTTTCCTGAGGTCTAATCAAGTTTAAAGTAGAATTTGAGTGCAAAGTTTTGGTTGGTTTGTGTACTTCCAATTTAGCATATTCTGGCCAATGCTGGCAGTAAATGGCTTTCAATAAATTAAAATCTCTTTGTTCACGCATTGGTAACCATCCAACCATTCGACAGAGTTCACATATTTTCCAGTAACAAAGCTGGCTGATGAAAACTGGATTTTTTTGTAGCCTTTTTAGGAGATAGTTGGGTAGAGGATTAATAAAGACCAGATCACCATTGTCCAACTTTGACAAACAAGTTGTTCAACAAGCTGTTTCTTTAGCAGAAGACAGAGATCTTATACGGTCATGCCAAGTAAGATGTTCCTAGTAAATTTGTTGTTTGATATGCGTTCCAGCGATTAGTCATCATGAGGATATAGGTGGGTCTTGGACAGCTGTTGGTTGTTGGCCACAGCTGCACTACTCAGCCAGAGCTGAACCCATTTCTGGCCACAGGTAACCCACTTGGCCAGAGCTAAACCCAGTTTTTCTGGCATGAGGTATTAATAAACTAGACGTAATTCTACTCCCACTATCATTTTCATTAGGTTTCCAGTATGTACATATACCCAGTTTAACATAGGCCTGGGTAGGGATCAAGAGACCATGTGGAGTAACATCTCTTGTCTAAAGAAACAACTGCAATGGGACTTGTTAATGTGGCCAGAAAAGCATTCTTGCAATTGTGAAGCTTAACATTTAATAAAGGAGAACTGAGAAGTTTACTGTGTGTGTGTTTTTTCATGGTTTCTCAACAAGTATAATTGTCCAGGGCATGGTTGTTCAAAGCAGAATTAAGCTAACAAGGGATAACATCAAATTTTAATTCAGTGTTATTGTTGTTTTTTTTTTTTGTAATTTAGTATTTTGCAGCAAGCCCTACACTTTGACTTTGGTTGCTTTCAAATATATGGCTGCTGAATCAAAATCTTTTCAACAACAGAAAGAGAAAACTTACTAAACTTTTACTCCTGAGTTAGTGTTAACCAGCTTTTGAACAACCAGGCACAGAGTTGAAGCTAAAACATTTCAAGTTGCAAGAAAAATCATTCACTTCTCTGAAACTGGTAATTAAAAAATATATTCTGTGGAACACCAATTTGGTGTGAGTCTACCTTGTGCAACTTACCATTCCAGAAACTTGTGGTCTGTGGGAAAACCCTTATGACGCATTTGAGAAATTTCATCTGCATGGCCTTTAAAAAAACTTTGAACAAGAAAGCCATGTTAAATTGCAAGACTACATTGATATTTACCAACTACGTGATTACGAAAACTATGATAAACAATAACAAATTTTATTGTAGCCTGCATACAGACACCTGTTACCCTCAAAGAGAATCAGAGTGGGGCATATGTTGCATACAATTGAAAATCCAGTTCCAGTATCCTGATGTTCTCTACTGATACAAATTTATCATAAATTATGGTAACAAGTGCTGCACGTAATGCCATTAACATTTTGTTCTTATCTTGCTGTGCAGAGAATTTGATGTTGATTGATAAAGTGATCTAGCTATCTTGTATGCCAATTGTATGCTGGGTTGTTGAATTGGTATGCTCAGTTTCTTTAGCTTAGAACTGAAGGGCTGAGAGCATAACTGTCTTATGTCGAATTTTAGGCGGTTTTATTTTTGTCCTTCAAACAACTTCAATTTTTGCACGGGGCCTTCAGTTCATTCAAAGAGCACTGCCTAAAGTTTTCTGAAAATCCCATGCAAAAATTGAAGCAGTTTGGAGCACAAAATTAAAACCCACTAAAATTCAACATAAGACAGTAAATGTTATACTCACAAGACATTTCACAGTTACCAACTGGTATTAAAACTAAAAAATATAATTATTGAGCTATTTTGTCTACAAAATAGCCTCATAGTCGGCGTGCAGCCTCAAGTTTCTGGGAAGGTTGGTTCTTTGGTTGGTTCTTTTTTGGGTGGCCAATGTTCGGCATTCCCGACGACTGTCGAATTTTACCGAAAGGCTAGTTGTCGGGGCCGGAACAAAAATGCAGATGAGAACGCACGGAAAATTCTGCTACTAAAGCGACACTACGAAAGTGTCCTGATTTCATTCGCTTGATGTTGGATATTTATATATCAAATAGAAATGGCTGGCTTCCTTGTGGTAGACTTCCTTAGAAAACGAATCGTCAGCACAAACCCGGTTTACACGTGAGCGGAAGCGAGTTCTAGTAAATAATCCTCTGTACGCATGCGCACAACTTACGTTTTGAGTTATATGGTTCAACTTTAGAGTGTGAGAAATAACATGACTTCTCTGCAGGGATGTCCCATAGTAAATGATGGTAAATAGATGGCAAATAGTTTGAAGGTATAAAATGGGCAGAATCGTGAATTTCGAACTAAAACGAATTATTGTTCGCACCTTTTGGTAGGTTTTAAAATTAATGCCCATGCCACTCAATCACTAGGTCCGTCAAAGGCACAAGGTCGACAAGGAAAAACATTGTATGGGTGGCATAAGCGTTGCTCGTACGTGCGACTTGCTAAGCACAAAGTTAGAGGTGACTTATCAGAGAAATGGGTTTCTGGTTAGGCTGCGTGGCGGTAGCGGGATTGTTTGTACAAAGTTTGAGCGGAAAGATCAGCAGACAATCAAATCAAATCAAATCAAAACAATTATCACCTCCAATACGAAGACAAAAACGCAACAGCTCTACGCAAGATTCGTTTCACAGTCTTATAGACACAAACATCGGTTATCATTTTTCAGATTACAAAAAACGCACAAATTTACTCATTCCCCGCTTCCTTTTAAGTTTTACTCAACTCCAGCTGCCACGAAAGCCAATAAAAAGCGCCGAAAACGAACTTATGACAGTCTCCTGAAAGTCTCGTGACTCGCCATTGAACTTTGTCTCATCACATGTTTGTACGTGACAAAACACCACTTGTTTACACAAAACAGTAATCTGATCTCACGCTCAATCAACATAACACGTTCTTTACACGTGAAACGACCCACACTAAACATCATCACATGACTGCCTGGCCCTACGATAAAATCCCCCCCGGACCTATTAAAGCACAATTTGGCCTTGAGTTGATCACGTGTACTCCACCTGATAAAATTCACGTTGTTTACCACACAGGCCAACCACTCCAT
Organism: Siderastrea siderea; assembly: GCA_964030785.1. Taxonomy (NCBI): domain Eukaryota; kingdom Metazoa; phylum Cnidaria; class Anthozoa; order Scleractinia; family Rhizangiidae; genus Siderastrea; species Siderastrea siderea. Next base: position 19,953,306 of record OZ034967.1, read on the forward strand.
TATTCTCGAATTCGCTCATTTAAAATTCCAACGATTCCTTTGCCCATTACCACCTCTCTACATAACAAAACATCCTTTGATATTATTTTCACCCAATTTTGTATCTTACTTTCACATCAAAACACTCATCAAAACAAAATTTATTCGCTAAACACAACCACTGATTTTTATGTAGCTTCAGCGAAGCTGAGACCACTACCGTGTGGCACCAATATTTTTGCGGGAGTTTAATTTTGTGAATGGTGATTTTTTTTTGTGTGTTTTGCAGGACTAATCTTTGCGATTGGGGAAACTGTTTATTCTTCTTGGAATTAATTTTTGCGATTTTCCGGAAGCCGCCTTCTATTTGTAATTATAACATTCTCGTTTTTTGAGTATAAACAATCGAATGCAGGTGGACAACATGCAGATGTATAACATGTTAAATCAGTTAATCAATGGAGTACCTTCAGACGATCCTTTTCTTTAAAGCTTTTAACAGCTTATTACTTGTAATGTACCGACTGCAATTTCATCGTTTTATTTCTGAATGGTTTGCTTCTAATTTCGTTTTATTTTTGAACGAAAGAGACGGTTAAAGTAAATGGGCACCAACATAATATTACATGACATGTAAAAGGCGATGTTTGTATATAAATTTCGACAATGGAGTAAATTTTTGCGGAAATTATTTTTTTCCGCGGGAACTTTTTTTTGCGGATCGTGAAAAATCCGCGAAAATCATAAAAATTTGAATCCCGAAAAAATTAGTGCCACAGTCAACCACACGGTATGTCAGCACGTGCAATGTTTCTGGCTTTTTTGTCAGTTTGCTACGTGACTAGTCACGCAAGACTTGCACAAGACACACAATGGCATGATCTTTTCTAACAAGGCACGCTTATTACTCGATTTTAGCCGTGTGTTCCTAAATGTAAGTCCGTGTGAAATAATGTGGAAAATAAAACAGAGCTTACCTATATATTTGTCTGGATACGGGAGTTGCCACGTTCGTCAAGCATGATGTCACGCAAGAAGAAGACGTACGTGACTCTCAAGATCGGCTATTCTCTTCTGGTTCAAACATTACAGAATTAATTTTTGTGACAAGTTACGCTTCCTACTAGATCCAAAATATTTGTCCATGGAAAAATATTCTTTCCATTAGAAAGCCACAAAATTAAATTTCAATCCATTGAGCTGCCGAGAAACATCTGAGAATGAGCTTCAGAAAGGGCTGTTTTGTATTATTTTGTTTGTCCCATATTCACACTGTTGTCAGATATTTTACAGATTTTATCTCACTTTCTTCTTGTTTTGTCGTCATTTGAAGCCACACTTGTACGCATTAGCGTACCATCTATTGATCAACGACGCATACCAATTCGAAACCACTAATATAAACTCAAACATTGATCTTTGATCACCCTCAAATCTGTAAGAAGCCCTGGGAACGAGGTTGCACAATATCGGACACAGCTCCACTTATAAGGTAAACTCTGTCTAAAAACCAATACTTTTCGAATGCTCAACGCTACTCAAATAACCAACATCACAGTAGTGTACCTTGTTACACGCACGTTCATTCAATAACCATTTCCGTACCTCTCATTGACAGCTACAAAATAGCTCACGCACGCTTTGCGTGCCTATGTTTATAAAGTGATAGCACTATGCAACAGGATCTGCAAATTGCCAGCAGGGAATGTTGCTTCAACCTGTGCAATTTTTCCAGGAGATGTGTTAATTCAATCTGATGGTGGACTATTGGATATGCAAGTAATGTATTGAATATCCAGAGGAACTAACCTCTCACTTTGTGTCTCACCAATACCTTTTACTATGGAAGCACAACACAACTAAGCGAAAATCTAGCTATCCAGCACTGACCTCACAAAATAGCTAATTAAAAGACCATTTTTCACAGATATTTCTGGAAAAAATTCAGATGGCCTTTGAACATGATTACCCAGCATCAATGTTTGGTAAATCACAGACACTCTGTCCAATTTTAAGGGGAGCAGGCAGCTGAACACAGACTAGATTACATGCAAAAAAAAATCAATAAATAAAAATACTCACTTCATAAATTTTGAAAGACATATTAATACAGTTGAATACCAAAAAGGAGCAGGACTATGTGTCAGTATTGTGAGGGTGTCATTATTACAAAGGTAGAACAGGCCACTTCCAAGTTGTCTCATAACTCTTTTTTAAAGTGAGTCTTGGTGCACAGCCTTTCCTGTGAAGATGAGTTTTCATTCACATGCAGATAAAACTCATTTTCACATGAAAGGTTGTGCACAAGGCCTCACTTTGAAAAAGAGGCACAAGTCAATTCAGAAATGGCCTATTTACATGAAGTTTGGTCTCTGTCAAACCAAGAGAATTGGTAGTAAAGTCAAGGTGTCATAAGGAGAGGTTTGATCATAGTCACTATCTTAATAAAATAATAAAATGTATGGAAAACAAACTATAATAAAAAAACAGCGAACAAAAAAGCTACGAGAGCATTGGTTTTCCATCCAAAACATCGGGAAAACCAATTCTCTCTCTTAGCTTTTTTCTTTGCTGTTTTTTTTTCTTTTTTTTTTTTCATTATACTTTATTCTAACACAGCAGGACTTGGATTGGGGTTGTATCTGATAGAAGTTTCTACGGAAACAACCCTGATATAACAAACACATTTTTTCAGTCCCTTGACACTTCATTATATTGGAGTTCCACTGTAATTGTTCCACCTTTTGCAGGTGGATAGGTCCTGTTTGGGTCAATTCTGACAAGTAACCCAACTTTGAAACAGCGATATAAAAAAAAAAAAGATTGACTACCAGATGAAATTCAAGAAGCAAGGTTGATCATTTTTCTTCTGAGTTTTTCATACTTGTGATGTAAAAAAAAAGTTTTGTTTCATTCTCATACAAACACACATATTTTGACGAAGCAGCGATAATTTATACACAGCATATAATTTGTATCAGTTAACTCAAAGCTTCAACATCTTTCCCCCCTGGGCTACCCCTGGGCATTTGAACTTTTCAAGATTGGCTTGTTCAGATTCCCTCTCCTCGGGGCAAAAAAGCGGTTCAAATGCCCCATTAAGTAGTACTGAAATACCTCTCCTCAAAGACAAATTTCGTCTTCAATCAAACATTGTTCACGCTTTTCAGAGAGAGATATGCCGTAATGACCCTTTTGAAAGAGTTATTCGCTAACAAAGGCAAAATTCTATCTTGTAAATCCGTCAAACCCTGCAAAAACCGAAAAACCGTATTACACTACAGTACACTAGAACAAGAGATAAATCCGGTTCAAATTACCCACCCTTCCAAGTAACGTTCAAATTCCCTCCTACCCGGGCACGATTCATAGTCAAATGCCTGGGGTATGCCCAGTGGGGGTGGGGGGATGTTGAAGCATCGATTTGACCGGTACATTATATGCTGTAACATTATTTGTGCATATATTAGATTAGTCTGTAATTGGGACACCTGTGATTCCAGGTGCCAATGATATCAGATTTGTACCCCCCTAGAATATTGGACTCCCCAGTCCAAATCCACTAGTGAAAATGGACCCCTCTCGCCCGTTTCTTGAAGGTCACGATAACTTTTCGGCCCTAAAAGCTATTTTATGTGTGCGATGTTTGCATAAAAGACTCAACTTCTGCTGGTTTTGAAAGCTGAGCAATAAAATTCTAAGTTGATAAAACAAGTTGGGCTGATAGGCGGGCTAAAAACTTCGACATAGTTTTATAGATTTGGATTTTAAAATGTAGCTCCAGGCCCAAAAAGTTACCGGGACTTTCGAGAAACGGGATCCTGGGGTCCATATCCTCTAGCGGATTTGAGCCCCCTTTCGCAGATTTGTACCCCCCTCCCCAGTAAAGACTTTGCTCCCCCCAAAAAATCAAGAGAATCTGGCTAAGTTTTTCTTTACAGACATTGGACTAGGGAATTTGGATGGTTTTCCAATTTAAGATGAGATGAATTTCACCTCCAGAAGTAAGAGGTTACTGTTTGTTCTAGCGTCCTGAGATCGATATTTCAGGCGCCATTTTTAACCGGACAAAATCCACGCCCCAACTGTGCCCTTTCACCCTAGAAACAAAGCTAAAGCATCGATGCCATGTCCCTGTCAGAAAAGGAGTGGAAAATGTTTTGCATTTCTCTTAAAAAGGCTAATAATGTGCCATTAAACTTACGCTTACAGAAAATTTATGCAAGCTTTGCAAATGCAAACATACCTCGCCATTGGAGGACTTGGGATGTGAGCGAATTGCCGCCTTCTGTAAGCCAAAAATGCCGCAAAACTCAAAACAAGAACTAGACATAGCACAACCAAGGCACCAACCACGTACAAAATCGGTTCCAGCATCGTTCAAGAGGGTTATTTCGGCCAATAAACTCCACGGAAAAAGTACAAACAACTGGTTCTGCACAAGAATCGAGTGTTTACTTTGCGTCGCACACAACGCGGTGAGTCCTGGGAACTAAAATCGGATAAAGTTACGCGGGAAACTGGGATCGTGTGAAAATGTACCTTTTTGGGGAGGACACGGGCAGTACCATTGGAGGGGAGGCGAAGGGAAGTTAGAGAATTTGCGATTCCGATAATCTTTCCAGTTCTAGTTTAAGGAATACCCTTGTCAGCTTCTGCCCAAACGCATACTCCCACCGCGATACAGGAGCTGGGGGTTGATGGACTGGAGTTTTTTCGTGTACGCGTGTTACAACAATTCCAAAAGGTATTGATTGGGTCGTAAGTTGTGCGGACATTTTGCGAAAAAAAGGGCAAAGAACGTAGATTTTTAATCCTTTTGCGACTCCTGGTGGTATTTTTCAGTGGATAAGGGTTTGATGATCAGTACAATTTGTTTTGGGCCGAGGATACTCGTACTTTCTTTTCTTGATCTAGTTTCTGAAGAGGTCAACGACGCCACTATCCTCGAAAGTTTGGGCGTTTGCATTTCAAACGCCTAAAAGAAAAGCATTGTCCAAAATGTGAGTCAAGGCATATAGCTTTCAGTAACCGGACGGTGGACATTTGGAATCCACACGCGTTCCAAATTTCGTGATGCAGTTCCTTAACTTAAATGTAACCGATGTACAAAATTTATGTCATCAAACATACGCCGAGACCAGGGAAATAAACGACGAGACCGATCAGGACAAGTCGGTTTCATTTTTGCAGCCAGTGCCTCGCCTACCTGTACCCCTCATAGTTAGTCGAGGGACGGCAGGGTTCAAAGGCGATGACAAAAGAGGTACAATCTATGCTGAACATACTACGACCGTGCACAATCTTTTGTTTTTTAGATCACACCCTATGGCTGAATAATTTAGGGCAACATTTCTATTGGTCTGTTGTTCAGACAAAGTTCAAGAGATATTGTGGTTGTGCGCGGTCAAGGCCCGAAAAATGTAAACAAAAACCTCGAACAAAGAAATTTAACATGTTTCATAACCATTGCACTTTATTAACTATGTCCCCCTTCAGCTACCAGCCGACTACCAGGAGTAATTGGTTAGGAAAGGAACGCATAGGAAAGAAGATACGAAACCTAGGGAAGTGTGAGATGTAACAAGAAACTACCAGCAAGGCTTCTATTCTACCAGCCTTTTTATTCTTTTTATTCTATTCTACCGGAGAGAGTGGTGGATCACATAACATACACGGTAAAAGATCCCTGACTCTTGTGAATGAGATTGACGTACAAGTACGCCATGGTCGAAGTCTGTCTACCAGAGCGCGTGTGACCGCTGACACAGTGCTTTCATTATACAGTTGACTCCCGATAACTCGAACCTTCAAGGGAAATCAAAAAAGGTTCGAGTTATCGGGAGTTGAAGGTATGGGAGGGTGGGATTCCTACTGACACCACTTATTACATGTATTCTCACAGGAACAACTGACATGTTTAGTTTTGTGTATCAAAACACCAGGAAACTAAAGAAAATTGACACAGAGAACAATTAGCCACTTCAAAAGTACAATGCAGCTCAATTTTTCGAAAATTGTTTCAAAATAAATTCAGTGTTATGGAGTATGTTTTTTTCTCATTACATTTTGACAAACGAGGCTCGAGTTATCGAGGGTAAAATTATAAAGAAAATGACCCGAAGGGAATAGGAATTCACTTCGAGTTAACAGGAAATTCGAGTTACCGAGGGTTCCAGTTATTGAGGGTAAAATTACAGTAAATGTATGGAGCAAATCCAGGAGAAATCAATTACCGAGGTTTCGAGTTACCGGGAGTCAACTGTAGGAGGCTCGAGAGGGTAAGGAATTAAAAAACCCCTACGCTTAAGTAAACTGATGATAATAATAACATTGGCCACAAGATGGTAACGACTACATGAGCAGTTCCTCAAAAATACGCCTCGTAATAATTATTCTGTCTTCATTTTTGACTTCTTTGTCCGAAAATGCAGCAAAATTTTAGTACTAGACACTCGTGTAAGACTCCTAGGAAGCAACTTCTGGAGGAAAGAAAAGAGACCTCGGGAGCGAGATATGCCTGAGATGGTTAGGGACGGACCATTGGAAAACTTATCGGGGCGGGGGGATGAAATACAAAAAAACAATCATGCGCGGGAAGATTGAGTGAAAAAAATTCATGCAAAGCAATTAGCCCAGAAGAAAAGTTCTTGCATAAGGGAAAAAAATTCCTGCAAGGGAAATGTTAATGAAAAAATTCGTGCAACTCGAAAAATTCCCCACCCCCTCCCATAACTTTTCTAATGGTCCGTCCCTTGAGTAAAAGAATTTGTGTACTATGTAACCGATGAGAAATGTAACATATTTCAAAATTAATAACCCCTAGTGGCTAGTGTGTAATTTTGATCATTCTATTCAAGCGTAGGATTTTTCACACCTATGCTAGCCTCCTGAGGACGAGCGATGCACTTCTTACACGCTCGCATTGCCAGCCCCAATCCTTTGCAAAGCTTGTGAAAAAGAACCTAGGAATATGTTGCTATATGCAGTTCCGTCGGAAAATTTTAAACTAGCTTTTTTGAGTGGACGTTTATTCTTGTGACCAGCTTTGCAAGTTATTAATTATGCACAATTTTCACGAGATCTATTGTGTCTGTGCTCATCAATGAGGCAATAGAAAGTGAATTACCACATTGGGTGTCAACTGAACAGTTTGTGTTTTGTCTGTCTACTCAAACAGATATCTCTACTTTCCAAGATGAAGGTTGTTGTATTTTTTGTCTTTCTAGCTCTTTCATTGTTCCAGTGCCACCAAGATGTACGGACACAAGGTATCAGACGGTCCGTCCTTCCTTGTCAGGGCACGGGAGCCGACAATAGAGCACTTCTGAACCTGCTGGGCGAAGGCAAGCCTATCCCCCAGAAGTTACAGGTTTCAGGCCCTTGCGAACTAGATATGGCGACGAAAATAAGTGGTGATGCAAGAACAGGAATGCGTTTCGACTTCCAAAAGACCTGCTACGTCGTAGGGATGTCAGATCTGGTGGTGTTTGTGAAGTCCAAAACAGGCGAAAAACCGCTACCTGGCAGCGAGCAATGTGCTAATTTCCCTGCACTCCAAGCTGTATATCTCCCTCAGAACGAAAACAAAATAACCTATATGATCCTCAAGCCAGGCGTGGCTCCTTGGTTTTTCACTACAAAACTGGGCGGATGCGACGTTTTCTTGGCAACGGCTGCAAACAAACGTAATAATCCCATGGCTATCCATTCCAATTTGAACAGCTGTGGTAACAAACTAGACAATCTCCGGTTGAAAGGTGAAGCTGTTGACCAAACGTTGCGCGTCGCGCATCCTGATTATACGTTGATTGCTCGTGTGTACAGTGCACCACCACCCAAAGACAAGACGCAAACTGATCAATATTTGAGACAATATCAAACAAACCACCCGGGAATAAGACTCGTAAGTTATAACACTAACCCCCCTGCAATCCCTCAGTACTTCCAGTTCATTGGTCATTTCGAACAACACTGGACTTTTATTGTAAAGGGAGAAACTGACGGTATTACTATGACACAGATAACACTGGTGTAGGTAAGTTAGGTTGCATGTAACCACCTGGTCGAGCGAAAACCTATCCACTTGCCATACAGTCAGGTTTTGAGGTCGTTCGGTTAGTAGATGTTCTAAGAATGAGAAATACATACGAAAAATCGCCACTTGAATGTATCGATAACTTCAGGATAGTGTAACTGTATATGATTTGCACGCTTAAAAGCAAGTTCGATACGTGAAATAGTATTTCACACCTTGTATTACATGGTAATGCTGGAAAGAATGAAAACTATTGTAAAACGTCGGAATAAAAATAAACGTTAAATGGCAAACAAAAACCCAGAAAGTTTTAAATTAGTTTACCATTGACAACTGAATCGCTTATATAATTTCTTACGTTACGCACCGTTTAGTACTCCAACCCGATAACTTACTTTTTTTGGCGAGTATAAGTCATTAAGTAGCCTGAGAAGGCCTACTCTGGGACCCAAAGTCGCCCAAAATCGCCTAAAGTCGCCTAAAGTCGCTCTAAGTCGCCTAAAGTCGCTTTAAGTCGCCTAAAGTCGCTTTAAGTCGCCTTAAATCCCTTGTATATAGTTTATATATTAATAGTAAACTATGTAAAACTTAATATAGTTTATTTTCAGTTTGCTTGCCAAAGCTGTTGCCTAACCAGAGCCCTATACAATAAAATGCCCAAGGAATCATCGTGGGGCCCCTAAGTTTCTTGTTGTGACACTTACTAACTCACAGGTTTCACTTAATGCCTTACTTTTTGGCCTGTGACCAATTCGGCAACAACCTTGCTTGCTAGCTGTTGTTAAGGTCACTGTTGCATGTTTATGTACTACTAATGTCTTTAGTGTGCGGGTCCATACCAACATCACAAGAGGTCATTAGAAATTCCAAGGGGGGTGGGGGCAGTGGAGGCTCTTGAAAGCCACCAAACTAGAATTTCCAGAAGGGTGGGGTGGAATAGGGGGTTGGTGGAGCATTCAAACTAAAACATTTTCATGGGGATAGTATGGATATTTTCTGTAACAATGCATTATGGTGTACCATGATGATTCCCATGTATATGTATACCACAACTGTACTTAGGTTCACCTTGGCATTTCCAATTAAGTCACTGAAGGTTACCCAAAATTGCCTAAAGTCGCTCAAAATCGCCCAAAGTCGCCTAAAGTCGTCCAAAATCGCCTTAAATCGCCCAAAATTGCCCGTAATTTTGGACAAAATAAGCTAAAATCGCCTAAAGTCGCCTTAAGTCGCCCAAAGTTACGGCGACTTTGGGTCCCAGAGTAGGCCTCTGAGAAAACAGCCGACGTTTTGCGAGGTCGCCACTTGAGCCCTCGCAAAACGACGTCTGAGTAACGAGGGCAGAAATTCCATACTGATGACGTGCACTACCCAGATCTTTGTAGTACTTCTGATTGGTTGTCAGAAAATTCCCTCGAGGCATAACCAATCAGAAGCACTACCAAGATTTGGGTAGTGCACTTCATCAGTATGGAATTTCTGCGCTCGTTACTCAGACGTCGTTTTGCGAGGGCTCAAGTGGCGACCTCGCAAAACGTCGGCTGTTTTCGCAGGCTTGTCACTAAGCGGTTTCATGTAAAATCGCTATTAAACAGCTTCTCTTCAAACTTGTTATCCGATCCCCTAGCAAAACATCAAGCAGTTTAAGCCCTGGGTCCAAACTATGGGTGGAAAACACAACGCGTGACGGTCTGTGGCCTTTCGCTGCACCAGGGTAACACGGAAAGCCGTAAACGTTTAGAACAAAAATTCATTTTTCAAATCGACACACTTAATCCCCACATGCACGGTACCAACGAGCGCTTTTCATTTAAAGAAGTTATTCTTGTTTTTCACGTGGGCATGTTCCTACCAATAGCGTAGCTCCACCACTCTCCATGTAAACCAAATGCAACCCACAATTCGTTGATTCGCTCTGACGAAAGGCTAACGCTAGAAACGTTGGCCAATTTTATACCTTATCGACTGAGTTGATAAATCCAAATTTTTCGGATTCGGACTTGCTACGTTGTAGTGATGTCGGATCTGGTAGTGTTTGTGAAGTCCAAAACTGGCGAAAAGCCGCTACCTGGCAGCGAGCAATGAGCTAATATCCCTGCACTCCAAGCTATATATCTTCCTCAGAACGAAAACAAAATAACCTATATGATCCTCAAACCAGGCGTAGTTCCTTGGTTTTTCACTGCAAAAACTGGGCGGATGCAACGTTTTCTTGGCAACGGCTGAAAACAAACGTAATAATCCCATGGCTATCCATTCCAATTTGAACAGCTGTGGTAACAAACTAGACAACCTCCGGTTGAAAGGTGAAACTGTTGTCCAAAAGTTGCGCGTCACGCATCCTGATTAGACGTTGATTGCTCGTGTGTACAGTACACCGCCAGCCGAAGATAAGGATGCAAACTGATCGATATTTGAGACAATATCAAACAAACAATCACGGAATAAGACTCATACAATGCAGTAACCCTCCCCCCCCCCCCCTGCAACACCTCAGTTCTTCCAGTTTATTGGTCGTTTTGACCAACACTGAAAATGTATTGTAAAGGGAGAAACTGACGGTATGACTACGACACAAATATCACTTTTGTAAGTACGTTAGGCCATCCCCCCTTTTTTTTCTCCGTTTAGCGTCGTCCGACCGACCCAAATTTTGGCGTTTTCAAAAAAAAAAATTTCTGTTACGAGGAAGGTAATGACGTAGTCCAGGAGCCCATATATGGGCTCCAGCGTAGTCAAACATTTTTCCACCTTTAATCTGAAAAATAAACTTTGTTTTTGCAAATACAGATCTTAACGCTGAATACCAATTTCAACCTTTACCACCACATCAATCTTGCCTTCCTCGACCTCCTTTGCCGCCATGTTGATTTTGTAACCACATCTTGTTGTTTCCAGGCTCCACGGCAATGATGCTGGGGTACCGGGCCTCCTAGTTCAAGACTCCTCCTCATTTTGGAGTACCTTTTTGGGGGCCTATTTTTTTTAATCCTACCGACCGACCCAAAATCAGGAAACGCATTCGAAGCTAAATGAAGGAAAAAAAAGGATGGCCTTACGGACCTTACGTAATTAAAAAGGATAGTTCCCCTTGTCGAAAGAAAAATAAGCCCATCATTTGGTTGTCTGGTTTAATGGCCGTTTGGTTCAAAAATGTTAATTAACAAAAATGGTTGTGCCTTCACAATTCATTATAATCGAATTAGATGTGTTGCTGTATTCATACTGGAGGACGTTAAAACCGTCTAAGACATATTTAGACAACTACATAAATACGAGATATAAGAAAGACGACTCTAACAAACCCGACGCATTCTACAGACGACTCAGCAGCTGTCTCAGAAAGACGAGTAGCCTCCACTGCAGACCTCCGTGAGAGTGAAATACGTGATAAGCCTAAAGAATTTCTGCGTTGGAGGCTACGAGACGAGAAGCATTAAACATCTCACTTGAAAGACAGATGTTAAAGCGTCTACACGTCTCATGCGTCTCTAGTATATTTACAGCCAATTGGTTGCTTGTAAATTAATCCAAAGAACTGAAGGACAGTGAAGGTACGTCAGGCAAGGGTAAAGAACTTAAAATACCATTTCCCAGCCCAAATTTGACGACTTTAACGTCTGCCTTCTATGGTCGTGTTCTATTGGGATCAACCGTTTTTAGTTGGTTGAGTTGGTTGGGTTTTTTCGTGTTCTATTGGGAAAAAACCGTTTTCGGTTGGTTTGGTTGATCAACTTTTTCAACCAACTCTGAGCTTGGTTGAAACGGTTGAAAACGATGGGTAGCGTCCGCTGACTTGTTAGCAAGCATCGGTTTTCACGCATTGCGTCATTATTTTTGCGCGTAGTCACGTGTGAACTGTTAGCCACAAACGTATTTCCTCTCTTTCATGTTTTTTTAACTAGTACTTACTCTCTGATAAATTAGGGACGACATTCTCAAAATACCCTGTAATACAAGTGGCAGGTGTCCTCTCTGTCTTCAGTAGCGATGTTGCCATGTATTCCAATTCATCGTCCGATTCACAACGTGGTGGAACCAATTCTTCTAACAGTTCTTGAAGGATAACCGATGCTACGAGTTGCGCTTCCGCCATCTTGCCAACCTTGGCAGAAAAAATTGAGGAAGTCTGGAAATGACTATGCTCAGTCACAACCGCTTGTCAACCAAGAACGGTTGAAAAAGTGTTCTTTTGAAAACCTCAACCGTTTCAACCAAAACCGGTTTCGGTTGAAACGGTTGATCCCAATAGATCACGACGTAATATATCAAACACGAGAAAGAGTGTTTCATCAGGATATCCAAACACCGAGAAGTGGGTTGAAAAAACGAGGCGCAGCCGAGTGTTTTTTAACTGACTTCGAGGGGTTTGGATACCTGATGAAACATTTTTTCGAGTTTTTGATATGGCTTCTCAAACCATTCATAATTCTTGGAGAAATTCAAAGCAAAAGTTTGCAAAATGTTATGAGTTTTACTTTTTCCTGTTTAAGACACGAGACCTGCCAAATATGGTTGTGACTCGATAATCTTGAAAACCTTTCCCATGGAACAAACGTGGCGAAGCAGCTTGTCGGTGAAGTTAGGGTTTCCAAGATACGGTGCTTAGGAACTTTCTATAGCGACAGTATGGTAGATAAGAGTTTTCCCCCTTAATGAATGGGGACGAAATAATGTTATTTAATAGAAGGGAGACCCGGCGTTACTAGCGTTACCAAACCGTTTTGCGGGAGTTTAGTTTTGCGAATGGGCGATTTTTTTTGTTTTGTGGGAACTTATTTTGCCATTGGGAAAAACTGGTTTCTCTTGCTGGGAATTAATTTTTGCGATTTTTAGGAAGTCGCCTTCTATTGGGAATTACAAAATTCTCGTTTTTTGAGGACAAAAAATCGAATACGAGTGAACAACATGCAGATGCAGTTGTTTAAAAGGTGGATAGCGCTATCCACTAGAAAAGTTTGAAAAGTTAAAGAAAAGTTTTTGCCTTCCATGCCTTCATTTCTTACCCTGTGAGCAGAATCTCCCTTTACCTTCTCGTAACAGGCGAAAGAGGGAAGGAGAGATTCTGCTCACAGGGCATTCATTTCTTTGAAAAAAAAGATTTACCCGGTAACCTTTTGGCAGTTATAATATAGGAAATTCATTATATTTTCTATTAACTTTCCTTTATTTGCTTTTTCTAGTTTGGAAGGGTATTCTCGGGATCCAGGATTTGACCAAAATATGGTGCGGGATTCGGGAAAACGCCGAATATCTTGACGGGATTCGGGATTTGACTGCCACCAGGGAAGCGGGATTCGCCAAAATTTGGGCACGGGATGCAGGATTTTTTTGCCTGTCTGTCAGGAATTTGGGAAATCATCACGACCAAATAAACGTTCTAGCAGGAAAAGCGAATCAACCATGCGAGCACAAAATATCAATGGAAAGGGCCAATCTACATCTCAAATTTATTAGCTTTTGCAGAAATTAGTCTTTTTTAATGTATATTTTGGAAAGAAAAAGCGGGATTCCCAGGGCTTTTCCCAGAGCTTTTCCCTTGGCGAATCGCCAAGGGAAAAGCCCTGGGAACGAGGTTGCGGTCAAAAAAGTACAGGATGCAGGATTCTCGTGAAAAAAGGGTGGGAATGCGGGATCAGGACCCCCCCCCCCCCCCTTCCAGAGCCTGTTTAAATGTAGGGTGAAATTATAAGTTCCAGTAGAAACGCCTGCAGCTTTTACTAAGGAGTTACATAGTATACAGATGTTTTAAAATAATGATACTTCATTTATACTGTCTAACTTAATTGAATACAGCTTTTGTGCCATTTTGGTCTCAAAAAGGAGAAAGAGTAAAGGCTGGATTGGGTCCGAAAATCTGAAATAGGGTGTAAGATAAGCCCCTCCCCTCCGCCCTCTTTCTTTGTGTCTCTAGGGCCTTGTGGGGCTTCAGGAGCTAATTGCCGGCTAAATAGACCAGAGTTTGTCTTCATCTAAAGTAAAACATAGTTTGTCTTACTAGTAATTAATACATGCACAAATAAACAGCTCGTCTCCTATGCAGCCACTTTTAGTGACGCCACTAAAAACGGCTAATAAACAGCAGGAAAGTGCTGAATCGAGCTGAATCCTAAGAACAATACAAAGAGTTGTGAATAGTTCATTTTATCGCTGTTTTTTTTTTTTGTGAATATTCTACTTCAGATTTGAGACAGAACGGTTAACCCTGTAAAAATGCGCCTTTTGTTTCTTTATCCAACTGTCTTGATCACCCCCCCCCCCTCCCCTTCCCACCCCTCCTCTTTTTCACGCCGCGAACTTGGTTCGTTGCGTGTGATGTGATTGGCTGCGTGACCGTGCTAATTTATGCGGAATTTTCTGTTATGACGCAGAGGGTTATGACGCAAACGTATGAAAAGGTTAGATTGGATCGACGAGGAAGCAACCTGCGACATTTTGTTGTGAAAACAGCGACGATCAAGACATCTTCATGCCTAAGTACAAGGAGATCGACTACAAGGGGCCGAGAGGCCGTTGGCCGCTTTGGGTGATCCCAATTTTAGTGGCAATACTCCTCCTTTTGATCGGGATTTTTATTTTTATCACCCTCAGTGCGAAGGAGCACCGTTGTCTCTTTTTCGACTGCGAACAACCACGAGACAAAGTCATCAAACTGAGCGAACCACGAAATGACGTCGTTATTCTCCCGAAAGACGAGTCCGAGAGACATGGTTTTGGTCGAGGCAACGAGAGCAAGACAGTTAAAGCGGATCAAGAGGGCCAGATGGAAAACTTCATAACTGTACGTGGGCAACTTATCTTCGATGGCGGCGCTCCACAAAGTCTTCCATCGAACTCGCATTTGAAGGTGAAGTTGGAGGATGTCAGCATTATGGACGTCGCGTCTGTTTTGGTTGGGCACACTATGGTCGACTTGTCGAGTTACGATGAAGCACAGAACCTCAGGTACACCATAAAGTTGAAAAAACCTGATCCCCATGGAAGCTACAGTGTCTCGGCCGTGTTGAACGTGGGTTGGAAAGCGGACAAGAACTCTTGGATTAGAAAAGGCGATTATCACACCGATACGAGTTACAACGTAAAAATCGAGGATGGAATCAACGAATACAAGAAGGATATCACTTTGGTTCAATATAACTGGTGGTGAGGGTCTTATTTTTTACTAGTTTGTTCCTTAAATAGTATTCCCAAAATTTAAACTTTATGTTTGATCTCTTTTATTTTGACCTAATTGAGTGTGCCCCCTAGGTTAGATTTGAAAGGACTAGCTTAATATTATACACTCATAACTTCCTAAAAATAAGCCCATTCTAGCCACAAATCTGCCGCAATAAGCTTAAGTGTATTTTTATCTTCTGCCTTGTGTTTTTCACATGCCTTCAAAATAGTTTTGTGTCCGATAAGAGAATCTCAGTTGGGTTTGTCCTAGAAATATACGCTGTTCGAAATGCCTTTCAATATTTTCTTGCCTAGAAAAATATTTTCGGAAATCCGAGACAGAAAATGATGTTTTCCTAACTTGAGAATTTTTCATTGTTCGTTCACCTGGTAAGCAGTTGTTTTTTGTGGTGTTGTAAAAACGAGACCATCAGAATCTCTTTTTTTTTTTTTTACTGTGAATGTACGAACAGAATTGTTGTAAGTGGTCAAATAAGCTTATATATCTTGAGAAATCTTTTGCTGATGGTGTAGCTTCAATAATATGATTTAAGTCTTTTTAAGGGGGTTCTGTTACAAAAGTAATTAATTTTATTATTTGCTGTCTGTTCTAATGACAAGGGATTGTTACAGTAAATGCTTGATGTCAAGACACAATTAAAATCCAAAACAACAGCTATTCCCTTGAGCCACATTAATTATAAGTGATGCATATGTTTTGCTTTGGATACAGTACTCCCAACGTTTGGTATGCAAATTAAAGGCACAGCACTTTTGATTATTTTGTGTGTGCGTTAAAATTCCAATAATATTGTAATTCCTTGGGCATATGAAGGCTTGATTTTTGCTGTGAAGAAAACAGTTCTTGTGAGTGAAGCAGCACAATTAGGAAAGAAAACAGTAGTACTCAAAATACAGTTTTTGTAACTAGAAGACCCATACACATAGCAAGTAGGGTAGGTTTACTTTAAGAAATTTCCAGTTCTTACATTTGTAGAACAAAGTTCTGTCTCACATACAATTTAGGCTTGTTACTTGTGGCATTAGTTCTTAAATATTGCCATCCCTTGTCATCATCATCATCATCATCATCATCATCATCACTGTTGTCATCTCTGTTGTCTGGCTGTATTGGAAGTGACAACAATTTCCTTCCACAGTTTAACCTCTCTCCTCTAGTTAATAGCCTTTATCTAAAGGTCTGTTAATATCATTTACGTGATGTGATTATAATCTGCTTATGACCGAGCTTGCCCTGTATTTTGTATTTCATATTGCTTTTGGGAATATGGTTGCTTAATTTGATTAGTTAAATGGTTTGACTAAATTAATGTCAAGATCTTCGTGGAAAAAATTCCTAGTCCCCAATGGGAATCGAACCTGTGACCTTCCAGAATACCGGTTAGAATGCTCTACCACTGAGCTATGGAAGACTTGTGATGAGCAAGGTCATACAATTTGGGTAATGTGCCATAGGACACGCGCAGGTACAAACTATGACAACAGGTCATGGCTTCGATTCCCATTGGAGACTCAGAATTTTTTCCGAGAAGATCTTGACATTTATTTATTCATTTGTTATCTATTTATACCTGCTTTACTCAAAAGATTTGACTACTTAATAATATTATTTTCATCAGGAAAACTTTTTGTCTACAAGCTCCCTTAATGTTGCATATAAGAGTTAGACCAATCTTAAGCCTTCTCATAATCTTTTCTAGTAGTAGGCAGGTTAAGGGAGTGGTCCCTGGGTGGCAGGGCTCGGGTGCTGTTGCTTACTGGGGGAAAGAGACAATAGCGGAGTGTTGAGGAAGGAGGCAAATAAGCATCTGTATGCAACAAAATTGCTGGCTGCCTGCACATTATGAGAGGGCTGCAATATAGTCACTTTCTTCTTAGAAATGCTCTGAATGCCTTTTGAACAATACAGCACAAATATAAGGGTCCCTCAATCTTGATCTTGTATGTTTACAATATTATTTTGGTACCAAGATGTTTTGCATTTTGTTGCTATCGTGGACATGTCGCACACCCAAAATTCATTTTTTTGCTATTTTAAATGTGCCTGAATAGCTAGTTTTTGTTTTTTGATAACTTACAGCACAGCATAATGCAGCATAGCATAATTTTCCAGTTTCAGCTAAAAAGTTTACCATTGTATAATATCAAAATGAATAGTCTTATTATCTTATTTTGCTGTAAGTTTGCAATACGTGGTACTAGATATTTTGCATTTTGGTGTTTTTTTTTTAGTAACACATACCCAAATATTTGTGTTGCCATAGTAAACGAGTCTAGAGAGTTCATTGACCAGAATTAACCCTTTCACTCTCAAGACTGCCTAAAATCAAAATTCAAGACGATTCCCAAAATATAATATTTAAATATACAATGGTATCATGTGAAAGTACTGCTGACGAGGTTTCATTTGAATGGTCACACCTTTCATCCACACACTCAGAAGTTAGAATCACCTTTGTGTCTCTATATAACTGACTCTAGGAGTAAAAGAGTTAATAAATTAAGTTTTGTTTTTTAATAACCTGCAGCACAGTGTACTGGTAATTTTCTTATTTGCACCAGGAAAATTTTCAGTCGCAAATGCAAATTAAATCCCGCTATAACAAAGTCCACCTGTTATGAACAATCTTCTTCAGCCAGGCCAGAGTTACAGTAAAATGTATGGAACAGAAGTCGATTATGATGAAACCCAGTATAACAAAATCCCCGATATAATGAACACAACCCAGAAGCCCAAACTTACAATAATTTTTTCCCTGGTATAACGAATTATTATCATCACTCAACTGAAGTTGAATGCGTAACAGTTCAACAGAGATGCAGACAGAACTTTATTTAAGATAGATAGATAGTTTATTGAAACATCCTTTGTAGCCAATAGGCTGAATTATAGATGATTTTACAATTGGTACAATGTATACAATATAGGTAAAGGGGGGACTAAAAATAAAGTACAAAGTAGAAAAATATATAAAGGATTAAGGATTTTATTTAACATATAAAGGATTAAGGATTTTATTTTTAGAATTTTATTTAATCATTGGACTGTGGGTAGTAATTGCATGATTAAAGCAAATGCTGTGTGGCGTGACTTAACACTGTTTAGTTGTAAGTAGCCAAACCCCGATACAGTGAAGATTTTGGTTGTTTTCCCATAAATTCATTATAATGGGGCTTTGTTTTTAAAAAAACAAACTCCCATTATAGCGAACACGCTATATCAGGGTTCCATTGTCCTTAGCTTGGTATACCAAAATATTTTGCATTTTGGTACTTTTTGGGCCTGACTGAATCTAAGAAAGACAAAAATTAATATAATGTGCTGGCGTTTAGATCAACTTTAGAGCTGACTACATAATTAACTGTTTTAGCTGTTTTAAAGTTGTTTTTGTTTTTTCTTAGATTTAAAATTTTGGCACTGCATTTGTGCATCATTAGGG
This sequence comes from Siderastrea siderea, assembly GCA_964030785.1. NCBI lineage: Eukaryota > Metazoa > Cnidaria > Anthozoa > Scleractinia > Rhizangiidae > Siderastrea > Siderastrea siderea. The sequence goes on from OZ034967.1 coordinate 19,971,942, forward strand.
TAAAGGAGAGTGTTTGCACACTTTTTAATGTGACATATTTTCATTGCTTTTCAGATCATTCATGTGCTGTTTCTGACTCAAGATTTGTTATGGCTTGATTGAATTTAAACAACTGCAGTTTTTTTCCTTGGACCATTAACAATGTAAAAATATTTTATTGTAACTGTACCATTTTAATTTATGATTATATATTTAATTTTAAAATCCTCAAAGCCTGCCTTAATGAGAATTATTCAGTTTTTAACAGATGGAGCCTAAGCAAACTGCTTGAAATTATTAAACAACAGTGTAAATATTGTGTTTATCAATGCCAGGGTTTTTGTAAACTATTGAAAATAGTCCAAATAATGTTCTGCAATACCGTATACTAAGCAATCTAATGACGATGAAAAAAAGTTAATGGATAAACCTTAGAGGAAAGCAATAGATAACAAATAACCTGCTTTTGTAGTTAAACTCCATCTTTTGGCAATGCAGATTTCTCCAGGGTTTTTGCATTGTTGGGGGTGGGAAGGGGGGGGGGGGGGGTTAAACGAAAACAACAGGTGTTTGCACTTGTTTCCATCACTAATCACTTTTGTAGTTAATTTGGGTAATAAGTTTATGTTGCTACTTTTATTTTAGTCATTAAAAGGGGGTAACAACAAAGCATAAGTCACATTTTTGTGCTAAAAAGGGATGAAGACTAGCTTTACAGTAGACAGGGAATGTCAAGCAAAAGTAACATGAGAGAATGCAAAAATTACCATCTGCTGCATGGAAAAGTGATGCACATAGTGAGCCAATACCTCGCCTTTCTACTCGGCAGGCTTTCTTCGTACTTGCTTGCATGTGTTTTTTGCTCGACTATCCTTAACCCCTTTAAGTCCCAACAGTGACAAGCAACTAATTTCTCCTTACAGTATTACTACTTTATCAAACATACAGGTCATGAGAATGAAGAAAATCATCACCAATGATCAAATGTCTTGATTTTTTATCAAACTCTCCCAACTAGTAACATAAGAAATACAAGGAGAATAGTGAGGAGAATTAATGGCTGTTAAAATTGGGTGTTAAAGGGTTAAACAGTAGCAGTGAGCACTTGGAAGCATTGTGATTTATATTTACACCTTTCGAAAGTGAACACATAGCAAAACAAACAATTATCATATTATTTTTGTATGTTTTACTGATTTTAAGAAATTGTCTTTTGAGAGCCCAGTGTGTACCCTTTGGAGTTTTCAGAGGGCCTCTTTTCATGTCATCGCAAATGGGTCGTAAGACATTGAACTTATTCCCATACCCAACTTTAGATTGTTTGGTACATTTCTGTTGTTTACTTTTAGAAGCTGTTGCTGTAGTGAGGTTAATATATTGAAAAATGTCAAGGTTGTAGTATAAACAAAACAGCTGCAATAAGCTATGGTATTCAAATGTCAACCTCTTTCTAACAGAAACTTAACCCTTTAAGCCCCAATAGTGACAAGCATCTAAATTCTCGTCACGATGTCACGACTTGAACAAACATACAGGTTATTAGAATAAAGGAAATGATCATCAAAGATGAGCTGTCTTGATTTGTATGCAAATTCTCCAAAGTAGCACCAAATAAATATATGAAGAACAGTGAGGAGAATATGCATGTGGATACTGGGCTGAAAGGGTTAAGCTTCTTTATTCCATGCAGAGATGTCTCCTATTTCATCCCTGTTGTGAAAGGAAGGACACGGCAGGCATCTACACCCCAGCTAAAACTTCCTTCAGTTGGTTTATTTTTATATGCCACGTTTGGTGCACTAATGCAGATTTCATGCAACAAAACAGTTTTACTTGCAGCAAATTATCCTGTGTGCCACTCTCTAGAATAAACCCTTTGCTACAGTATTGATCTACCACATTGGAGTGTCTGCTTTGTTGAGGTGTCCACCTATTTGAGCAAGGTTAAAAATGTAGTTTTTGTGTGTTACTGGGACCTGCTCGACTAAGTGTACTTCGTGCAATCGAGCATAATTATTAACTTTGAGGCCCTAAGCATATATTTTTTGAAGAAATAATCTGTAAAGAACAGTCAAGTGTAATGTGAGAGTGATTTCGGTAGATTTTCAGTCTAAAAAACATATTTTCTTTGTGAGGAGTTTGCGTCCTGTTGGCCAAAAAAGGTAATAAATAGGAAAGGGTCATTACTAAGTCTTGTTATTGACTTGCTGTATAGCAAACCTGTGAAATGATTTCTTGCAATCATTGTAAAAGGTTTTTGTTAATAAACAACTACTAATACTTATTCAAAATGTGTTAATAGTGTTGGAGTTAAATGAACTAGACTGGATCACTGCGCTGAAGGGGAATGAAGAAAGCGGGCTAACTAGACCGTGAGTTTCCTTGTTTAGAGCCCAGCAATAGAGATACCCTTCCCCAGGGATATATCTGGCACGTTTTTGGATAGACTCTTAGGGATTGTGTTTCTTGATGCCACAAATTGACCCTTTCTGTCATACATATGTCTCAGTGGTTTGTGCTGTGTGTTGGAGTGACGATCCCTGGTGGTCAGACTTCTCCTGTCAAACTTTACTTCTAAACATAGATATGACGCACAAACTTATTTCAACTATTGGTCTCCCCAGTATCATGTGAACTGTCCATATTGGAGAGGTCTTCTGCTGTGCAAGTATAAACCCTTTTGAGGGGGGAGGGAGGAGGGAGGTTCCCATATAAAGTTGGCAGGGTAGCTTGTTGTTCCTTTTAGGAGTTGAAATTTGTGCTTTGAAATTTGCTACCTCGTTTTAGCCTTAGGGGTGACAATGCGATTGGTCCACACCCTAAAGTCTTAAAATGCCTGACAAGCACCTTGGTCACTCTTATATGGACATTGCTGTAGTTGTTTACTTTTAAAAGCTGTTGCTGCAGTGAGGTTGATATATTGAAAAATGTCAAGGTTGTAGTGTAAGCAAAACAGCTGCAATACGCTATGGTATTCAAATGTCAACCTCTTTCTAACAGAAACTTAACCCTTTAAGCCCCAATAGTGACAAGCATCTAAATTCTCGTCACGATATCACGACTTGAACAAACATACAGGTTATGAGAATAAAGGAAATGATCATCAAAGATGAGCTGTCTTGATTTGTATGCAAATTCTCCAAAGTAGCACCAAATAAATATATGAAGAACAGTGAGGAGAATATGCATGTGGATACTGGGCTGAAAGGGTTAAGCTTCTTTAGTCCCCATCCACCTGAAATGTGTGTGAAATGCAGACTGCGGACTATTGTGCTGACTGTGCAAATGGGCGGGTGATAACAATAGTCCCATTGTTTCAAGAACGATAAAACACTCTAAGGTGCGGGATTGCAGAAAAACGCCTCACACTCATTTGCATCTCATTGGATAACAAAAGAATAACAAAACAGCACATTTGTTATATGCCTCGTTCTTTTAAACTCTGAATTAATTTTCCGCAATCCCGCACCTCACTCATAAAACATTGGTACGCACTCATTCCGCAGTCTTCATTTCACAGTGCCCAACCAAATAATACTCAAAGGTGTGCAGGTTATTTTGTGGAGCTGTTTGTAAGGCTAGTTTCTGTGAATTTTTGACATGGATGCGTGAAAGAAACAGAGAAAACTGTGCGATATTTTAGAAAAAAACATTTTCTTTATCGACAAATATTGCGTGACGACCGAAATGAGGCCGGGAGCTCTTGGGAGGTCTGGAAAAGAAGGTTGTGTGACAACCATTATCCTTCAATAGGCAAGAACGTCGTGCTAGCCCACATGTAAGGCACTAATGTGAAGGCAAGTGAGTACAAGTGAAGGAAAGTGAGTACAAATGAAGGAAAGTGAGTACAAGTGAAGGAAAGTGTGTGTTAGTGGAGGTAGGTGCGTTAATCAGTTGGTGTATATATTGCTATAGGATTGTAATGTTATTAGTGCTTTATGTGTGGGCTAGCATGAACAATAACACTTTCAACATTCTTTGGCTTGGTTGTGGCATTATATTAATTGTTGTTATTCTAAAAGTACTAAATCCCTTTTTTGACATTTGATTTTGATTGGAGGTCTGTATGCACCACCTACCTGTTGAGATGGAAATGATCCAGTTCAAATATTGAAACAGCTGAAAGATTTGAAGTACGGTGTTTTCTTTCTTTTACTTTCAGTTTCTTTTCAAACGCTGCTGCAAGGTGAAGACCAGTTTATGTGATGACCATTTAAAACTATCATTTGAAACTGACCATTTAAAACTATCATTGAGTTTTAGTATTTTCTGTCCAACAGGAGAGCCTGTGAGACTTCTCGCAAAGCAAAACAATGATTGAAATCACGGGTGAAGTGAAATTTTCAGGCAACTCCGCGCCCGAATCTATTCCACCAAACTCGCATTTGATAGTCAAGTTCGAAGACGTCAGCCTAATGGATGCGCCTTCAGTAAGGCTTGGTGAAACACAAGTTGACGTGACCAATTACAAGAAGGGAGAAGCCCTGATGTACAGTATAAAATGCCCAATGCCTTCGGTCATCGCCCCGGATTACAGTGTTTCTGCCGTTTTGAACATTGGTTGGGAACCTGACGCGGACTCGTGGATCAGGAAAGGGGACTACTTGACGGATACAATGCACCCTGTCCACTTGGTAGAAGGAGTAAATGTCTACAAGGTTGATGTCGAATTGGTTAAATGTGAATAAGTTTGTTTGGTAAGTAACCTGTTGTCTCACGGGAAAAAAATGGTTAATTGGCCATCCCTTGCCATTACATTGCATATGCAGTGTCCTTAAGGGTCCCAGGCTCCAGGAATAAAAATGGGGACTTTAGGACTCCAGACCTCCTTTTAGCCAGAATGATTATTTTGTCTGAGCTTAACGTAAAGAAAGGCTTTGGGCTCTGGGCCCCATAGCAGCACCCAGGGCTCCAAAGAACAACCCCTTTGGGACCTAGGCCTTGCATATATTTACAGGTACATATAAATGTTAATAAAGCCACAGGAGATTTTTGCATCCGTGCCCTCATAAAATTGAATTTCACCACCTTGAATTGGACCACCTTGAATTGGACCACCTTGAAGTTTTTGTATTTGCCTCTTGCACAGAAAAAGGGCGAGTACCTCTAGAAAAAGCAAGAGCAGCTTAAAGTTAGCAAAGCCACTATATGGGAATTTGAGTGTATACCCCACTTAGATTTCATTGGACCACCTTGAAGTTTTTGTATTTGCCTCTTGCACAGAAAAAGGGCGAGTACCTCTAGAAAAAGCAAGAGCAGCTTAAAGTTAGCAAAGCCAATATATGGGAATTTGAGTGTATACCCCACTTAGATTTCAAGATATAGGTCAACGATTTTTTACATGCATTTGTACAGTGCTGATGATTTCTTTCATACCAGCTATATAAGATTTGCCTTTTAAATGATTAATTAATGCTTAAAACATCTAATTAACATCTGAAAAAATATTGAAATTTACTGACCCATTGGTACATCTTCACTTATAGGCAAGGTATAATACTTTTGTCTACAGGTCTTGTTAAGTTTGAGGTTCTATTTCCATTGATATCAACAGCTTTTCTGTCCGAGTCAAAATGAAAAAAAAAAACTACTAGATGGTCTGTTCACAACATTATGTCAACTTGAAATGGATGTGAATTACCCAACTTACCTAATTTTACCCTTATTCCCTGGGTAAGAAGTTTAAATGTAACGACCTAACCTGTCTCCACCCCACACCTCATTTCAGGATATTTGCTGGAAAGAGATGGGAGATGATTATGTTCTGTTGTGCCATTAATAACAAAATCTGCACTGCATGTTCATGTGTGCCATTGACCTGACATGTAAAGCACATTTTTTCAACATCATGCACAGGGGCAGATCAAGGGATGGGATTCACCAAACCCCACTCCCTTTAATCAGTTTTTTTTTTTCAAATTTGCTAAAATTCCTCTAATTTAGAATCTGCTTTTTCAAAACTTACTGGGAAATTTTACTGCCCGAGTCCAGACCCCCCTAGACCCAGGGACATTTGTCTATCCCCCCATTACTTCCAGTCCCTCCCCCCTTTCAGGAAATCCTGGATCTACCCCTTATGCAGTGGATAGCAATAGACATGGCTGTTACCCTACAGCCCCTTTATCCCCTGGTCTTTGTTTTTTCCCCAGAGGGTTTTCTAAATATAGAAAGTTTAGCACAGTTCATCAAATTATTATTAAATAAATCACTTTTCTTTGCTTATTCAACTAACTGGATTTCTTTCCTTTTAGTTCTAGGTTCTCAGGAATCTGAAGTCTTTTCAAAAGATTTTGTTAATAATTTATTAGCTTTTCAATAGATGTTGGGCTGCCAAGAAATGATGGGTTAAAATGTTATAGCCATCAGGTTTATTAGGGCAAGTTGTTTCAACACTGGAGACATTTATTTTAACCTTAGTAGGAAAGGTAGAAACCTGGGGATGTACTCGCTATGGTGTGCCGTGTGTGTAGGCCCCGCCCAAAAGGGTTGCCTTTTTGCACTTAAAGTATATGAAACGGCAGGGGAATTTGCTGTTAGCTTAGAGCCTTTGAGCAACTAAAAAGCAGGTTATTTACTGGTTTTGGCTTATTTTTGAGGAATAAAAAGATGCAATTTTTGTTAGGTATGTGGAAGTGAAACCATTTCAGTAAAGATCAGTACATGCAGAGCCTCCCCATACGAAACTATAATGAACAACCCCTGCCCCGTGGGGAAAGCAATACATGTATGCTTTTGACAACAGAAAATGCAGATTTATCAGTATAAATTAAATCAATCATGGAAACAAAAAGGACATTTTTTGATATCCATTATAATGGAGAAAAGCTTTTCTTCATGCACCCCTTAAAGTCTGCAGCACTGAGCCCTGGAGTCTATGTAATCCATGCAGTAAAAAAATTTTAAGAAAGAAGTATCGAATGGTCCCTTAAAAATTTCAAGAGCCTTTTTAATTGTTATTGATGAATTTTTTCCAGATTAATATACAGCATTAATCTCTGGTATATTTATTTCCTGGAAATAGAGCATTAGCAATATTTAAAATGACAACTTTATTCAGATGACTGCAACTGTACTAATGTAGCTGAATTACATTTACTTCTTGGGAACACAATACTTTTGCAAATATTATGGAAATAAATGGTGCAAGCCAGTATGATGTAAAGGAGTTAAACTCAGGACTGCAGTGGCTGTTCATTTTCTTTAGATCTGGTCAAGAACTTTGAAAAGTAATAAAAGGTAATTCATTTATGAGGTGTGTAGTCCATGTCTTGTGAAGAAGGTGAGGGGGGGTGGGGTAAATCTAAGCTGGAACAAAATACTTGGGCATAAGTGGGGGGGAAGAAAGGAAGAAGGGGAAGAGGGGAGAGATGAGTTTCCTTCCCCTAAATTCCACTGGTGGGGGGGAACAGGGGTGTCCAAACTTCTGGCTTCCCAGATTTCCCACCGCTTTTCGGTTGGCTTCCGACTCTTTGCACTTTTCAATTGCAAAATAATATCAATGTTCTGCAATTTTTTCTCATTTCTCTCACTCCCTACCACCTTCGGAGTCGCACTTCCAACTTCCTTTATTCCTTCTTCCAGTGCTCTTTCTGCCTCCTTTTTTCTCTTGTCCCTTGTCCCCCTCCACTTTCCTATGAGCAAGCTAAGGGAGGGGAGTAGTGGGCTATATGAAAGAGTAGGTTAATTTCTTTTAAAGTATAAATATATTTCATTTTGGCAGGTTGTAGCCTTCAAGTGACAGAGCACATGAGATAATCTGCTGTTTTTGGCTTTGCTTTTTGGTCTACAAGAGGAGACTGCAATTGTTGGTCTGACGACTGCAGTTGTCCTAGCATGTAGAAGGGGCACCATTTACAAAATACTGAAATGATAAATGTCAATATATTATTTTAATACTGGGGGAGAGTAAATGATTTATTTGTCGAGTGGAACTTCCCCTGCTTTAATTAATTCTCTCTCCCTCCCCTTCTGAATTCAAAAAAGGGGAAAAATGCAAAACTTTAGGTTGGAAAAATTCCTGCAATAGCTTGTTTAGAAATAAAATTTCATTATGTGCAATATTGCAACATTTGTCTGAATTGTCTTAACTTTTTAATGTCAATTTGCAGAACGTACACGAAAATACATGAGTGAGAACGAATTTCTTTTCATGTCAGTTTCATATTAGTTTCAAATTAGTTGCAATTAATTGCAGTAAAATCACAAATCGAGGCGCGGATTATTACGTCACAAAGATGACACTCCGGTTGCATGTCATCGGTTGTCAAAGCGGTGAGCTGAATTTTCTATTGTTTTGTTTCCAAAAGTTATATTAGTGTCTGTAGTTTAATACGTATTTAATGTTAATACAGCTATGAAACGAAGATGGAAAGGCTGTAGCGAAGTGAAGATCGCCTGAAAAAGAATATGATTTCAGTGATCTTAATTTTGACCCCCAATTCAGTATAGCGCGACGCGAAGCTATCGTAGGTTCACGGAAAAGTTCTTCGAGGAAAACAACTCAACGCCAAGAATGGACTACTGGTGTACCGGCTGCAATTTTCGAATTCTGATTGGGAAGTAAATTTACACGAAAGTATGCGTGGTCAACTTTTGCACGCGAAAAACGGCTTTTGGTAGTTTTTTTACTCGTTAACAAGGTTTCTTTTTTAACTCTATAGCACAGAGCATAGTAAACCAAACCAATAAAGAAATCGCATTTTACTTTGAAACTGTTGAAAACCGCCCCAAACAACTCAAAAACGAAAAGCTCGGCAAAAACCCAAAACGCAAGCGAGTCTCGCGCAAAAAAGTGAGGCGATGGCAGCGTTTCGAGTAGACTTTCTAAAATACGCTTCCGGTTGTCATTTGTCATTCGTGTGTAATTTCTCGCGCTACTTTCCGTTTAAAGTCTGCTTTCAGAGCGAAGGTGGACTTGCAGCTAGAGTGAGTTTCGAGATTTGCGCGACCATTTACACACCCTTCGCGGGTGTCGTTTCGATTGTCACTCTCGACGCCCAATATTATTCAACCTGGTGAGAAGAACTGCTAGAGCGGCAGAGGGAAATATGGGATGGAGCAAGAGAAAAAAAGTGAGACTGAACGCCGAATTTGATTCAGTTCTCGAAAGATTGTTCAACAAAAAGGTTTATTTTATTCAAGTCTTCACTCAAGCGTTTTGAATTTGAGGTAAAGAAAATGCACTTAGTTCTTCTAATTAAATGCGAGGTGCTTTTAGCTATACAAACGAATTGAGTCTTCGCCGGCGGCCACTCCTTTTGCAACTTGCAATTTTACCGTGTGTACACTTTTAAATTTTCTTGTGCTCTACACTGTACGTATCTTATAGATTTCATCGTGTGACCACCCCAAAAACTCAGGTTGCAAATTTTGGGCGTGAACGTCCTTAAATCGATTGTGGACTTCTAATGCATACTTGCGTTTAAGGAGGCTCGAAACAGTTTTGTCGGGCGCGCGCAGACTGGGTTCCAATTTACCCGTGAGACTCAAAAATTAAAACGAACAAACAAAAATGGCGTCGCGCTCTCGTCTGGATTTAATATTTTGCGCCGGTCTTTTAAAAGCTGCGTGTAGGCAAGGTTGAAAACGACTGGAACTTAGGTGACAATCCACTTGAATCATGTCCTTTTCAATGTTATCAACGCGATCGTCAACTCAGCCGCATATGAAGCGCAGTAAGCTTATATTCAGAGGCTGTGTGACTGAACTGTGCTAGAGGGAGATGTTTCAAATAACATTTAAAATGTTACCGTGCTGTGAGTAGTTTTTTGGTAAACATTTTTTGCACTTATTGCTCGAACGTTGAGCGGAATCCATCTTAAGCTTCTTTATTCCATGCAGAGATGTCTCCTATTTCATCCCTGTTGTGAAAGGAAGGGCACGGCAGGTGTCTACACCCCAGCTAAAACTTCCTTCAGTTGGTTTATTTTTATATGCCACGTTTGGTGCACTAATGCAGATTTCATGCAACAAAACAGTTTTACTTGCAGCAATCCTGTGTGCCACTCTAGAATAAACCCTGTGCCACAGTATTGATCTACCACATTGGAGTGTCTGCTTTGTTGAGGTGTCCACCTATTTGAGCAAGGTTAAAAATGTAGTTTTTGTGTGTTACTGGGACCTGCTCAACTAAGTGTACTTCGTACAATTGAGCATAATTATTAACTTTGAGGCCCTAAGCATATATTTTTTGAAGAAATAATCTGCAAAGAACAGTCAAGTGTAATGTGAGAGTGATTTCGGTAGATTTTCAGTCTGACAAACATATTTTCTTTGTGAGGAGTTTGCGTCCTGTTGGCCAAAAAAGGTAATAAATAGGAAAGGGTCATTACTAAGTCTTGTTATTGACTTGCTGTATAGCAAACCTGTGAAATGATTTCTTGCAATCATTGTAAAAGGTTTTTGTTAATAAACAACTACTAATACTTATTCAAAATGTGTTAATAGTGTTGGAGTTAAATGAACTAGACTGGATCACTGCGCTGAAGGGGAATGAAGAAAGCGGGCTAACTAGACCGTGAGTTTCCTTGTTTAGAGCCCAGCAATAGCCAGGCCAGAGATACCCTTCCCTAGGGATATATCTGGCACGTTTTTGGATAGACTCTTAGGGGTTGTGTTTCTTGATGCCACAATTGACCCCTTCTGTCATACATATGTCTCAGTGGTTTGTGCTGTGTGTTGGAGTGACGATCCCTAGTGGTCAGACTTCTCCTGTCAAACTTTACTTCTAAACGTAGATATGACGCACAAACTTATTTCAACTATTGATCTCCCCAGTATCATGTGAACTGTCCATATTGGAGAGGTCTTCTGCTGTGCAAGTATAAACCCTTTGGAGGGGGGAGGGAGGAGGGAGGTTCCCATATAAAGTTGGCAGGGTGGCTTGTTGTTCCTTTTAGGAGTTGAAATTTGTGCTTTGAAAATTGCTACCACTTTTTAGCCTTAGGGGTGACAATGCGATTGGTCCACACCCTAAAGTCTTAAAATGCCTGACAAGCACCTTGGTCACTCTTATATGGGAGTCCCCATCCACCTGAAATGTGTGTGAAATGCAGACTGCGGACTATTGTGCTGACTGTGCAAATGGGCGGGTGATAACAATAGTCCCATTGTTTCAAGAACGATAAAACATTGGTACCCACTCATTCCGCAGTCTTCATTTCACAGTGCCCAACCAAATAATACTCAAAGGTGTGCAGGTTATTTTGTGGAGCTGTTTGTAAGGCTAGTTTCTATGAATTTTTGACATGGATGCGTGAAAGAAACAGAGAAAACTGTGCGATATTTTAGAAAAAAACATTTTCTTTATCGACAAATATTGCGTGACGACCGAAATGAGGCCGGGAGCTCTTGGGAGGTCTGGAAAAGAAGGTTGTGTGACAACCATTATCCTTCAATAGGCAAGAACGTCATGCTAGCCCACATTTTAGGCACTAATGTGAAGGCAAGTGAGTACAAGTGAAGGAAAGTGAGTACAAATGAAGGAAAGTGAGTACAAGTGAAGGAAACTGTGTGTTAGTGGAGGTAGGTGCGTTAATCAGTTGGTGTATATATTGCTATAGGATTGTAATGTTATTAGTGCTTTATGTGTGGGCTAGCATGAACAATAACACTTTCAACATTCTTTGGCTTGGTTGTGGCATTATATTAATTGTTGTTATTCTAAAAGTACTAAATCCCTTTGTGACATTTGATTTTGATTGGAGGTCTGTATGCACCACCTACCTGTTGAGATGGAAATGATCCAGTTCAAATATTGAAACAGCTGAAAGATTTGAAGTACGGTGTTTTCTTTCTTTTACTTTCAGTTTCTTTTCAAACGCTGCTGCAAGGTGAAGACCAGTTTATGTGATGACCATTTAAAACTATCATTTGAAACTGACCATTTAAAACTATCATTGAGTTTTAGTATTTTCTGTCCAACAGGAGAGCCTGTGAGACTTCTCGCAAAGCAAAACGATGATTGAAATCACGGGTGAAGTGAAATTTTCAGGCAACTCCGCGCCCGAATCTATTCCACCAAACTCGCATTTGATAGTCAAGTTCGAAGACGTCAGCCTAATGGATGCGCCTTCAGTAAGGCTTGGTGAAACACAAGTTGACGTGACCAATTACAAGAAGGGAGAAGCCCTGATGTACAGTATAAAATGCCCAATGCCTTCGGTCATCGCCCCGGATTACAGTGTTTCTGCCGTTTTGAACATTGGTTGGGAACCTGACGCGGACTCGTGGATCAGGAAAGGGGACTACTTGACGGATACAAGGCACCCTGTCCACTTGGTAGAAGGAGTAAATGTCTACAAGGTTGATGTCGAATTGGTTAAATATGAATAAGTTTGTTTGGTAAGTAACCTGTTGTCTCACGGGAGAAAAATGGTTAGTTGGCCATCCCTTGCCATTACATTGCATATGCAGTGTCCTTAAGGGTCCCAGGCTCCAGGAATAAAAATGGGGACTTTAGGACTCCAGACCTCCTTTTAGCCAGAATGATTATTTTGTCTGAGCTTAACGTAAAGAAAGGCTTTGGGCTCTGGGCCCCATAGCAGCACCCAGGGCTCCAAAGAACAACCCCTTTGGGACCTAGGCCTTGCATATATTTGCAGGTACATATGAATGTTAATAAAGCCACAGGAGATTTTTGCATCCGTGCCCTCATAAAATTGAATTTCACCACCTTGAATTGGACCACCTTGAATTGGACCACCTTGAAGTTTTTGTATTTGCCTCTTGCACAGAAAAAGGGCGAGTACCTCTAGAAAAAGCAAGGGCAGCTTAAAGTTAGCAAAGCCAATATATGGGAATTTGAGTGTATACCCCACTTAGATTTCAAGATATAGGTCAACGATTTTCAAAATTTTACGTGCATTTGTACAGTGCTGATGATTTCTTTCATACCAGCTATATAAGATTTGCCTTTTAAACGATGAATTAATGCTTAAAACATCTAATTAACATCTGAAAAAATATTGAAATTTACTGACCCATTGGTACATCTTCACTTATAGGCAAGGTATAATACTTTTGTCTACAGGTCTTGTTAAGTTTGAGGTTCTATTCCCATTGATATCAACAGCTTTTCTGTCCGAGTCAAAATGAAAAAAAAACTACTAGATGGTCTGTTCACAACATTATGTCAACTTGAAAGGGATGTGAATTAGCGAATTACCCAACTTACCTAATTTTACCCTTATTCCCTGGGTAAGAAGTTTAAATGTATTAGGACCTAACCTGTCTCCACCCCACACCTCATTTCAGGTTATTTGCTGGAAAGAGATGGGAGATGATTATGTTCTGTTGTGCCATTAATAACAAAATCTGCACTGCATGTACATTTGTGCCATTGACCTGATGTGTAAAGCACATTTTTTCAACATCATGCACAGGGGCAGATCAAGGGATGGGATTCACCAAACCCCACTCCCTTTAATCAGTTTTTTTTTTCAAATTTGCTAAAATTCCTCTAATTTAGAATCTGCTTTTTCAAAACTTACTGGGAAATTTTACTGCCCGAGTCCAGACCCCCCTAGACCCAGGGACATTTGTCTATCCCCCCATTACTTACAGTCCCTCCCCCCTTTCAGAAAATCCTGGATCTACTCCTTATGCAGTGGATAGCAATAGACATGGCTGTTACCCTACAGCCCCTTTATCCCCTAGTCTTTGTTTTTTCCCCAGTGGGTTTTCTAGATATTGAAAGTTTAGCACAGTTCACCAAATTATTATTAAATAAGTCACTTTTCTTTGCTTATTCAGCTAACTGGATTTCTTTCCTTTTAGTTCTAGGTTCTCAGGAATCTGAAGTCTTTTCAAAAGATTTTGTTAAAAATTTGTTGGCTTTTCAATAGATGTTGGGCTGCCAAGAAATGATGGGTTAAAATGTTATAGCCATCAGGTTTATTAGGGCAAGTTGTTTCAACACTGGAGTCATTTATTTTAACCTTAGTAGGAAAGGTAGAAACCTGGGGATGTACTCGCTATGGTGTGCCGTGTGTGTAGGCCCCGCCCAAAAGGGTTGCCTTTTTGCACTTAAAGTATTTGAAATGGCAGGGGAATTTGCTGTTAGCTTAGAGCCTTTGAGCAACTAAAAAGCAGGTTATTTACTGGTTTTGGCTTATTTTTGAGGAATAAAAAGATGCAATTTTTGTTAGGTATATGGAAGTGAAACCATTTTAGTAAAGATCAGTACATGCAGAGCCTTCCCATATGAAACTATAATGAACAACCCCTGCCCCGTGGGGAAAGCAATACATGTATGCTTTTGACAACAGAAAATGCAGATTTATCAGTATAAATTAAATCAATCATGGAAACAAAAAGGGCATTTTTTTATATCCATTATAATGGAGAAAAGCTTTTCTTCATGCACCCCTTAAAGTTTGCAGCACTGAGCCCTAGAGTCTATGTAATCCACGCAGTAAAAAATTTTAAGAAAGAGGTATCGAATGGTCCCTTAAAAATTTCAGGAGCCTTTTTAATTGTTACTGATGAATTTTTTCCAGTCTAATATACAGCATTAATCTCTGGTATATTTATTTCATGGAAATAGAGCATAAGCAATATTTAAAATGACAACTTTATTTAGATGACTGCGACTGTACTACTGTAGCTGAATTACATTTACTTCTTGGGGACACAATACTTTTGCAAATATTATGGAAATAAATGGTGCAAGCCAGTATGATGTAAAGGAGTTAAACTCAGGACTGTAGTGGCTGTTCCTGTTGTTTAGATTTCGTCAAGAACTTTGAAAAGTAATAAAAAGTTATTCATTTATGAGGTGTGTAGTCCATGTCTTGTGAAGAAGGTGAGGGGGGTGGGGTAAATCTAAGCTGGAACAAAATACTTGGGTGGGGGGAAGAAAGGAAGAAGGGGAAGAGGGGAGAGATGAGTTTCCTTCCCCTAAATTCCACTGGGGGGGGGGGGGAACAGGGGTGTCCAAACTTCTGGCTTCCCAGATTTTCCCACCCCTTTTTGGTTGGCTTCCGACTCTTTGCACTTTTCGATTGCAAAATGATATCAATATTCTGCAATTTTTTCTCATTTCTCTCACTCCCTACCACCTTGGGACTCGCCCCAGTGGGGTACTTGGGTCAATTTTTGCTGGGTATGTGCCGCTGGCCTCTCCAGACCCTCCACACCCCTACCCCATTATAGTCTATTCTGTAGCCAATTGTAGACCCCATGTTAGTCACTTTTGGGCAAATATACCCCAAATCCCTACTTGCTGGAATTTACTTACCCCTGAAATCCCGCAAATGTGCGACCCCATTCTAGTAACTCTATTAGCTCCTAATGAAAATGCAATACCATCATAGTCAATCCAGTCGTGAAAATGCGACCCCATCCAGCGGCACATCCCGATTAGCCTATAATACTAGGAAGTACACCCCCTGGGGGAATCGCACTTCCAACTTCCTTTATTCCCTCTTCCAGTACTCTTTCTGCCTCCTTTTTTCTCCTGCTCCTTGTTCCCCTCCACTTTCCTATGAGCAAGCTAAGGGAGGGGATGGAGGGGAGCAGTGGGCTATATGAAAGAGTAGGTTAATTTCTTTTAAAGTATAAATATATTTCATTTTGGCAGCTTGTAGCCTTCAAGTGACAGAGCACATGAGATAATCTGCTGTTTTTGGCTTTGCTTTTTGGTCTACAAGAGGAGACTGCAATTGTTGGTCTGAGGACTGCAGTTGTCCTAGCATGTAGAAGGGGCACCATTTACAAAATACTGAAATGATAAATGTCAATATATTATTTTAATACTGGGGGAGAGTAAATGATTTATTTGTCGAGTGGAACTTCCCCCTGCCTTTAATTAATTCTCTCTCCCTCCCCTTCTGAATTCCAAAAAGGGGAAAAATGCAAAACTTTAGGTTGGAAAAATTCCTGCAATGGCTTGTTTAGAAGTGAAATTTCATTATGTGCAATGTTGCAACATTTGTCTGAATTGTCTTAACTTTTTAATGTCAATTTGCAGAACGTACACGAAAATACATGAGTGAGAACGAATTTCTTTTTATGTCTGTTTCATATTAGTTTCAAATTAGTTGCAATTAATTGCAATAAAATCACAAATCGAGGCGCGGATTATTACGTCACAAACGTGACACTCCGGTTGCATGTCATCGGTTGTCAAAGCGGTGAGCTGAATTTTCTATTGTTTTGTTTCCAAAAGTTATATTAGTGTCTGTGGTTTAATACGTATTTAATGTTAATACAGCTATGAAACGAAGATGGAAAGGCTGTAGCGAAGTGAAGATCACCTGAAAAAGAATATGATTTCAGTGATCTTAATTTTGACCCCCAATTCAGTATAGCGCGACGCGAAGCTATCGTAGGTTCGCGGAAAAGTTCTTCGAGGAAAACAACTCAACGCCAAGAATGGACTACTGGTTTACCGGCTGCAATTTTCGAATTCTGATTGGGAAGTAAATTTACACGAAAGTATGCGTGGTCAACTTTTGCACGCGAAAAACGGCTTTTGATAGTTTTTTTAAGTATTGGTCAAATCGTTAACAAGGTTTCCTTTTGAACTCTATAGCACAGAGCATAGTAAACCAAACCAATAAAGAAATCGCATTTTACTTTGAAACTGTTGAAAACCGCCCCAAACAACTGAAAAACTAAAAGCTCGGCAAAAACCCAAATCGCAAGCGAGTCTCGCGCAAAAAGGTGAGGCGATGGCAGCGTTTCGAGTAGACTTTCTAAAATACGCTTCCGGTTGTCATTTGTCATTCGTGTGTAATTTCTCGCGCTACTTTCCGTTTAAAGTCTGCTTTCAGAGCGAAGGTGGACTTGCGGCTAGAGTGAGTTTCGAGATTTGCGCGACCATTTACACACCCTTCGCGGGTGTCGTTTCGATTGTCACTCTCGACGCCCAATATTATTCAACCTGGTGAGAAGAACTGCTAGAGCGGCAGAGGGAAATATGGGATGGAGCAAGAGAAAAAAAGTGAGAGTGAACGCCGAATTTGATTCAGTTCTCGAAAGATTGTTCAACAAAAAGGTCTATTTTATTCAAGTCTTCAGTCAAGCGTTTTGAATTTGAGGTAAAGAAAACGCACTTAGTTCTTCTAATTAAATGCGAGGTGCTTTTAGCTATACAAACGAATTGAGTCTTCGCCGGCGGCCACTCCTTTTGCAACTTGCAATTTTACCGTGTGTACACTTTTAAATTTTCTTGTGCTCTGCACTGTACGTATCTTATAGATTTCATCGTGTGACCACCCCAAAAACTCAGGTTGCAAATTTTGGGCGTGAACGTCCTTAAATCGATTGTGGACTTCTAATGCATACTTGCGTTTAATGGCGCACAACTTGCGCCCATTAAAATCAAGCTCAAATTGGCACACATGGTGGCGCAAGTTTTTCATCGTTCGGCCACGCAACGCATGCCAGCGACGTATACCAGCGTACTGCCCCGCTATTATATAGACAGCCTGTATAGAAAACACATTAGCGAGTTAACATGTCAGGGTCGGAAGGGTTGACGTGAGCCTGTCCGGGGAAAGTGGTCCAGTCCCCGCATACGTCAACCAGGGCGTGTTCATTTAGCGCGCGTATTTTGACAATCAATGAGTATTTGCAAGAATCTTTTCGACATATTCCATTACATGTAAAATTAAGCATAAAATGATGCTATGATATAATACTAGCTAGTACTTATCGACTGAGTTTGGTCGGGCTTGACGGCCCTCCTACTGAGTCGGTAGGTGGAATGGGCGCCCGCGAGGCAGCAATTTTCAATATAAAAATGTTAAGTCGGCTGGACTTGTGGGATATTTCGGCCGTTCTTCTAACGTCGCTTTGATTGTCGCTCAATACTCCACTCTGCTTTTTCCGATTATCCAATTATTTTTCATAGATCGCGTGACCAAGCATTCTCAATTATTTATCTCAAAAAGGTTTCTACTCAGGTCTGACTCTCTATGTTCCAATTAAGCTCAATTAAACTCAATTTTATCAAAAATGAGTTATTAATTATTACGTCACAAACAAACCTACAAGTCACTTTTATTTTTTATGCGCACGATCCAGTACTGGAATTCTCTGAAAAAGACGCCCGCTATCCCTTACTTACTTCACAGACAAAGATTCCTTATCGTCAAGCAGTGGGAAGACTATACTTGCTCCACCTCACTTGGTTTGATCCTCTAAAAGGGGGTGCTACAAATTCTGCTGGCTGGTTCCAGAGGAGTTTGCCTTTAGAAACAAAATGGTGGCTTGTTCCGAGCCAGGCGTACACTCGCATACATGGATCCTGCGCGTGCTTCCAACTCGTATTACCTAAGGAATTCGTCCTTTCGTATTAAAGTGATTTCTATCATGAAAAAACGAACAACTTGAAGCGAAAGTGAAAAGACTTGGACATCAAAAATTGTTTGAAAACTTACTGGCTTTTTACTATGGCGTTTGTGTCGACCTTTTTGTTTTGCAGAGCTCTCGTGAAGACCCCGCCTCTCGGCAGAATATTACCCTGTGAGATTTTGAAACATTGGGATAAACTATTTGAAAACTGGAACAATTAAACGGTTACAGCGTGGTATAGCAGAGGATAAGGAGGGGTATATTTGAGGAACTCCAACAACAAGCTTGTAGACGAAAGAGTATGTTGGAAAGAGGACGATAACGAACGGCTTATGCGTGAATTGTAAGGCGGATGGAGAAAGAAATGGTTTTTTGAAGTCGATGAGATGACCATTGGAAGAGGATAAATTTGCAGCGCAGACAGCAAACCATCGCTAACAATCAACTTTTACTAACACACTGACTGAAAGAACGACAAACGCACAACCTTGTTTCCGGGTTTTTTCGCTCTTTGCCTCATCTTGACAGGGTTCTATCTAGGATTTATCGTTTGGGGGAGAAGTCCCGAGTCAGTGGCCGAAGGCCACGAGCTTCCTAGCGGGGTCCGGGGGCAGACCCCCCCGGAAAGTTTTTGAAATGAATATGCGCTGAGATGCAATCTGGAGCATTTTGAGACACAATTTTGAGATATTGTTTGTAATACTCTATGTTCCTTGTCATATAGTGTCCTTAGACAGTGAATACTTACTTCATGTGCACTGACCTCGTCGCGTCTGGATGATTTTTCCGATCTAGTCACTTATATACTGTAATGATAACAATATTTTGGGGGGGGGGAAGCTGGGCATTTTGGGGGGGAGGGAAGCTTCTACCCCTCAAATACCCTAGATAGAACCCTGCTTGAGAACGAGGGTCGCATCTCGTCGACAAACTTCAACTTACTTCAACTTACTTCATGACAGATATTTTTCTTCCACCTCCACTTCCTCTTACTAGTTTAAAACAGTACTTATTTAATCGATTCTCTATTTAAAGTCGTAATCTATCACATGCAGGAGCTCTGGTCGCTTGTCACTAATTTTTCTTTACTTTTTGAATTATTCTTATAGGTAGCGAGTGCACATAAAGACAAGACCAAGACTCCAAGAGTTGATAAGTCAATGTATCGATTATTTTTATATTTCAACAGGTTATCAATTAGCTGGGGGCCTGGAAGGGCTTTCTTGACAAACAGTCACTAACGACTTTACATTTACAACAGACAAACGAAAAACCACACATAATTGACAGTTGCCACTCAAACTCCCCTCCCCAGGCCCTCTCATTAGGGCAGGGTGAGGTGGTGGCGCCACGGAGTCTGCGTGGGGCAACGTCACATTCACCTCTCGGGGAGTAGCGACCCCGCCCAACCCAAGTCTGTCCCCACCCCTGGGGGGGACAGCCGCTATGCCTCAGTTGTCTGTCAGTCGGGTGTGTGTGTCAGTCTTTTTTGTGTTTTGTATGTTTAACCTGTATTGATAATTTTAATTATAATCGAGCGCGCTGTGCTTGTTACGTTTTATTTTGTCTGGTGCCTCCACCTCACTTCTAGGCTTTCCCACTTCCGGTTTTTCTGACTTCCACCTGAAGTGGAAAGTGCAGAAGTGAAATGGAGTTTCTGGACTGCGCTGCTCACCTATCTTCTTTTCATCTCTCTTTCCTTATTTGTAGAAACCCAAATAGAATCGTTTCTTCGGTGTCGGTATTAATATAGGGCCTTTATCTCCCCTTTTGATACCGCTGTCGTTGGAGCGATACCTAAGTGGTTGCTACAACTTCTCAATTCTTACTTTTCTATCGCTATTGCTGTCATTAGCTCGATATGCAATATCGATGTTGTTTATGATATTGCCGCCGCTGCTCTGTGGTTATTTTCGATATCATATCGTTAGATCGATACTGATGTTGATATGGCTTTTATCGTAGCTGTCGTGCAATAAGAATCGTTGTCTTATTGAGCAATCGATGGAGACAATGGTTGCGACAGCTGTGCTCGCAATGCACTCGTTACTGCTGCTGCTTTTTGCGTGTAAGTGTTTATATCCTAGTTATGATATCTACTAAGGTTTTTTTCAGTGTGTTATTTCAGAGGTACGGACCGATGATGCGGATACAAGACCAAGACCAGAGACTTCAATAATAGGAGTAGGGGCGGCAAAATACTCTACGCGTTCAAGAACTGCAGCTCGCAACAAGATGAAAGACGTCAAACCACGGTAATTTAGATTCAAAGCCCAGCGTTTATTAATCTGAAACTTTAACATTCCTCGACAACAACTTAGATAGGTTTCTATCCTTGATTTGAACCTCGTCTGCAGGCCGACTTCAAATCAAGTATGACGGTTCTTTTTCCTGTACACGAGCAGACGCTATCTTAGATATGAACGAACTCGTAATGGGGGCTTGGGTGGTTGACTTGTTCTTGATTCATGTCGAATGTTTCTCTAGGAATGTCCAAGTTTAAAGTTGTTTGAATTAATAGTTATTATTAATAGTCTCTTCAACTGGTTTATTCGCTTTCTCTCTTTTATCTTATCTGTCTGTTTATTCCATTCTTTACTCTTTACCCGAAGACTGACGACAAAACTGACAACAAGCTAACAGAGCGCGCATGGCGATGTACTGGTAAAACGCAGCACTTTTTTGTGCGTCACGGCGACTGTTGGCTTTTTACTGACTTACGGATGGAATGGAGGTCTATCACAGAGTTAGGCCCCATGCAGCATGTGAGAATCAGAGTAGATTGTTTCGTCTAACCGGCAAGAAAAGAAGAAACGACAGCGGCCATATTTTTAACCATAATCAACGACGTTCAAATCTACAGACAGTTGTACCTTCCTGTAAATAACTAGACTCGTCTTTTCTTGGAGAGGAAAGCAGCGTTTTCCTTGGATACAAAAGAGATGTTTAGAGGATTGGAAAACGCGCGCCGTGTGTATGTGTGTGTGTGTAGTGCGAGATGCGAAGAAGATGGTCAGATCAACTGTGAAACACGTGGGCGGAGGCGTGCTACACGTGGCAGCTTCAAACCGTTTCCAGCGTGTCCATGTTGCGGTCTTGGGCGGCGCTTTTTTATTTTTAATCTGTCGGGTAAGGGTGCCGAGCTTTTGACCCAGGTTGAATGGTTTGAGCCGCATAATCGTGTTATTAAGAGCTTCCTTTCTGACGCCTGACCGCCGGCCTTGTACAGGCTCCCAGAGAACAACTTTTTCTAACAAGTTCG
The DNA here is from genome assembly GCA_964030785.1 of Siderastrea siderea. Classification (NCBI taxonomy): domain Eukaryota; kingdom Metazoa; phylum Cnidaria; class Anthozoa; order Scleractinia; family Rhizangiidae; genus Siderastrea; species Siderastrea siderea. The sequence goes on from OZ034967.1 coordinate 19,993,483, forward strand.
TCTCTAGATGTCAGGAACTGGTGGCCCTACTTTCGGAGTTGACACTTTTCGGGACCACGAGAGAGAGTAAAATATTTCCTGTTTCCTTGAATAAGGATTAGCGTTAATGAAGTGATCATACCGTAAGGTTTGGAGCCTGGAATGACGCATTTTCCCTGAAAGATAGCACGTTTTTCGCAAAGGTCGGTTATCCTGACCCATGTCAAAACAAAAGGACAAATAAAATGTGTTGTAAGGAAAAAGTACTCTTTTAATCTTCTTTGGTGACGTTAAATTGATATGTGAAATTGGAGAACTTAGGGTAGCGAGTGGTTTGGACCCAAACACACGGACCAACTGCACGCACAACATTTTACTTTGAAATTGCTACTCGCAGCATCGCGCGCAACAATTTTAGTGGGTAAGGGGGGGGGGGGGTACAAAGAGTGCGCAATTGTTTGCAATAGCCTCATTCCCATTCCTAGTAACCTCGTTCCCAGGACTTTTTCTCATAAAGAAAAAGGGCCCTGGGATTCGCTGTTAACGAGGTTGTGTTTATATTTCTGGTACTGTTCCGGGTTAGACCTTGGCCAAACGAAGTAGAAAGAAGACGTAAGTTGGAAATTTGCGTTCATTGCGACTCCGTTTGGCCACGACTAACTTGCATCCACTTATGATAACTTGCGTTCTCTTTGATGAAACTAAGATTCGCCAGCAGGCTGGAGTAAGGTTTTTCTTATTTTTGGCCTGATTCAACGCAAGTCGATACAAATTCTTCTCAGTAAAATTTTCCTTGTTTTGGCCGTCAAGGTTTCACCGTAGTGGCTCTTCTTTGCAATAACTCGCAATAACTTGTGTCTCCATTTAGGCTGGGCTTTAGTCCTTACACCATTTTGTGCACACAGACTTGCGATTTGTGGCTAAACAAACTAGTGAATAGTCAGAGTTTGCAAAATATTGCATGTCATCGCAGCCTTGGCAGCCAAGCCAAAGAAAACAATCAAGATGATTTTGCATTGAATTGCGCTGATGGCAGTGATGTACATGAAAGATGGAAACTTGCGTTTCTTAGCTAAAGCCCAGTCCAACTGGAGTAGCAATTTAAGGAAAGGACTTGCTTCTAACTGGGATGAATTGCGACTGCGATAACCTGCGTTCACTTTGATCAAGTTTTAATTTTCACGCAAGTTGGCACAAGTTTTCAGCATGTATGTTTTCATTGTATGACTGTCCCATGTCAGTCGATAAAAGTGATTCTAAGTACTGTATTACTGAGTTTCTTTGGTTTAGTGGTGAAGTTTATACGTTTCAAAAATACTTTTTTAAAAATTCTTTCTGAGAACCGTTTACTTGTGGGTCTGTTGGGCCGCCCAAACGTACCAGGACTTGTAGGCTAGATGGAATTAAGATGCTGATTCCGTGGCGAATCTCACCAGCTTCGGCTGATCATGAGAATCCGGTGAAAGAAAATCTGTTTTGACAACGTTAAAGAGGAGTTAAGCGAGAGATAGAGCGTAATTAAAGGAAAGCGCCGAATGGAAAGGCCGAGGGTAAATTTTGAAGCGGCGATTTTATGGGAGTAAAATGTCTACAGGCTCTCTCCCCCTCGCATAATTTGCTTGCCAGTCTTTTGTTCGCTCTTACTCTGATAGGCTAAACAGTAATGGGCGAGCGTAAATCTTTGTATACTGGTACTTTCCGGATATGGGAAGCACCTCCTGTATTGGTGAATCTGTAATGTCATGATTAAGCTTGAAAAATCGAACAGAACACCTGGAGCACCTGTGTATTACAAAGAGAAACCTATTGGGGTTAGCGTGAAGCCTCAGTGCATACGGGAAAGTTTTCTATGGCACATTTGCTGTGACAAAAACAAACTTTATTTGTTCATGTTGACAAGAAAATTTTTCAAATTTTCATACGATCCTCTTTGCTGAAAAACTGGCGTGCTAGTTGCCAGTTTTCACTCTCTCCCAGGGAAAGAGAAAACTGGGACACAGTGAACGGGAGCGCGAGGAACGATGGGAAGAGGGAAAAAAGTAGACTGCGAGGAGTCTCTAATTTTGGCGATGGCGATTGTGGGGCGGACAAAATGCACACGCGCGTGTGAAGGGAGCGCCGAAGGGAGCGCCGAAAATTAGGCGCTCCCTTCGCGTCGCGTCTCCTCGAACTTTCGCGCGCGCGTGTGTATTTCGCCCGCCCCGCAATCACCATCGCCAAAATTAGAGACTACTCGCAGTCTAGGAAAAAAGGGGCTTCCCCGGAAAAAAGCGATTTTTCCTCTACCCAGTCTCCGCGCGCTTTTTCTTAAGCATGCAGTCAAAGTGTGACTGTAGGAGGCCGCTGCGGAGGAGAGAGAGCAGTGTTCACATTTGCAGTCAGGGGAGGAGAGGGTGGGAACAGGATTTCAGTAGAGCATTTTCCCCAACGTTCTATTTTTTGCATTTTTTTACCAAACAATTTTTTGATCAGCGAAATTTTTAGACTTTTCATGCATATCATACACACGACATGGCGACGATCAACACAAATCTGCATGATTATGTCCTGAAGACCTGACGGAAAAGAGTCACGGCTCCCAGTAACCCTGTGGGAATTTTAAGTTAAATTCTGATCTTTCCTTGAAAACCCACGTGCGTCAATATGTATTTTGACTTAGCTAGAGACCTCGCGACTTTCGATTGGGGTGGACGGGTGTGAGTGGCTGGGGGGAGGGGGGGTGGCAGGGGGTTGCTGAATACGTAGAGGCCAGGAAGCAGGATTTTCCGGGAAATGGAAATGGAAATGAAATGAAATGAAATCAGGAGTGAAGAAATGCAATATAACAGAAAAGTATATGAGAAAGGCATGACATAGCTTCGTCACTCAGTCCCACATGAATCGACTATTTAAGCAACCATTGCAGGGGCGGATCCAGTGGGGTTGATTGGGTGGCTACTGGCTGCCCCCCCCCCCCCCCTCTTTGGGGTCGTTTAAGCTTGAAATTAAGAAAGGGAACAAACTGTCAATGAGGCGATTTTGTCTCCGATTGTTCCGATTTCGTTCTGTCAGGTCAGCCACCTCCCCCCCCTCCTCCACTTTAAAGATCCTGGATCTGCCTCTGCATTGTCACATTCTCACATTTCGATTTTCCAGCGGAACTTGGGTCCGATCGTTTCTCTGACGTGCCAACCACGAGAAAGTGGTGGAATTGCATTTCAAAACACTACATGTACTTGCCAAAACAGCCACATACCCACTTGGACTAGATGCAATTGGTTTAAACGGTTTTTTTTTCAACCCGTATCCATTTTAAAGCCTAAACAAATTTATGCTATGATCCGTTATGATCTGAAGGAAATTGTTTTGACATGTTCGATTTCGCAATTCAGAGAGATGGTTTTTCGCGGGAAAAAAATTTAAAATTCCTCCATGTGCAAATCACGTGTCATGTTCTGGCTAACATATGACGTCACCATACCGGATTTCTCTGCGGCTTCTCGCCGAAGAGCAGCCATGTTGGATTGAAATAGTTTTCATCCCTTCTAATCTGTGGACTTAAAACATCATCAAGGAACCAGAAGATAAGGAAAACACCGAATATTATCTACACATACGTTGTTGCACTTTGTTTTGTGTTTTTGAAGTGTTTTCAAAGTCATAGTCCAAAGCAACGGAAGACCTTCGTGAGAAGCTTAATTTGTCGCTAGCGTAAAAACGCTTGCTCCACTATGCAGAAGGGGAAAGCTGCCGCTTCCCCTCCTGCCATGGTTCTTCAAGGAAGACCACCACAACAGTATCCTTATTATAATATCATTCAAGATCTATGGGAGACTCGTCAATACTCCCAGAATGTCGCCCAGGTTTGATCTCTAACGTCGTAGGTTAGCCTTTGTTGTGTCGTGTCATTTTTACGGTTCAGGGTTTTGGTTGTATTCCTCAACTCATTGATCTTAGAAATCCTCGTGGACCGCCAACTTCACAGCAAAGTAAGTGTTTATTCTCAACAATTCCTGAGTTTCTAAAATAGAGTATGAAACAGGGAGAAGTGTGGTCGTCGAAAATTGCTGACGTTTGTATCAAAGAACACGGATTTCCGTGAATTTCAAAACGCAATTGATTTTTATTTTTCTATTTCGCTACGTTTAGGGCCAGACGATTTTAATCCAAGACAAGCCCAGACTTTTCAGGTGAATAGATTTTTGTTTTATTACATTAACGCCATATTTGCGTTGACGAAGTCTCAATGCTGGTGGTGATTCTTCGTATCTCCTGGAATTCTGTGACTTTTTGTTGCATAATAAGTTCCTCCACGGATGCTTTGTTTCGTTTCCAAGGAGTGCATATTTTACTATAAAGCGTGGTCGGTCGGTAGAAATCCACAATCTAAGAAATAGTCGATCAAAAGACTCGCTCGTTCGATTGTTTTAGGAAATAACCTTTATGCATTACTTCCGCCAAAGTCCTACCTTTTGTATTCAGTCGAAAGATCATATGGTATATTTGTACGTTATGTAGCTGAAGAAGGGATAAAATGCCTCGTTAACGTTTTGACCCGTGATTTTGTCTATTTCTAGCCCGTGATCTTTCGTTACAACTAGTTTATTTCGAATTCCGCTCGATGTCGGTGATTTTTAAATTTTAAAATGATCGTCCGGTCGTAGAGACTCTTAAAACGTTTGTTTCGAAGAGCAGCGATTTACCCGTTAAATACAAGCCTGTTTTGCAAACACAGTAGCCGCTTTTGCTATTATACCGCTTTGTTTCGACCATACAAGGACATTTAAGTTCTTTTCACGTGGTATTTGAACAAACTACAGTTTTGTCGATCGACTGGTTCAAAGCAGACGGGGGTGGGGCGAAAAACTGGTGGTAGAATAGATAAAGCGATCAGAATTGCAATTTGGGGAAAAGGAAGTACTCTTTCATGATAGTGAAACTGTCTTTATTTGTGAAATTTCCCCGTGATTTCTAAATACAGAAATTAAATGTTCAACGCTAAATTTTATACACCTTATCACGCATGTCGAACCTATGTGCACTCTAACAAAGACGAAGATAATTTTGCATACAGCATAAACACAAAAGGTAAATTCACATTGATTGCTTAACACTTTTATAGTTTTCCCGCTGCCCCATTTTACAAGGAGTATTCAGTTTTGATATATGAGTTGGCTGGAGTATTTACACTTTGTTCTTACTGAGAGATTGCTTGCACAAACTTTCACCAACTGGAAGGAAAAAAACCCGTTTACATAGACTAAATATTGATGCATTCTCAGTGATTGATTTTTAATCAGATCATTTATCAAATGTCTTTCTTGTATGGAGGAATCAAATAGAGGGTGCTTTTTTATTCACCTGCCTGGCAAACTACAGGATGAATCAATATTTTCTTTGAAGAGGAAACTGCATTCCATCTCTCTGTGTTTTTCTCCTGGATACTGAACTCAAAATTGGCCACTTCTGAATTTCACATGTACATCCAAGTTTCTTCTTGTGTGTCATTATGTGACGCACAGCTTTTGTCATAGAATTGAACTACTGTAGAAACTCAGTTACTGAAACTTTTGTCAAATCTTCAAACGAAACAGTTTCTCTGCTTCTTTCGATTACTGTAACTTCTGATAACTAGATCTTTGAAACCTTGAAGATTTTGTGTCACCCTTACCACTGGCAATTTGAGTAGTCAGTGTTTGATGCTGAAGAATGGATATGAGGTAAAGAAATCGTGACATATTCGTGACCAATCAAGTATTCCTTTGGTCAGAGGTGGCGAGGCCAAAAGTATATCCCCTTGAGGAGAGTGCCTCGTTTTGTTGCTGTGCATGCGTTCTGTGTATCTCAGATAGTCCGAGAAACTTGGGTGTCTTAACCCTTTGACATGCAAGCAAAGTCACATCCCCACTGTGGCACAAGGGAGGGGGTGGGGTGATGGAGTATCCCTTGGGTTTTTGATATGTTACAGTATTTGGAAAAGATTTTACCTTTAGTAGAAAGCCTGTGGTGTGCTGTACAAGATGAGGTATACATTATGGAATGCCATGCTGCTGGGGACCTGTGACATCACCCAAGATGGCGGCCATGTTGGCTGCCATCTTGGATTTTACCGGAAATAAGAAATTATGAAAAAAATGGCAGAAATTGACAATTTTTAATGCTAGACATGTGGAAAATAACCTGCGATCAGGCCGAATTTTAGCATCGCTCTCATATTTTCTTACGTTGGTCGCTCGCTAAAATAGGGCCTGATACAATCTCTCGCAGGACCTTGTGTCAGCGGCCAAATTTTTTCTGCGGGAATCTCACAATCTGTTTGGCCCTTTAACAATAGAGCTGTCAACGGAAGTAAGTTGTCTACGAGACTCGCTCACAATTTCTGTCCGACCGCCATCGCCAAGGAACAAGCAAGGAACAAGTCTGCCAAAGTAAAATGTGTTGCTGTAATAAATTCTCGTCGTTCTAGGGGAATTGTCACTATTTCTTTCTCTCCTGAGAATGGCAATCAGTCTGATGCAAGCTGTCTCTCACCTAGAGCAGAGAAGTACAGCAACAGTGAAGTATGTATTCCGTTTTATCGCATTGTGTCTCAGAATTTTCATTTGATGGCTTTCAGCTAGTATAGATATTATGAACAGAGCTAGAGTAGTGGTTGTTTCCGTGTTTTTCGAAACAAAACGAACAGCAGACGAGCAAGTATCTTTCGCCAAGAATGATCAACAAGTCAACCGATAATTCGGTAAACTTAATGGTAAACTGATGTTTGGAGAGAGCCACAATCAAGTCGCGATAACGATTTCAGTTTATTCATTCAGTGTTTAATACTTATGTTGTTTTATTGATCTCTGACATTGACATCAAAGGATCTGACTAGTTTAATACTAAATGTTCTTCGTTTTAAAATTCGCCGCTGTTTAGAGATAAAATTCACTGCAAATCTCAAATATTTATCACTTCTGGAACTAAATTAAATTACAAAATACTTGTTTGTTTATAAACGGTTTTATTTATATCTTTATTCTAAAGAATGTTAATTGCCCAAGGTTTTTTACGCAGAAAATCGGTGACAAATGCGAAGAGAATATTTCCGGATACCACCTGAAATGGGAAAGGATTCAAACATGCAGCAGATTTTGGTACATGACAACCTTGTTGTGTTTTGAATTTTCATTCAGTTTCAGCTCAGACAGAGCAACCATGTACAATACCGGAACCTTCAAGTTAGCAATCGTGTAAATTTGAGTGCTAGTGCCTAGAAGATATATCGTAGCCTATGATTTTCTTATTTTTGCCGACATTTGCGTCACTTTTTGCGAATTGCCGTTGTGGGAAATTTGCATACCGAGGATCGTGCAAGCAGAAGAAATTTTGATTGGCTGTTTTGTTGAATGTCAGTCACTCAAAAAAGTGGGTAGACGTTCCGTAGAAGAATTGTATCAGGCTCTATTTTTCGTTTCGCCCTTCCCGTCTGAATGTTTCACTGAGCGAAATGAAAATAGAGCCTGATCGCAGGTTATGTAGAAAATGACATAATTGAGCACTTTGCTTCTTTTTCTCAACATTTTGTGCTTTATTACCTAAAAAAATGTGAAAAAACACATTTTTACTCAAAAAGGGCTTGACCACCTGCCACTTATGACATATCTTTTAACCATAGTAACCGATTCTCACCAAACTTGTGTCAAAATGTCTGTAAGGGATAAACGTAGAACTACTGAAAATGGCAGGTGCTGATGAAAAATTGAAAGATAATTCATTTTTGTATTTTCATAACACTTTTGAGCATTTGCCTTGCCAAGGTAGCAGGGATCCATATTAGCTTTTTTTCAAACTCGTCAGCCGGGCAAGGATGTCAGAAAAGATACTTACCCTGACAAAATTTTGCTTGCCCGTTCAAAATTTTGTAATAATTAAAATACAGTCAAAAACTGAAAGTTACCGTAACAAAAGTAAGTGGAAAGGTTGCATTTTATTTTCACTATGTTCCAGTCACTTTCATTTTACAAATTCAACTACATGGACCAAGATAGACCTACTTTGTATTGATTCGCTGCGCTTACTTAAGGAGTACTTCTTGATCAAACTTTAAATTTGGCATTCTTTAAGATCGCTGTCCATGTCACTTGCATCCTCAACATGCCTGTCATTTTCATCTAAATCCTCTTCTTTGCAACGACATTCAAGTCTCCACCTGCCTGTTTTGCTGCTATGATGGTAAAAATGCACACTTTCATTGCTCTTGTTCATATTTAGAACTTTTCTCCGAAGACTCACCTTTCTTTTTTTCTTCTGCGGTGGTGGCGACACTTTGTCAAAGTAGCGTGTGGCCAAAGAGTGAGAGTCTTCGTGTTTGCATATTGCTTTGTCGAGAACAAAAAATTGAGCCTGCAAACATTTCACTTCTGAGAGTAAGATGTGGCGTGCGCAACGAAACGAAGTTTACGGAATATTAATCTTCTGTTTACTACAGTACGGAATCACTAAATGGCTGGTGGACATTCAAAACTCAGGTTCATTGACTGGAGAGAAATTAAAGAAAAAAGTTTTGCTCCTTAAAACTTACTTGTCCACCGGGCGAGTTTGTGATTTTTGATACTCGTCCGTAGCACTTTATAGTTGTCTCGGACGACTTGACGACTGCTAATGTGGATCCCTGAGGTAGCTGCCATTTTGAACACTAACAACATGTATGATTGAGATGACACAACCTGGCATTCTGTACACGGAAGTTAGGCCTGGTTCAAACTTTACAATTTACATTTACCGAACCTAATAATTAGGTTCGGCACATGTATAGTTCGCTGTATGAATCGATTAAGATGGCCGAACACAGTTTTCTTGTACCTATGCATTATTCGTCGTTATTTTCAAACCACAGGCAGTTGGGCAGCCAAAATTCGCAAGGTACTAGTTCAACTAAAAAAGATTATATTTTGATATGTTTTATTTGACTAGGTGCCCTTACCGTGGCAACACAGCTGGAAGTAAACCAGCACTAAATAATGGGTTTGATATATTTTCAGAACATCCAGTCATTAAACTTTTCCCATCATTTTTCTCTAGAAAACTCAGAAATATACTGGCCTATTGACACTGGTCTTGTGAAATTTTGACAGAGAGATCTTCTGTTATTTTGTATTTTCTGAACATGTCCTCTGTCAGATTTCAATTTTTGTTTCCAGGCGAGTTACGCATATTCTGAACTATTATTCTGCCAAGTTTCATGAAATTCTAACGAGTGGTTCCGTAGAAATCAATGCATTTCCACTAAATTGTGCAGTCACAATTTCCTGGTTAACTGCACGTGCGCATCATTTGACAGGATTCTCGATCTTTCTCAATCCATACAAACAATCCCAGAAAGGCACAGTATTTTCTAATAGTATTACCTTTAATACATTGAAAAACAAATGTTTTTGACACATGATAAACTGTTTGATTGTTAAGACGGAAAAAAACACTTTCATTGAACAAAATGAAACGATCGCTGTACAGGCGCCATGTTTGTTTTTCTCAAAGCCTTGTGCGCATGCTTATTCACGTCAGCAGTACAAATCATAGAGCATGCCAAACTGTGTTCAGACACCTTAAGTTCACCAGATTTGTGTTTGGGTCGACCCTACTGTTCTATTTGACTGGGCAAGTTGAATAGAACGGCAAAAGTTGGACTTTGATTCAGACGTTGAACTTCACATGTACCAAACCTAATGCATGAATTACGTTAATGTATTTCTGATTATAGCAGCGCTGATGTTGGCTTAAAACCAATACGCATGACTAGTCACCTATTAAACTGTGACCAGTCATGCCTTGAACGTTCTGCATCTGATTAAAAAAAAAAAACTAGGCTACACAATGTGTAAACGTGTTGTCGACAAGAATCAATACTTTATAATGGATTGCATGGACGTCGAATTGTTTTTGCTTGTTTGTTTGTATGTCTTTTTTTGGATAGCTGTTCAAAAAATAACAGAATATAACAAAAAAGGTTCATGTCAGCGTACAAATCGTAGAGCACGCGCAAACTGTGTTCACACACCTTAAGTTCAATGGATTTGTGTTTGGGTCGACCCTGCTGTTCTATTTAACTGGGGTAGTCGAATAGAACAGTAAAAGTTCGACTTTGATTCAGACGTTGAACTTCACATGTGCTGAACCTAATGCAAGAATTACGTTAATGTATTTCCGATTATAGCAGCACTGGTGATTGGCTTAAAACCGATACGCATGACTAGTCACCTATTAAACCGTGACCAGTAATGCCTTGAACGTTCTGCATCTGATTTAAAAAGAAAAAGAGAACTAGGCTACACAATTTGTAAACGTGCTGTCGACAAGAATCAATACTTTATAACGGATTTGCATGGACGTCAAATTGTTTTCGCTTGTTTGTTTGTCTGTCTTTTTTGGATAGCTGTTCAAAAAATAACAGAATATAACAAAAAATGATAGAAAATGTACTTATCTGAAATGTGTTATAACATAACTATAATCAATGAAAGCTTGTTTTTTCCCTGTTAATTGTTTTCTTGTGTTGTTTGAGACTTGCTATAGTGCAACTGATGACTGTTTACCGCTGTTTTAGAGAATTAAATTCGACTGATTAAGGTTGATGTCTGAATCAACTGTCGAACTTAATTATTTTGGGCGACCCAAATAGCAATTAGGTTCCACACATGTAAAGGTCGATGTTTGAACCGGGCCTTAGGTCCCAGTTTGAGAAAATTTGTTAGCCGAAACGGCATACCATAAACACCGGCGTATAAGCCGCACCTTTTTACCCTAAAACTTCGTTCAAAATCGGGGGTGCGGCTTATCTGCGAGAACATCTGGAAAAATCTGTAATTTTCCATGAATCATCTCCAAAACACCAAAATAAAGTCAAAAATGGTACCACGCTATCTTCGAGAACTCGCATGGTAAATGGCCCACTGTTTCTCTGTTGTTGACAACTTTGATGTCAAATTTGTCAAAGCAATTATCGAACTCCCTTTTACAGGTGAGTTTGTTACTGATGGATGGCTTCCAGATATCCTTGTAAACCTGCATGGAAGCCACGAGCAGCTAAAGAAATCACTAAAATTTGCTTTGCGACTTGAACGAAGTGACAACACTTGTCACCAGTTTTCTCTTTTCTCATCAAATGCCTGGCTACTAAGCCACGATACGCAACCGAATGTCCGAACGAACCACTCACAAATTTTCAGACTTGAATAGCTTTAACTGGAAAAATGCTGGGGAAAAGTTCACGGGGGAAGCGGTCTTGTGGTCAAGTACGTTTTCGTACCTTTTTTTACTTGTTATAAGGATTAAAATGCGTGTTTGAATCTTATTCAAACTACAAATTGAATCACCGATCTGCAGTGAAAAGGACTTCACTTCAGCCGATATGTTCATTAAATGAAATGACTCGGCTATGAATTTTTGACAAAAATTTTTTTCCAAATCTTGAGCTTCTAAACTTGGGGTGTGGCTTATCTGCGAGTGCGGCTTATATGCCAGTGTTTACGGTACTTACAAAACAGATGTTTTTATTACTATCAATTTCTTGTACAATTTCTACATGGACAGTATATGAAACCCTAAGTTTAGACAAATATTTGTAATTTATAGTCTTTGTTTTGTAGCTCATGAACATCCTATGTAAAAAAACAAAGTTACTGTCAGCATTGACATGTAAGCCACACTTTTTTTACTCAAAAAGTTTGTTCGAAATTTAGGGTGTAGCTTGTCTGTGAGTTCATCTAGAAAAGTTACTATAAATTCTTCAGATCACCCGTTTAGAGAAGTATTTAGATTGTTGCTATTAACTATTGGGGGGTAAAATGATAGTATTAAGATAATTTCATCACAAAAATGGTACAAGCTTGCACTTCAAATGGGTTGTGTGGTATGTAGAACACTACCCATTTGATTCTGAAGTATATAACAAAGTGTGTACCCAGTCTCAAGTTACATCATAAAGCACACAATAGAACAACAAAAATGTAGACTTGTTATAAATTGACATCCAAGACCGCGTTTACATGAGAGCCGGGATGAGTTTCATCCCGAAGTGAAATTCCTTTTCATTCACCCTGGGATGAAAGGTTAACAATTTCCTCCTGGGGCGAAAATCAAATCACAACAGCAAAATGTAGTGAGGCTCAGAAAGGGTTTGTCTCACCCCAGGATGAGTTTTAACTGAATTTTTCATCCTGGGATGAATTTTTATCTCGGTGCTGAAGACGGGGATGAAATTATCCCAGGGCAAACACATTTCAGCTCCGAATCATGTGAACACTTACAGGTAAATGACCAGACACTGAGATGAAAGTCATCCCGGGACGGAATCAATCATGTAAACCGACCTGACTATTTTGCCTGACAGTAGAACCACACAACAGACTTGGCAGATGGAGCATTACAGGCACCCTTCTTACTGCCTCTAGTGATGAGAAAGTGACTTGAAAAAAACAACCACAAAAAAAAAAGAAAGAAAAAAAAAACCTTAAGTGTTATTATCAGGTTGAAATTACACTACAAGAACAGATAGTGCAAGCGACATTCTTTAGAAACACATAGATGTGGCGTGACATTGAGTACATAGGAAAAACTGTGTATTTAGGGCAATTGATAAGTCTGGATGTCCAGCAAAAACCAGAATCGCAGTTGATGCTTTGTGGGCAAACCAAATAACTAAGGCAAGTTGCTAATGAAAAAAAAATGGATGTTATTGCTAGCACTGGGCTTGTCTGAGGTGGCCCGGTGAATAATTTTTGGTAAGAAGTTTCTGTCGAAGTTTCAAGGAAGGCATACAAGGCTTATTTCGTGGTTCATTGTGCTCATTTAGACCTCATTTTCTGATTTCTCTTAAAATCTTCCTGTAGATGGCAGGACAGATGCCTCCAAACATAGTTATGCAGCAGATGACTGGGCAAATGCCAAACCCACAAGGACAGCCTCGCCTACCAAATCAACAGCAATTCTACCACAATCAACGGCCGATTAGAATCCCTCAAAGGCACCAGCCTCCGACTAGCCAACCAATGTATTCCTCTCCTCCAGGAGGCGCTGTTGTTCAGATGATGGGGCCACCTGGACCAGTGCAGTTTATTCCCTCTGGACAGCCTGGCCCATTTATGCCACAGCCGGTAAGTGTGAGGTGTTGTAATTGCAGTGGAATACTGATTTTTCGAACCTCCTAGGGAAACTGGTAATTGTTTAAAAAAAAACTGGAAGTTCGAAAAGTCGAAGGTGGCAAAAAATCACGCTTGATTTACAAGGTATTGTTTTATAGCAACTGGGAAAGCAGACAGAAATACCATAGCACTCTTGTAAAGCTTTTAGCTTTCAAATGAATGGTCACACTTTAGGATTTTACTCAAGACTCAAAAGTTAGAACCACCATATAATAAACAGCACCCACAGGAATGCCAAGCCTAATGAGTGGCTATTCAAATGAAAGGCACCGAGCAGTACTTTCCTTGGTACTTTTTACTGTGTAACAGAAGGTGGTTCTACCTTTTGAGTCTGAGTGGTTCTTTGCAAGAATTGGTTCCAAATATTGGGAGTTTTGAAAAATTGAGGGTTTGAAAAATTGGGGATAAAACTACAGTGTTTGACTGATTGGAAGCAAATCCAAGGGAAATGTGCCATGGTTTGAACAATCAGGATTCCACTGTAATATTTTAGACTGTCCTGTTCCCTTGAGCAAAGAAGAGACCTGTAGACAGAGTTTATGATTAAATAAGATAAAAAGATCATTAAGAACAAAACAAAACAAGTAGTTTGCAAATAAAGAGCAGGATGACAGTGGATTGCAGGTTGTTTCTCCTGATTTTGCATAACACCGGAATTTAGTTTGTACATTATGTTTAGTTAAGACAAGGGCAGAAGGGATAAGAAGGAAAGGGAGGAGGGAGAGACATCTTCCTTACATGTTAAGTTTCTCAAAAAATATATTTTTGTTTGATTCTTTTGATGAAGTCTTGGAGGAGCAATGCTTCTTCGTTTAACTTTCTCTTATAAAATGTAATAGCACATAAATAAAGGGTGTAGTTGAATCTTTTCAAAGATGGTCCAGGGCTGTTAAGACTTCTGAAGAGTAGCTCTTTTGTACTTGGATCAAATTTTGAACAACTACAGTACTGGCCAAAGGGATTGCAGCCCTTACATGCGCGTAAAGTCCGTGCAATATGGCGGATTTACATGCAAAATACACGCAAGAAACAGGCGAGTAAAATTTTACATGAGCTATTACACGCACCTCAATTACATGTGAATTGCGAGTATTTTGGCAAAGGATGAAACCTTTGTTATTCATACACGCAAAGTGCGTGTATTTCTTCACAAAGGAAAGTACAGATGCCACACCAGACTACAAGAAGTCCCTCTGGATTGTCGGGCAGCAAAGCAAATTATTTGAGGAAGCGAACAGCTGTCACGATCATCAGTAAAGTGAAACATGTTATATTGCTAGAAAAAAAGAAACAAACAAACTAGTTTTATTCGGCTGAACATATTTCATGAAGTGTTGTTAAAATTAATGAGGCCATATGCTGAACAAATTTGCCGTCTTCGGTTCGAAGCTAAAAAGTGGACTAATTTCGAATCCGTGCAGTGTTGGACGCAAGAACGCGAAAACTTTTAAATCAGTTCTTTCCCAGATGAATAAACCACAGTCTTAAATTAGAAACTTGAATTTGCAATCTGTTTTGTTGACAGTCCGAGTAAAAGTAATAATTTTACTCTTTCAATCATGGCTTTGCGCACAGTGTTGCCTATCACTCGATTTTTTCCGTACCGGCGTTTGTTTTACTCCATTTTGATAGCTATAGAAACCTCCTGTTTTCGTGGCTTGCTCCTTGATGTTTGTTCAAAGAACAAACTCTTATTTTTTGCTAGCTAGAAGCATATTTAATTGAACAGTGAGTAGTTTCAGAAAATACAAAACTGAGAAACCTAAAAAATTCCTACATTCCGGCGTAACAAACAAGTGAGTCGTGCCCTTTCGTGCCTTTTGTGCAGCGCCTCCACATATCGTGCCATTCGTGCCCTGGACCGTTCCAATGTTGCTCAACCGTTCCTCTTTTCGTTCCTTATCGTTCCCATTCCTATACAGATCGTGCCTTGCCATTTCCTTATATTTCGTGCCTTTTTATCGTTCCTTTGACAGTGCTTCTTCCGTGCTCGTTCTTTTCGCGCAACCATCACGTGCACGTAGTTGTGGTGAAATACTACCTTCATGGCAGAACAAGATAGTGAAATAAAAAATAATCTGTTGCAGATCACGACTCATCGTTTTCTCTCTGTAATCTAATTCACTCATTTCGCAGTTAATGCATGTAAGGCGTGACTATTAATTTTTGGTGTTGAGGTTTGGATAATTTGCGTACCGCATGGCGACGTAAACAACGAAGCTAATAAAAATATGCAGAATTGAAATTGCGTTCGCTAGACTCAAACCTGTTGTCAAAAGCGAAACTGTTGAATGTAACTTATACTTAAAATCAAAGGTTATGATGTTAGAAAGATAATTAGAGTAAAATGTCAAACGTTTTTCCTGGGATTATCTTTACTTCACAGTGGACTGAATTTGCATACTATATGAGTCTCAAAATAAACCCGGGAAATAGATTGAGCGAGCGAGCAAATCGAACCTCCCACACTTTATCATTCGAATAAAACTGAATTAGTGAATGAAGCTCATATTAAAACACAAAGTCAATGACAACTGTAAAAGGATTTTTAAGAAATAGCGAATATAGTCCGAAGTTAAAGCGCATCAAATTGGCATAACGCGTGAAATTGACCTTTCAATGAGCGTCGCACGGTATGCAAAACACTACACACTTTCTCGGTGATATCCCGTGAAAAGGGGCTGAAAACCCTTTGCTGCGACTTACAGTGTTGCATTCGAGCGAAAAAATCGAAGAAATTTATGAAGACGTAATTTCAAGCGTACGATCGCTTTTGTAATCTTTCTACTGGCAAGTGTACGGCTTATCAGTCGTTCGGATGATGATCCACGATTTGATGATGGGCCGAGCAACCTAAAGGCAGACATTAATTGTCCACATCGTTCCAGAACGATACTAATGAAGAACGATCGAGGAAGAATCAAGAAACAATCAAGGAACGATCAAGGCCCGATATGCTAATTAGGGAACGATAAGGGGAACGATAAAAGTCACGTGGGGCACGATCGGAACGGGCACGAAATGGCACGAAATTCACCTTTAAGACAAGACTTTTCTAGGTAAATCCAAGTGACATTGTATTCGGCGTTTTTTCTTTGCTACCTTGAACGCACATGGAGAAAACTGAATCAGTAAAGCGAGAATAAAAAATGTGCATTTAAGTTTTCTCATTATCTTTGTACATTTCCTCTGATAGGAGACAAGAAAGCCAATTAAGCGAAGTCCGTTTTTTTCTGAAAGAACAATTATTTCCAACCCTGTTTTCTTCGTTATGATATCTTGATTTTCCCTTGAGTTACGTGGAAGATAACTTTATCTATGGGATGCACCTTAACTAAATACTACTTTTTACAACTTTTCTTTAAAGTGTGAATTTATCTGAAGTGAGAAATGAGATTTTTCTAATGTCACTCGAAATGGTACGCGCGTGGTAACCAACACCGTGCGCAAGGCCTCATCTATACGTTTTGTGGAAAGCAAGATGTTACTTCTTCTTTGGAAACGTCCCGCAACGCTCTGCAAATCAGTGCGGCAAGTTGTTGGTTGCTACTTTTGAAATACATGTATAATATGTTTTCATGGCTTTCGGCATTCACGAGCGAATTTTTCAGTTGGTCAGCGATCGCCAGTGACTGAACAAGAAAGTTTCTTGTTAGCTCACGTTTGTGTTAAATCAGTCGCTGAACAACAACTTTTTCATCGAGATAGATTTGTTGCGTTATATATACCGTGTGACGCTCATTGAAAAGGTCAGATTTCACGCTTTATGCAAATCAGATGCGCTTTTGAACTTCGAACTGTATTCGCTATTTCGTTGGACAATATTCACTATTTCTTACAAATTCCTTTACAGTTGTCATTTACTGTGCGTTTCAATATGAGCTTCATTTACTGTTTCAATTTTAATTGAAGGATAAAGTGCGCAAAAGAAAGAATCGATTTGCACCCACCTTGCTCACGCAATTTATTTTGAGACCAACAGTATGCAAATTTAGTCCACTGTGAACTAAGAATAATCCCCGAAAAAAGCTTGCTATTTTACTCTAATTCTCTCTCTATGATCATACGCTTCAAATTTTAGTGTAAGTTTCATTCAACAGTTTCACTTTTGACGGTAGGTTTGAGTCTGGCGAAGGTAATTTCAATTCTGAGAATTTTAGCTTCGTTGTTTTTGTTCCATTCGGCACATAACCCTTGGCACCAAATAGTCATGTTTTCTCTGATTTCTTGTTCCTGTTGATAAAAACCGTTTTGGTACCGAGTTAATTATTATTTACATGTAGATGCCCAATTCACTATACACCCCTGTAGAAATAAAATTTAAAACATTCACTAAACAAGATCGCGAATAGCTTCAGACATTCCTGCCAACAATGTACGCTGCATTTGTGTTGTTTACCGGTACACGCACTTTATGAGCTTGTCTCCAACCTTTGCATGTAAATTTTACTCGCACTTTGCGTGTATTTTTAACATGCATTTGCATGTATTTTTTTACAGGCTGTTTTGTGCATGTAATTTGCATGTATTTTGCCTGGAAATTGCGTGCAATATGGCGTCTTTACACGCATGAAACGCGGGTGTAATGCTGCAATCCCCTTGGCCAGTACTGTAGACTCATTAACCTTTATGCCGTGATATAAAAATGCATATTCTCAGTACTGATCTCCATACATTTCTTATGAAACTAGCAAGGAGATTTTGTCTAATTATTAAGACATCTTATCGTCAGTGAGCACTTCCTTTATTCTTGTCACTTGAATATTCAAACAAGTAGTGATCATGTAAAAAGAAATTTCGGTTTCATCGGGGCTTATATTAGGATGTAAAGGGTTAAACCAGCGGATACCATACCTTTTTAGTGAATTGTAGTGATCATATACGTTTCTTTTATAACATTTCTTTCCTTTTGTTTAAAGGTTGATTTTTCCCAGATTCCCATGGGTGGCCCACCCCAAGTGCCGTACCGGCCACAACAACCAATGCAGGGGCAATTTCCCCAAGTCTCTGGTCCCTCGCAGCCTCAAGGACCATATGGCGGTGGCTATCAGCCGTCACCAGTCTATCAAATGGGACAACCATCCCCAAGTCCTGTGTATATAATGAGAGCACCTGGGCCTGCACCTCCCATGCCTGGTATGCAGCAGTACCAGCCTCCAGCATTTGAACACCGCCGGGAGAAAAAAATAATCCAGATTAAAGATCCAAATAGTAACAAGGATGTGACACAGGAAATTCTCAATCGACAACCTTCTGGGAGTTTAACAGGTAGTACTGGAGGCACTCCTAATAACACCACGCCAGATATTTCAGGACAGAGTAGTAGTTCAAGTACACCTCCTTTGACATCACAGCAACAAGCTGAGGCAAATGTGCGGGCACAGTTTGCAGCGCAGGTCGCTGCCACATTAGCAAACAACACAGAGGAGAAGCCTAGAAAACCAGAATTTACAATACAGAAAGCTCCGGTAATTAATAAAGGAGAGGCAGATACTGTTCAGGCCAAACAACCAGTTGATGCACGGAAAGAGGAAGCAACAAAAGAAATCAAAGGGAGTGCCACTGTTAATGCTGTGACAGAGACCCAGTCAGCTGAAAAGGCTGATGAAACACAGCCTAAAGAAGCAGCTGTCAAAACACAACCCAAAGAAGCCACACAGGGCTCTAAAATTAGTGAAGGTGTTATAACCGAGAGTACATTGGGTTCAAAATCTTTGGTAAGCTCTGTGGATGCAACCACATCAGCTAATGAAAAAATTTCTAATGTCAGAGTGGAGATTTTTACCGCAGATGACATGCGCAACAAAGAATCACAACAGAGTAGCACAGCTGCTGTTAGTGATATTGTGAAAACAGAGGCAAAAGTGAAACCTTCTGAGCAAACTGTTAAACAAGCTTCCAATGATGTGGTGCCTGTAACTGAGACCAAAGCATTAAATGGACCAGTGTCAGTAACACAGGAGGAAGCAGTAGAAGAAACTGAAGAAGTGATGACTGTTGAGAGTCAGGCTGAAGTTGAAGCACCTCCAGTAAATATCACAGACACTCCTGAGCCAAGTGAAACAACTGAAGAGGCAGCAGCGGCAGATCAGCAAGTTGCTGAACCTGAGACCACAGCCAAACCACCCGAAGAACCAGAAGTTTTGCAGGAACCTTCTGAGGCAGGGGATGCAGTTGGAATTGAGAAGGTGAATGGTCATGAAGGAGATATAAAAGCATCAGCTGCACCCAAGAATCCTGTTGAAACTCAAGCGGCAGGTTTGTTTATATTTTACTTGTCATTCAGAGTGAGTTGGTCCTTATTCTCTCAATATAACCACCTTCAAGTTCCAAGTCATTTTTTGTTTTTGGTGTTTTCTGGGGCTTGTCCCTTTTTTCTAAAACATGTTCTTTATTTGTGGTGTCATTTATTATGCGGTATTAGGTGATCTGAACTTTAAAAAACAAAAAACAAAAACCTATTCCATCACCACACTTAATTGTCTATAGTGGAATCCCGATTTTTTGAACTTCCTTGGGAAACGGGAATTGTTTCGAAAAATCGGGATTTCAAAAAATCGAAGGTGGCATGAAATCACGCTTGATTTACGAGGTATTGTTTTCTAACAAGCAGGAAAGCAAACAGAAATACCTTGGCACTCCTGTACAGTTGTGTAGCTTTCATTTGAATGGTCCCAGTTTAGGATTTTACTCAAGACTTGAAACTTAGAGTCACCTTGTACACATAATAAGCAGCACCCACAGGAATGCCAGGCCCAGTGAGTGACTATTCAAACGAAAGGCACTGAGCAGTACTTTCCTTGGTACTGTTTACTCTGTAACAGAAGGTGGTTCTACCTTTTGAGTCTGAGAATAAAATCCTGAAGTGTGACCACTCAAATAAAAGCTACTGAGTTGTACTTTCCTGTGGGTTCAAGAAATCGAAGGTAAATTTCTTATAATTTTCTTACATGGAAGGCAAGAATTGATTCATATTGGGAGTTTCGAGAAATCGAGGGTTCGAAAAATCGGGTGTAAAATTACAGTATTTGACTGAAGCAAATCCAAGGGAAACGTGTCATGTTTAGAAAAATCAGGAGGTTCAAAATATCAAGGATCTTAAATCATCTAATAAACAGCCACTCTATAATATACACCTCTTATCCACTAGTAATCATTTTTCTCTAATTAATGCCCAGTATCCAATTAATGCCTCTGCCTTCAACATCCACGAAATTTAATAAATGTGTAGGGTGTTCATTAGATCATATACAGTAACTAATGTATTTAGCAAATCTTAGCATGTTATCAGGGTCTTAAGTACAATCTGCTTGATACTGATATGGTCACCTCAGCTTCTTGCTTGTTTAGGAAACCCTCAAGGAATCTTTTTTGTAGTTCAGTAATTTTATTGGTGAATGAGTCCTGGGATTCATCACAGGAAATGTTTTGTGTCCCAGTCGAAGAACAGTCACTCCTGTATTGCAAATACAAGGCTTTCAACCTAATTGAAGTAACTGTTACTTGAAGCAGCTGGTCATAACTATGATATACTTTTATCTTACAAGAAAGCTGAATAAAATAATTTGATAACTTAATGGCTTCTACAGTGGTTCATTTGAACGGACATGTGAGGCTTATTCACAGACTTGAAAACTAGAATCGTGAACAGAATATTTAATGAAAAGGACTGCAGGGAAGGACTTCTCAATGATTTTCATTTTAGTGGTGGCCCTGTGTTCATTGCTAGAATGACTTGAGATGGCAAAGAATTGAAAAATGTTCTGTTAATTTGAATACTTCAGAAGAGTCTTTCCTGCAAGAAAGAATGTATTCTTTTAGCTCACCTATATTTATTTGTGAATGAGAGCTCCATTGATAAGAGCTAAGCCCTGTGGCTTTTGATTACGTTACTTCCTGTTTCCATATAAGGAAATGGTGCATTGTTTAATTCTCGGAAAAGCTTGCCCTTTGAGGCAAATGTAATTCCCGGAAAACTGGGAGAGTTTTGAGCAAGGGTGAAGCTAAAAATCTTACCAGAAATTGGCTCAAAGACACCTTGACGAAGAGATGAATGGTTTTAAAAGGAAACCCAGATGTTACTGGGGAAAGAGTGAGTTTGTGGCTAAGTGCTTAGTTGTTGATTTGTTTTGTGTCATCATGTTGGAGGCTTTGGTTGTTTATCCAGAAAACTGCACCAGTTTTGATTGTCTTGAAACAAACTTTGCAGCATGTCAAAGTAAAGATAAAACCAAGTGGATTTTTTTTTGTTAATGTGGATTTTAGATTGTATTGTAGTAATTACCAACTTCATGCCTTGTGCAGTTCAAATCTTTGCCTCTTAAAGAATTCATCCACCTACTCAAAAGTTGTAAGAAATATGCAAGGCAAGATTTAGATCTTGGAGGGGAAACATGAATTTAAGACTTTGGTCAAACAAGAGAGATTCCAGTTTTCGTCAGTTTTGTGGTGTTAAAAAGGTTTTGTTTGTAAAGATACAAGTTCTCTTTGACAGTTTTTAAACTCTTAATCCTAGTTGATTTGATTCGTATCAAATTAAGTTCCATTTGTATGGTTCAGTAGAACTGACATTGATATCTTCTGAAATTAAATATTGATCATTTGTAGGGTAGGAAACCTGAGGTAAAAAAATGTCTTGAGGTTTTCTTAATGTGGGTCATTCATTCATTGGTGTAGCGGAAAACCTAAGGCAGATAAAAAATGCCTTGGGCCTCTTTTGTTTGGTTCTTGAACTGTCAGTTGGAATCTACATGCTCAGCTGACTGGTGTTTTTCTTGAAATTTACTCTTGACCCATTTGGATTAACGTCCTATTTCCAACCAATTTGAAGCAGGAAGAAATAATGAGTTTCAAAGTTTCAAAGTTTTTTATTCAATTTTACAATTAAAATAAAAGGACTACACTTTCCCGCAAATAGCAGTGGCTAGTCTGGGCGGGTAGTGTTTTACATTAATATTAAATGAAAGAAGTCATTCTTAATATATTTGAATTACAGGAGGCAGGTGAAGTAATTGACATAAAAAATAGAATTTATACATATGTGAAAAAAGAAAGAAATTACAAGTAAATAAATAAGGATGCATGGATAAGTAATAATCCATAAGAACAAAGGTATCCTTCACTTCCCTCAGGAATTCAGTGAATTCAGTTCAGTAAGAAATTATTAAAAATCCTTGACAAAAGAGCAATGAATTAAGTTAATGGCTGCTTAATCCTAAGGGAAAATTGCTGCATTTTAAGTTTGTTAGTAAAAAATAGTGGTTAACCTAAGGTAATTTTGCAAGTACCAGTAAGTTTCATTTTTGATGTCAAATGTAAAAACAACTCATATTTTTGTTTACATGTACCACTGATTCTATTTTATATTTTAATGCCATATAGTTACATTTACATTTGGTTTTTCAAAGGTCAGACATTTTGTCATGTTGTATACTATTTCTGTGCTACCCTTAATAATAAAGCACTTACAGTTATGATGGTTAAACGTTAATAGCAGTACCCTTGGTATGCATGGTTTTTATCACTTGTCAGTCATTGTTTGGATAGAATTTGATATGGTCACTATATTTGACCCTGAGGTCATTCAGTGAGATAATTAAATGCCATGCTGAATATTTCATATCCAAAATTGGGCAATACATTACTCTCTGCACTGCTTTGCCTTAGAGGTAACATTTTGGAGCTGTTTTTCCTGTCTTAAGTCCTGGAAATATGTGGAGTTAACTTCTATCATGTGGCAAGTTTTGAGTTGCTTTGCTGTAGAGTAAAGTTCAAAGCCTTGTAGATTAATATTAGCTTCCAGAACAGGTAAATATTTCACAAATATGCATGTAATTATCATTTGAAGTCATGCAACCGTGGAAATGGCACAGGCCGTTATGCATTTCTTTATGGTTCATTGTGAAACGTCTTAGAGAACCCAGTCAGTGAATTTCATGTAGCAGAAGCTTCTTCTTTGAGACATTTTTCTTCATTTAAAGTGAGTGAATTCATTTTTGTCACCAGAAGATTTTCAGTTTATAATCAGATCTGAAAGTTCATGAAGCTGATGAACTGCACGTGGCATCCATGTTTGGCTTTTATACAGCTTTGATAGTTAATTGGTTTTCATTGCCTGTTAAGTGAACTTAGTACATTTTGCAGATAATGTAAAGACTTTACATGTCTGTACAGTACATAATTGCACAGCTTCTTGCTCATTTTAAAAGTTATAAATAGTGGTTATATAGAAGTAAGTAAATCCAAATAGTCTGATGGTTTAGTGCCTAGTTCACTTCCTGTTGCATTTTAAAGATTGTTTTAGCTGAACTAGCAACCTCAACACAGTTTTGTTTAGACTAAATGGAGAGAAATCGAAGAAAGCTTTGTCTTTTTCATTGTGTAGTATGATTACAGAGTAGTCCTGTACAGTTGCATGGACGTTTACATGAAGCTTGGCAGTTTCAGACTTTAATATGGCATTTATAGAGTGTTAAGTGGGTTAATAGCCTGTACTGTACATTTTGTAGGCTTGCTTGTTAATACTGGTTGTACATTCATCCAAACAACATGATTAAAGATGACTTGCATTTTCAACTTCTGCTACAAAATCTTTGACAAAATCAAACTGTGGTGACTTTGACCCAGACGCCAATATTGGCAGTATTTCATCGTGCACTGCACGTGTAACAAACTAGAATTACAAAAGTCTAGTTTTGCATGTTGCTAAGTACTCAAAGAGGTACTTTCTTTGGGTCTTAAGAAAAACATTTTCCCTTTTGTCCTGAGAGAAAACTGCCAAAAATAACAAAGCTCTTTGTCAACAAACAGTGATCACACTGATGCTTTATGAGGAAATAGTTTGATGAGAGTTTGAGATGAGGGTGTACAAACTGTCTTGATTTTATTTCATTCTAGGTATCATGCTTGTTGTCCTCATAACTTCTGACAGTGTCAGACTTTAGTGTGGAATTTATTTGTGTTAACTTGATTAGTAATGCCCAGTAATTACAGATGCATGTAAAGGTTCTTTTGTTCTTTTTCGCTGATTTTTTTCTTCAATCCTGGACAAAACTGTTTAGGCACTGTTAATAGTCTCGTAATTTGACCTTGAATTGAGTTTTGATGTAGATAATTCTTTCCCCTTGTTATGTTTTGCGTTCGAAAAGAAGCCTGATGAATTCTTGTCCATTTTTATGGAGCAGTTTCAATTGTTTTCAATGTCTATTTGCTTGGTTTTGCTTCACTACACTGTACCTTGCTCTCTTAACAGAAGTTAACCCAAACTTGACTTGCTTTCGCATGTTTTCTTGTGCTTTTTGTCACTTGCATGTATTTGTTGCAGTACAAGACACCGAACAATACTTATTTTGACACATCTTCAATGCAATGCAATTCAATGCAAAACTTCAGTTAACACTCTCTTCATTTGTGACCTGCCTACTGTATTTAACACTGCCTGCTTGAAGTTTTCATTGATGTGTTGTATTGTTAGGTTCTGTTGCAATTGGCTAGAGTTTTCTGCTTGACAGGTCTTGCCTCCCCTCCTTCCCGTAACAAAATGCAAAATAACTTATTTACAATTGTCTAAACACAATTTCAGCCAAAGACATGAAGAAGAAGAAACAGAAACAGCGTCTCAAGGAGATGGAGAAGCGCTCTTCCGAGAAAGGAAACGATCTGATGGAGGCGTACATGGAAAAGCCTGTCCAAGAAGATGTAAGAGCTTGATTTTGTATCCTATAATTTATGTTCAGTTTTCAGTAAGTTCTGTTTTAGCAGACTGCACCTGGTAGATTACACATAGGTGTCCTTATCCAGCTATGTGTAGTTAAGGGATATAAGGCCCCTCTCCCTAGCGGATCTCGGAGCTTGATACCAGGCTTATTACTAATATTTGCTTTGAGTTTTGATTGGTTTAGTGTGTTGTTTAGGCCTGCTGTTATTGATCAGAGTAGTTTCTGTGGTATTGGTTTTACAACACTCAATTGAAACAGCTTTATTTGAATTTTTATTTTTTATTAAGCTGCTGTTGTTCCTTAGAAGGTCCATTATAAAAGACAACCACTGCCATGCCAAGCATTCATCACATGGTTTCCAAAGAAGCTGACTATTATGCTTTTCTCCGTTGTTGTACATTGCCTCTTCAATAAAATTTAAAAAACAGACAAAAATTCTACTCAAATTTATGCTTGGAATGCTTCCTGGCTTTTAGATGCTGGTTTTGCCTTACAAACCATCCTTAGTATTCCACTAAAAATACAAATATTTAATTATTTTTTGCTGTACTGTTGTGGTGAGTAAAAGTTTGTGAGAGTTTGCACCATGATGCAGTACTCTTGTTGGTATTTACTTTTGAGCTTCTTTGTTTATTTATGTGTAGGTCCCTGACAACAGTGAAGAGCCAACTGCTGAAGAAACACCACAGACACAACATGAAGAAGCAACAGAGGATGTTCAGTCTGAAGAGGAAACTTGGGAAGACAAAGAAGGTACATGTACTAGAGGAGTGCCCTCGTTAATACGGCCCCTTTATTTTATGTCGCTGTTGTTTTTCTTGTTCAGATTTACTTCACCTTATCTAGTTTGCCCAGATGTAATTTTCCACAGAATTTTGTTCTAGCCCAGAGTCATCATTACTGTGAAATTTTGAGGGAAAAGAACAGGTTTTTTCTTTAGATTGTGTACTGCTTTGCATCCCATCTTTGTTTTTCTTCACATCCTTACACTAGGAAGAATTCTTGAGCTGTTTTGACTGCAAGTAATTTTTATCTTTGTTTAACAGAAATTGAGCTTGAACTTGATGGGGATCCTGAATCATCACAGCCAGAAGGAGGAAAACTCACATATGGCAGAGATTTCCTTTTACAATTCCAGACCAATCCACTGTGCATGTTAAAGCCAGAGGGTCTGCCTGATTTGGAAGTTGTTCTTGGCCAGGCACGAACACCCTCTAAGTCAGGATATTCCCAGAACAGGTACAAACACACGTGCAGTGAAACCTTGATTAATTTCACTTACTGGGACTTCTGATATAGTGGATAAAAGAAAACGAGGAATGATTATGGCTGTAAAAGAAAATTGGGCATAACATCAAACAAGTTTTTGGCAGACAGTTTTATTTTCAGATAGAATATCCATGGACAACTGAAGTATTGGCAATTATGAGTTTGTCTTTCTGACCTGTTTTACAATAAATATTTTTTGCTGGCCAATATACATGTATGGTGAACAATTCTGACTCTTAGGATTTTACATGGATTTCCTTTACTCAAATTTTACAAATGTGGGACATCCATATTTGTAAAGGAGTTGGTGATTGGAAGTGCTTGGACGAGAGAACTAGATCCAGCAAATGAAAAATTGGAATTTATTGAAAAGGTGGAGAAATTGAACATGTTTCACAACAAACATGTAGAATGTGAGAGCACTTCCTGCTATGCCAAGCTGACAGTCTACTTTCATTGAATACATTTACAGGTTTTGAGCTTTAGCAATTGAAGTGGTGTAATAAATTCTGTCATATTGATGCCCAACATTTGCTTCTCGTTAGTTTTACTTGTATTGACTTAAATTTGTTTCCATTCTAGGATGCAAAAAGCTGATGGTGGTGAAAATATGTTTCTGCCCTCATATCTTCGTCAGCAGTCAAGAGTGAGTTGCCTTATTTATATTTGTGTAAATTTATGCATGAATTAAAAAATTGAGTATTACATGCATAATATTATATGTTACCTTGTTCAAAATAGATCTTTTCTTTTCTCATTCTACTTATTCCTTTCCGGAGTGAGTTTATTCCCATCCTTAAAATTTTAATTAGGGTTGAAGAAAATAAACTCTTTTAAAAACTTTGTTTTTAACGTAAAACCTACCAGTGTTTTTGAAGTTTTTGAATCTTAAATTTAAACAGTTACAACTGTCTCTAGTTGGGGTTTATGAATTACCAAGAATGGCCTTGTTAAGTGAATGGCGTCCGGTGCAAGATGTCCTTTGAATTTAGCACATGTTCTTTCGCTGTGATGTCTGCTCAGTAGAGCAGTTGTTTATGTGCCTTGAGACTGATCAGTCATAGGCTGTTTGCCAGAGGTTGTAAAGCAACATTTAACCTTCTAATTTGACAAGCACAGCATGTCAAATGCACTTGATGTTTATCTGTGTATCTCCAAAGTACCGAAAAACACAGCTTCATCTGAAAGCACTGTTTCAAATTTAAAGCCGGTGGTTAACAGTCTCAGTGGACTGGTGGTAACAATAATCAGTAGTTAAAAATGGAAGTTGTCTTTGTTGTAACAAGTGCAGATAACATCTGCTCAGGAGCTTGTCAATGAATCTTTAAGAGCAATCTCTTTCAAAGAGCTGCTGCTGCTGCTGCTGCTGTTGCTGCTGCTGCTGTTGCTGCTGCTGCTGCTGTTGCTTCTTCTTCTTCTTCTTCTTCTTCTTCTTCTTCTTCTTCTTCTTCTTCTTTACAAAGCTCTCCATTTCATGCTATAAATGGTTCTGTTCAAAATATTGCAGAATAATCCATCCAGCTCAAGAGTGGGACGCAACAGAAACACGCAACCAAAGAAAGTGATTGAACTCCCAACTGCTCCAGCTCAAGAGGTAAGTATTCAATCACTGTTTTGTCTAACCGTAACCCTGAGCTTGTGTCATTTGGTTTTTTGGGACTTCTTGTGAGGACGGGTGGGGGACTTATTATTCAGCAAGGGCTTGTTCTTGAGTGATGGAAGTTTGCATTTTAGGGAGGGGAGTATAAAAATATAACTATTGTGGGAATGGTTTTGAAATAAGGCTGATTGAATTAAAGTTGGTCACTTAACCCAGATGTACGTACATGTGGTAATTTTTCCTAATGCCAGGTGCAAGTGGTCCCAAATTGCAGTGTGCTCAAAAAGGCAGAAAGAAAGTGATTTCCAGACTTTGACATTTGCCACAAGCACTTGATGGTTCATGCAAGCAGAGTCATTTCTTATTGATGAGTAACTTTTCTTGTCTCAAACAGTTAAAGAGAAGAGAAGACAGATGGGTAAGGCCAAGTGAAGTTGCTAAAACTGGAAATGAGGAGGAGCTAAAAACTGAGGTATTTTTTAACTTAACATTGACACTAATTTTACCTCAGGCAATTTTATTACTTTTTTGACTTGCCACTAGGTTTGATAAGGAGTTTTATATTGTTGGTAAGGTAATGTTGTTGAAAAAATATTCATGAATCAACTTTTTTGTGCCTTTACTACCAAAGGATTCATCCATCATGGTCAGTGAAAATTGGTTTGTGGTCAGTGAAAAGTCAGAATTTGTTTTATGCTGATGGGTGGCAACCCTGTAATTCAATAAATCATTTGATGAGTTACCTAGAAGTTTTCTCTGTCCACGTGGCAAATATTTATTTTTTTGAAAGTACTTTCTCTCAGAAAGTGGCGATGAAAACATTAATCGAGACTAGGAATTCATTGCATAAAAAATGAAAAGCAAAGTAATTCCATTTCCCCTACAGGTACTAATAATATTACCTGTATGGGAGATGGAAAAACTATATTGGGGTGAATGTTGGTTTAAAGCTTCAGATCACTTCATTCCTTTCATGTTGTATTTCTTAAGTGAAAATTATTCAATCTGCTATAAATACTGGCAGGAAAGCTGCACCTTTCTACATGGCCCTGGTTGTTCCAAAGCCAACCCAGGGTAAAAAACTGACCAAAGTTCTTTTTCTCTTGTTTAAAGTCTGTACATTTTCTCCACAAGAGCCTTAACAGTTTTTTGAAAATTTAGAAACAATTTAGAATTTGAGCTTCTAAACTCAGGGTGTAGGGCGACCTTTTGCATGTGTTGTTTTTGTCTTTTTTCAGGAGCTATACCGTAAAGTTAGAAGTATTCTGAACAAGCTTACGCCGCAGAAGTTTCAGACATTGACACAGCAAATTATTGACCTAGATGTTGACACTGCAGAGAGATTGGAAGGTGTCATTGATCTCATTTTTGAAAAGGTTTGTAAGCTGGATGCCAAACCTTTTAGCACAGAGGCTCAAGAAAGTGATGTGGGTGGAGGGGAGGGGGTCATTTATGCACAAATTCTGCATCAATATATACATAAAAACTTGAAGGGACACAAATGAAAGGCCTGTTGCATACTTGGATTCAAGGGACATCTTGTCCTTTGAAAATGTAGCAAAACATTTAAAGGCTCGGTAAAGAGTATCGTCAAATGAAGTTATTTTTCTCATAGATTAGGTGAGCTAACACTATATCCTAAATGGATCCTTGATGTTTTTTCTAGTGCAAACTTGGGAATGTCAGTCATACTTTAAATCAAAGACTTCACCATTTAGGCAGACTAGGACTAGACAAAGACTAGGATTAGAACCCCCTTTAGCAATAGAGTGGTAAAATAAGATGCCATGGCTTCCAGATTTCGACCTAGTAATCAAAGTCTGGGTAACAATATGTGAGTTGATACAAAGTTTCTTGTCAACACAGACCATTTTGTGGAGCTAATCTGCAGTGTTTCAAAATGTTCCATAATAAACCAGCCAAAAAGAAAGAGACATTTTCATGGGATTGTGCTTATATTTGACAACCTTTATCTCAATAGTTTGGGGATATACATGTACTGAACACAAATTGTCTGGCAAAATATTTTGCTTAGTAAGTTAGAAATTTTGTAAATAATTTTTGTGGCATCACTTAACCACTTTTTTGACTGGTGTAACATATTTCTTAATTTTTTTGCAGGCCATTGATGAACCTGCATTTAGTGTGGCCTATGCTAACATGTGCAGATGCCTCATTCCTGTAAGTCATTATTTATTTGTGTTTGGTTTATATTTGTAACCATTTTTGGGACAATAATTTGATCAGTGCACTCCCAGCTGATTGTTAAGATTCAACTTCTCGCTATGCAGTAATACTTTTGAGCAGCACTGTCGACCAAATGATGTCATACTAAAACTGTCACTGAAATTAAATCTTATCTGTATCATAAAGTTGACCATGTTTTTTTGTTTCATGTTCATTGGGATATGCTTTAATAAATTAAAATGAACGATCTTTAATTTTTTCTTTTGCACAGAAAAAAGTTGTTGTAGAGAAGGATGGAGTTAAAAGGGATGTAACCTTCCGCAAGATTTTGCTAAACAAATGTCAGAAAGAGTTTGAGAAAGAAAAATCTGCCGAGAAGAAAATTCATGATAAATTGGAGGAGCTCGTGAAGGAAGGTTTGAGTGTAAGTAGATACTATTTGCTTTTAACTGGGATGATTTTATTCAACATTTGGACAGTATGAATGTAGGTGTGACATAAACACGCCTAAACACACCTTTAATCTGTGGCAGGTTCATTTTTCGTTTCATTACTTCCACTCATTTAACAGAAGAACTAATGTTCTGCTATAAAACAACATTGATGGCACGACCAAAGCATTGATTGCTTTACTACAGCTTTTAGTGAACAATATTTCGTTGAGGGGAACAATTTTTTGTAAGACGTTTTGAAGTTTTAAACAATACCATGTCCTTGTTACTTTAGGAAGAGGAGCTTCAGGCCAAGAAGAGAGATCTTCAGGATGAAGAACATGCAGCCAAACGACGAACGTTGGGCAACATTCGGTTTATTGGTGAACTATTTAAACTGAAGGTTAGCCTTAAATTAACTTGGATCCTGTTGCAGGTTGCATTGAACTGTGCACTTTGAACCCTCAAAATCCCTATTACAGCCTCATGGCTTTCATAGAAATGCATCTTCCTGGAAGAAGTTCCACTTTCGTTTTTTAATCAATGTATGGTAGGTGATATGTGGAGATAGTGTTGCTTAACACCAGAGTTCCCGTGTTACTTCCCGTGTTAATCAAGAGTATTAAAAAATATAATAAGTGAGATTCATTCTGTTGGCAAGTGTAAGATATTAAAATCCGCTGATCATGGAGGAGTGAGGACGTCTCTTGCAACGCTCCGCAGAAAAACTGAAAATTTTTAGCCTAAAATCCTGCGTATGGAATTTATCAGATCAACCATCAAGAGAAAATCGCGAGGTTCATCTTCTGGAGACTCTGCCTGCTCCCCAGACGAGAAGAAACAAAAAGAAAGTTCCGGAGATATTATCCTTGAAGCCTTCAATATGGCGGAAGGTATGGCGGAAGGTTTGGCCGAGAAGGTCGACCTTATCTTATCGAAATTGTCCAAGCTTGACAAACTGGATCAGATCGAACTCCGTCTAAACAACCTTACCACCTCCGTCTCCAGTGTTGAAATGTTCGTGAGTAGGCTTGAAAAAGAAGTCTCAGCTCTCGATTCTAAAACCAAGACCATTGACAAGTCGGTCAACGTGCTGAAAGAAAGCGTAAGTTTCTGTGAAGATGAAATTGAGGAAATGAAAAAGAATGCCTATGACATCAAAGACGGCTGCACTTCAGGCATCGAAGACCTACGTAAGCAGTTTTTGTATTTAGAACATTACAGCAGAAGGGAAAATTTAAAGTTTTTGGGCATTCCTGAGAGGATCATTTCTGCCGACGAAGATGATGACAGGCCGAGTGAAGACACGAAGGCACTCGTTTACAAGTTTATGGAGGATGAGCTGGCGATAGAAAACCCACAGCAGAAAATTGAATTTCAACGCATTCACCGTTTGGGAAAATCAGCCAAGAATGGGCCACGTCCAATCCTAGCCCGATTTCTCCGCTATTCAGACCGCGAGGAAGTTTTACAGCTGGCTCGAAGTAAGTTGAAAGATTCTGATTTTGCAGTCTACAAAGACATTCCCAAAGAACTGTATGACATTCGAAAAGCTCAAAGGCACAAAGTTAAAGCAGCGAAGAAAAGGGTTTAAAAGCTGCTTTCAGTAAGGCCCAGCCTGATCGCCTCTTTATTAACGGCAAATTTATCCCTGTAAACCAACCGTTTTTCTAGTTTATTGTCTTTTCCTTCATAAATTATATAACTTTGAGACACCACTCTTGTAAGAAACAAAAATTATGCAAGAATGCAGGATTTTTGCTTTGAATAGCCTTTTAACGGCTCTGCGGTGCGTGCATGACGCCTGGAGAAGATGACGCCCACACAACTTGTTTTGGGGCAATGGGTAACACTATGCTTTTTTTTTTGTTTTGTTTTGTATGTGTTTAAAGTTTTTCCAGATATCAGTTTTTTCAATAAGTTTATCAGTTTTTGCAGTGTAATTATCTCTTTTTGCTCACTCGGCTCCACTTCCTTTTGTTTCCATCTACTACTTTTAACACCCCCACTTGAGTATCGCTAATTATAATTTTAAGCTTTTGTCCTTAAATGCTCGAGGGATTCGAGATTTTCATAAGCGTAAAGCAATTTTTACATGGATTAAGAAACAAAAAGTCGATATCGCTTTTCTACAAGAAACATACAGCTCCCGTGAAATTGAAAATCAATGGAAGTTTCAATGGCTAGGCAAAATGTTGTTTTCGCACGGCACAACTCACAGCAAAGGCGTTCTTATTCTTTTCAGCAGCGATCTTCAGATTGATATTAAGAACGTGCAGGGGGATAGCGAAGGCCGATATATCTTTGTGGAAGCACTTGTTCAAGATACACCGTTTCTTTTTGTTAATTTCTATGCGCCAACGGAAAGGTGTGAACAATGCCCTTTCTTTGATTGCCTTGCCGAGGCTTTAGAAAACATGAATGCCGACCCCAACAGTCAAATTATCATTGGTGGCGACTTTAACACTCATCTTGACCCTATACTTGATAATCTAGGAGGAAGAATAGAATCCAAACCTTCTGTTAAAAAAATTAACGAAATAATGACGGCAATGGATCTTATCGACATTTGGAGAATTCACAATCCCGAAAAAAAGCAATACACGTGGACTCAAAAGAAACCGTTAATAAGACGACGCCTAGATTACTGGCTCATCAGCACAGAAATTCAAGACGACATCACGGAAGCAAACATAATCCCTACTATTAAGTGTGATCATTCGGCAATAACTCTCACAATAAATAGCCTAGATAAGCAACCATTTGGCCCTTCTCACTGGAAATTTAATTCTAGCCTCTTAGACGATGCGACTTATATCCATCTCATCACCTCAAAATATTCCGACTGGCTTAACGAATTCAAAGACGTCAACGACAAACGCGTTCTGTGGGATCTGATTAAGTATAGAATAAGACAAGTTTCTATTAAATATAGCAAGGAAAAAGCTAGAGAACGAAGAGCCCGTCTGGTAGAAGCCGAACAAAAAGTTACGCAGTGCGATTTAATCTGCAATACAGACCCTTCAGAGAAAAACATCTATAACCTTGAGACTGCAAAATATGAATACGAACTTCTTTATGACTATATTGTGCGGGGAAACATTGTAAGATCAAGAATAAATTGGTATGAAAATGGCGAAAAAAATTCAAAATACTTTCTTAATCTAGAAACTACAAGGTCCAGTAAAACCGCAGTCCGTCGACTTTTTGATTCTAAAGGAAAGATAACGGTTAACCCACAAGCTATAATGAACGAACTTAAAAGCTACTATCAAAATCTATACAGTAGCCGCGATCACGACTCGAATGAGGATCTTTGCTCAGATTTTTTGGATAATAATAGTATCCCAACTCTAAGTGAACAATCAATGTTGGTATGCGAAGGAAAGCTTTCGCTCACGGAATGCCATAAAGCTCTACAAATATTTCCAAACGGTAAAACGCCGGGCAATGATGGCCTTACTGCCGAGTTTTACAAATGTTTTTGGAACTTACTAGGTCAGCAACTTACGGACTCCTTAAATTTCTCTTTTGAGAATGGCGAATTATCTAACTCACAAAAACAGGCTGTCATTAGGCTTATAGACAAAAAAGACAGGGACAGAAGATACATTAAGAATTGGAGACCTATTTCTCTTTTAAATGTCGACGTTAAAATTGCCTCAAAAGCCCTCGCCTCGCGTTTAGAAAAAGTTTTACCAGAGATCATACATCCTGATCAGTATGCTTATGTCAAAGGAAGAACGATATTCGACGCCGTTAGGACAATTGACGATATTATGGAATACACTAAAATCAAACAGCTACCTGGACTAATGGTTGCTTTCGACTTCGAAAAAGCTTTCGATTCATTAAGTTGGCCTTTTTTGTTTAAAGCTTTGAAATCTTTTAACTTTGGTGAGTCCTTCATTAAATGGGTTTCTACACTTTATTCCAATATTTCAAGCTGCGTCCTCAACAACGGCTTTGCGACACAAATGTTTGAAGTACACAGGGGTGTTAGACAAGGTGACCCGCTGTCGGCCTATCTTTTCATCGTGGCTCTGGAGGTATTGCTTATCAAAATTCGTTGCGATAAGGAGATCAGAGGAATTATGGTTGAAAATAGAGAAATAAAATTAGCAGCTTTTGCTGATGACTTAACTACATTCTTACAAGGAATCAACTCCTTTCAACGCCTTTCTATAATTCTAGACCGCTTTGGAATCTGCTCAGGTCTGAAACTAAATTCGGAGAAGACCGAAGCTTTATGGTTGGGGAGCAATCACGAGAACCCTCCGTATATCGATATAGAGAAAGTTAATAAACCAATCAAGATTCTAGGGGTGCATTTTACTTACAACTGGCGCAAACATCAAGAACTAAACTTCGATGCTGTATTGAAATCGATATCGAAAACTCTGAAGGGGTGGAAATGGAGGAACCTCACCCTATATGGGAAAATCCAGGTCGTGAAATCCTTCGTCATACCCAAATTTATGTTTCGTGCTTCTCTCATCTGTCTCTCTAAAGATATCATAAAACAGGCTAACTCCGTTATTTATAAATTTATTTGGAAAGGAACGGATAAAATCAAACGTCTCGCTATTATCAGCGATTACAAAAACGGTGGTTTAAGAATGCCTCACATTGAAACATTAATCGACACACAACGCATTATGTGTCTTAAAAAATATTCTCAGGACTATATTTCCCCTTGGAAGCACATCCTGTCTTTTTTTCTGAAGGACTACGGGGGCAAAGTTCTTTTGCATTGTAATTTTAGTGTTGCTGATTTACCTAGCTATCTTCCAAATTTCTATAAAGAGTGTTTCACAGTCTGGTGCAAACTATCAACCTTATCTGTTTCAACTCGCAAACATGTCCTAGAACAAGTATTATGGAACAACCAATTCCTTCGCATTGACGGAAAGCCCGTTTTCTGCAAGAAAATATCTTCTAACGGTATAATATCCCTTGGAAGCATATTGACAAAAACCGGAAATCTCAAACCTTGGAATTTTTTTAAAGTAAATGGACTAAATCCCAACGACTATCTTCTACTTATAGGTCTTTATAAATCGCTCCCTTTTGCATGGAAAAAACTCATTAAATCCAATGATGAAGCTGATGATCCATCTATCTCCCAAAACACTGCCCTTAAATTCACTCTTAATTTGAAGGACGATACTCTGAGCCTTGACTCAATTACATCCTCAAAACTGTACTGGAAACAGATAGAGACTATTCAGGTCTATCCCTCTGCACGAGTCAAATACACTACTCGTTTTTCTACTTGCAATCTTGATTGGGATTCAATCTATCTGATTCCGCACCTTGTCACCCTAGACACCAAAACAAGAACTTTTTAATATAAAGTACTTAATCGAATAATCTTTACTAACAAAACACTATACAAAATGAGGTTAGTTGACTCACCTCTTTGCACCTTTTGTAAAATTTCAGATGAATCCCTCGAGCATCTATTA
Organism: Siderastrea siderea; assembly: GCA_964030785.1. Taxonomy (NCBI): domain Eukaryota; kingdom Metazoa; phylum Cnidaria; class Anthozoa; order Scleractinia; family Rhizangiidae; genus Siderastrea; species Siderastrea siderea. The sequence continues at coordinate 20,029,294 of OZ034967.1, forward strand.
TGTAGCTGTGAATTTACTATAGCTTTCTGGAAGTCTGTTGTTCTTTGGGTTAAGTCTTTACACATTGACATTGACTCTCTAAACGACTGCGACATCATTTTTGGTCTTATACAAAAGAGGCCTCACTGGCTGCTTTTAAATCATATAATCATTGCTGGCAAACAGATTATCTATCAAAACCGTCTGAAAAACTATGTACCATTACTGTCTCATCTTATAGCTAAATTAAGGTATACAGAATCTATTGAACGAGCAATAGCTAAAAAGAACAACAGACTTAACATACACGAAGGGAAGTGGAAGCCTTTGCTTAATATTTAATGTATCCAAAATATACTGTACCGCTGGAAAAATGTAAATGTAATTAATTATTAAATTATTATTATTATTATTATTTTTTTATTTATTATTTTTTTTTAGTGTGTATAGGCCGTTTATCTTTTATCTATGACAGTGATGTAATGCAACGTATTTAGTGTAACGTATGCAACGTAGTCAGTAATCTCAGTCGATGTGTGTATGTAAAGATGTTAAAATGACAATAAAAAAAAATTAATTAAAAAAAAAGGTGTAAGATATTAAAGAATTCCTTATAAAGGAAAATCAATGTTTTTGGGTAGCCACAGAATAGATGATGGTCTGTGCTTGGGAGCACACATTTCAAGATGTGGGGACTGTTGAATATGGTATCTGATGATAATCGATGTTTGATTGGTTGGGTTGACCCAATAGACCATTTCCGAGTTGCCTTGTGCCTCTTTCTCAAAGTGAGTCTTGGTGCATAGCCTTTCATATCAAAAAGAGTTTTCATTCATGTGCAGATAAAACTCATTTTCATATACAAGGTTTTGCACGAGGCCTCGCTTTGAAAAAGAGGCACAAGACAATTCGGAAATGGCCTATTGTGATTTATTTTGATATTACTACCAATTCTTGTCTCTCACTGTCATTGTGTTTTTGTACAGATGTTGACAGAGAGCATCATGCATGACTGTGTGGTAAAGCTGCTCAAAAGTAATGATGAGGAATCTTTTGAGTGCTTGTGCAAGTTGCTTGTTACTATTGGAAAAGATCTTGATCATGCAAAGGCCAAGGTATGAATAGCAGACAGTAAATGTTGGTTTACAGTCCTGGAATTCACTCATGGTTAAAATAGAGGATAATACATGGTCGCGCGGAGATACGACATTTATCTTCGGTGTTGAAAAGTTTTTCCCATCGAGTGCAGTGAACGAGTGAAATATTTTTCAACATGAGAAGATGTCGGCCATGTAATTTTCTGTTTTTACAGACAGCAATGAAATGCCAGGATATCGATATCTTCACGTGTAAAGGTAAAAATCGTATCTTCACTGGATACAAAATTTTCGTCACTGGAAAAATCCTGGTATTTCTTTAGTGTCTATATAATAAAACAAGATATGTAATGTGATTCAGTAAAACATTGGGAAAATTGGGGTTGATAGGTCACTCCCAAGGTTAATATAATGATGATGATGTACATAAGAAATAAATCATGCATTTGAGCAATGGGTGGAAGAATCAGAATGAGATTTCCATGAAGATGATCGATGACAGTTGTCTTTGTTGGTTGCATTTTAATCTGTTGTGATCATGTGAAATTTACAGTACTGACAAAGGCAACTTGGCCTAAAATACTTTTTAACATGCATTAATGTAGGTTGTTGATACAAGCCAGCAGTGTATTAAAAAAGCAGTGCATTTCATACAACAGAAATTCCATTAGTGGGGAGAATACAGGGCCTTTAAGGTGTCTCAAGTTTCCATGTTTTTTTTCTGAAATATATTTCTCTGTGCACAAGCATATGAAACCTTTAAGCCCCAATAGTGATCAGCATCAAATTTCTCCTCATCATATCAGTGCATTATAACACAAACAGGTCATGAGAATGAAGGAATTGATCACTGAAGGTAAATTGTCTTGATGTTTGAAAACGTTCTCCCCCAACTAGTAATCAATAACATCTATGGAGACTAGTAAGGAGAATTGGTATAATGATGTTGGGGCTTAAAGGGTTAATTTCAAGACTTTTTTTTTTATTTCCAGCCAAGGGTTGATCAGTACTTTAATCAAATCAACAAAATAATTCAAGCAAGGATAACGTCTTCTCGTGTGAGATTCATGATGCAGGACATTGTTGATTTGAGGAACAATGACTGGGTGCCTCGCAGAGAAGATAACAACCCCAAGACGATTGATCAGATCCACAAAGAGGCTGCTGACCAGGCTAAGAAGACACAGATGATGCTTCAGATGGCCAAACAGGACAAGAAACAACAGAGAGGTGGGTGTCAGAAAAACACAGACTTGAATGCTTAAAACACTATTTACAAGCATAATTTCTTATCCTTGTCACCCTCTTTATTTGTCAGTACAAAAACTACGTGTAAGCAACTATTGAACAATAAGCACTCAATGACTGGCCCCAAGGGAAACAGTGAGTTTTGTTTCTCTGAGACCCTCAGTTTGCCGAGGGGAACATTGAGGGTCGAGGGGAAACAAAACTCACTGTTTCCCATGGGGCCAGTCATTAAGTGTTTTGTCATACCTCCCAACTCAAAAATAGAACAAATTAAGCTTACATACGTGAGCAAGGAGTTGAGATCCATCTTGTTTAGTTCTTCAAAGCTTTGTGGTAAGTTTTGTTCCTTACAGAACTCTTATAGGGTTTTAACAGCATTTTGTGATGCCTTGTTTGTTGATTTCAAACTTTTATCCCGTATCAATTGTTCAATTTCTTGTTCTGTTTGGACTTGAAAGCATTTCGTGGCAGTGTTCTCAGAATATAAGTATTCTTTTCTCCTCTTAGTACGTTAGTACGCTTAGTACGGCAGTGTTCTCTGTATATAACTGTTCTTTTCTCCGCTTAGCAGTGCTTTCGGTATATAAGTATTCTTTACTCCGTTCAGTAAGCTAGTACGCTCAGTACAGCAGTGTTCTCGATATAGAAGTATTCTTTTCTTCTCATAGTACGTTGGTACCCTTATGACAGCAGTGTTATCGCTGTCTAAGTATTATTTTATTTTCTCCGCTCAGTACGTCCATAGGCTTAGTACGGCAGTGTTCTTGGGTTCCAACTACTTTAAGGCAGTGTTCTTGGAGTCAAATTTTAAATAGACTACCCTTAGTAGTACCTTAATTAAAGACGTTGACTTGATAGAGGTAGCAGTTCATTCTATATGGATCAAATGAACTTGAGTACGCTTTTCAGGCGTACTAACAAAAAAGAAAGAAAATTGGTTCCCCTTCTGGGCCGGGTATATGTTTTAGACTACAACTTTTATCAAACTTGGTCTTTGGTGCCAAGTGTTTTGGTCATAAAAGGCCAAAAAGGTTTTTTAAAACAGATTTGTATGTGGGAAAAGTAATTCTTTTAGGGGGCCTTTGCATTTGGTAGGGTTGTTACTTTTATGAGTTACTCGAGACATCTCAAAGGCAGCATTACTTCTTGGGGCCTGTTATTACCTCTTTACGCTACGGTAGTGACCAGTGTCAATTTTGTTCTTACAGTGTCACTGCATGATCAAACGCTTAGGTCATGAGAATGAAGGAATTGAACACCAGAATTGAAATGCGCTGTTGAAATAAATTCTCCTATTTTGCAACGTGAGAAATGTAGCAAAGCCAGTGGAAGGAACTTGTCAGTTGATTTTGGGGCTTTAACAAACAATTTTTGTGCGCTTTAGGGAACATGGGTGGCCGTGATAGTCCTCGCCCTACCATTCCCCAGGCTGATGAAACCTGGACAACTGTGGGCAGAGGTCCCAAAAATGTCAGTGTGGACCCTAAGAAGTTTCAAAACATCAAGGTGAGTAGAATTACATGTTCACTTTGTGCCTTAACCTTTAAAATTTCTTTTTTTTGGGCCACTTTTCAGGTGATCAGCTACTAGTGGCTTTTACAACCAAACAAAGCACAGGAAGTATGCAAAACTACATATGGTTTTTGAGAGGATAAAATTTTCTGTTCATTGATGGCAACTTTTTGATTGACAGGTGCCCCCCTAGGGAGTTGTGATGTCATTTATGCTAATTTTTTTAGTACTTTACTGAGGAAAAAACTCTATTTTGCTTTGCTACAGTCAAGACTTTTGTGGCTGGGAACCTTTTTGGACTTACAAAAGTATTTACAGTATGCAGTGATTAGGCTGACAGCACTTAAGATGTTACTTGTCAAGCTGTTAGATTGACAGTTGGGTTCAAAGTTGTCACGTTTTCCACCTTTACTTTCTACAAACTGTAGGACAGTCAAATTTCATAAGATCTTAAAGGGGCATAGTCACGCTATTTTAGTTCACTTTAAAAATCAAAAATATGTCCTGACATCAATGAATGCCTGCAAATAATGGTCTACCTTTGTTACCAAAGACTATATTACTTCACTGAAACTATTTTCTGTTGTCTGTTGCTACGGATGGCACGGATGGAAATGGATTGCAATTTGAAAAAATTAGGCTAAACTTTTCAAATTCTTTCAGCGTGTTGACATTAAATCAATATTACCGTAAACACCGGCGTATAAGCCGCACCTTTTTACCCTAAAACTTTGCTCAAAATCGGGGGTGCGGCTTATCTGCGAGAACATCTGGAAAAAAATCTGTAATTTCCCATGAATCATCCCAAAACACGAAAATAAAGTCAAAAACGTTACCACGCTATCTTCGAGAACTCTCGTGGTAAATGGCCCACTGTTTCTCCGTTGTTGACAACTTTGATGGCAAATTTGTCAAAGCAATTATCGAACTCCCTTTTACAGGCGAGTTTTTCACCGATGGATGGCTTCCAAATATCCTTGTAAACCTGCATGGAAGCCAAGAACAGCTAAAGAAATCGCTAAAATTTGCTTTGCGAATTATTGAACGAAGCGACACTTGTCACCAGTTTTCTCTCTTCTCATCGAATGCCTGGCTACTAAGCCACTATACGCAACCGAACGTCTGAACAAACTTACTCACAAATTTTCGGGCTTCAATAGCTTTAACTGGAAAAATGCTGGGGAAAAGTTCATCGGGTAAAGCGGTCTTGTGTTCAAGTACGTTTTCGTACCCTTTTTTATTTGCTATAAGGATGAAAATGCTTGTTTGAGTCTTATTCAGACTACAAATTGAATCACCAATCCGTAGTGAAAAGGACTTCACTTCAGCCAATAAAACTTAAGCCTTATGTTCATTAAATGAAATGATTTGGTTATGAATTTTTGACAAAATTTTTTTTTTCCAAATCTTGAGCATCTAAACTCGGAGTGCGGCTTATCTGCGAGTGCGGCTTATACGGCGGTGTTTACGGTAAATGGTCATAGTTTGTTTCCTCTCAATGAAATTAAGTTAATATGTTCCTTTAAATGTTCAAACACAATGTTGGGCATGGATAAAATTAGCTACCGATAATTTTAGCACAGTTTTGACCAGAAATCTGCGAAATCCTCGTGACCATGCCCCTTTAAGATACAAATCTGCCACAAAAAGTGTAAAAATATCCTCAACAGATGTGTTAAATTTCTAAAACATTGAAATAACAATTTGGTCAACTATTTGATGGCACTTTTGTTGAACTAGAAAGATGTCATGTCACGCAACACAGAAACACACTAGTAGCAAAACACAATTATCTTATATTTCAATTTAATTGTTTCAAAAAGTGTTTCTACATGCCAGAAATAAGTTCTACAATAGAACAGCTTCTTAAATTGCCAGAATACCCTGAATCCCACTTCTGAAAACAATTTTTGTGAAGCTGAACACAAGGAGGACTTTATGTCATGTGACATAGTGTGGATGAATCCAGGAACAGGCTCAGCAACAGACAATACCAAAGCAGCTCATCTGTAATAAATCAAAACCCAATAAATTTAGAATCTGTTTACATTTAATCTGGGTACAAGAAAATGTACCTGAAAGGATTGACAAAATGAAATATTTTAGTGAATAAAATCTTTTCATATATAATAATAAAATAGTGAAATGTAAAATACTATTGTTATAATAATTATAAATCTCAACCGATTTTCCCCCAAAAAATGTTGCAGGGCAGTGGTAGAGAAAATTTATGGCAGTATTGGAGATACACAGTTTCATTTTGATCCTCTGGTGCCCGCACAATAAGTTAGAAGCAAGTAGAGGAAAAATAGTAAACAATGAAATGTGACACCATGCACTTCAATTATAACTTCTCCTACACGCGCAATGCTTATTATCTCAAAAAAGCTGCATAAAAACAAAGAAATAAAGAAGCAAGTCTTCTAGGAGAATTGGAAACATCTAAGTAATCATTATCGAGCAATTCTGTTGATATTTTTGCGAAAAACACAGCATAATTTCTATAACATACCTCGTATCAGGTGACTCAAGCAAGTTGATCATAATCTGTATCGATCAATTCTTCTTACGAGGACAAAACTCCACATTTAAATCCCAAATCAACCGTAAAAATGCAGTACAACATAAAATCACAAGTTTCCTCAAACATTTTCCATGAATTGGAGCCACTGAAGCGACAAAATCCCATTCAAAGCCGCTCATTCCAAACTCGCGTCTTTGCAACTGGATACAAACATGAAGCCAACCTCGTTTTCACTACCTAGTCATTAACCAATCATAAAAATCTATCAAAAATCGTGATTGGTTGGATGGTTAAGCCAAAAACCTTCCTGTAACAAGCACGCAAAGTCATTGTTCACCGGCGAACGATAATTTAAGGCACAAATGTTTAAAGGGTTAATGACCTACTCCTCTCAGGCCTCATGTGTATCATAGGACACCACTTTGTGTATTGTAAAATAAACTTTCCTTTTCTGATGGAGCCAAATCCAAACAAAATTTTCAGTGCTTTTGGTCAGTTTCAAGTGGATAGTATGAACACTTAAAAAAAAGAAGAAGAAAAGTATGTTCCTCGCTCACGGGGTGTAAATTAGTTTTTCTGTAGAATTAAACAGAATCTCTTTAAATCTCCTTCTTTCAAAATTATTCTCTGGCCTTAAATCAAGATGCCCTTTGTAAACTGTGAAACAATCAAACTTAACTTCTCCGACACAGCTGAATCCAAATAAAATTTTCAGTGCTTTGCAGAAAGATTGTATTAAACAGATTATAAAAAAAAGGAATAGGCCTTTCTTAGGAGTATAAATTGTTTTCTCTGTGGATTTAAGCTGAATGTCCAGGTCTCAGTATTTTGAAATCTTCACAGACAAAATGTCTTGGTGAAGCATACTTGTAAAATTTCCTGATAAAACAATTTTCTTGCTAGTGTTGCCGTCAGGACTGAATGAGTGTTGTTTGCTTTTGTAGCGACCTGTGGATTCTGAAAACATCTCACTGGGACCAGGCGGCAAAGGATATGGAGCTTGGGCAAGAGGCAGCAGTGGAGGGACAGGGGCCATGGGTGCTGGTGCTGGACCATCAGCAGCTGCTGCTTCCACCGCTGTTACTGCAGCTGAAACTGATAGACCTACTGGCAACAGGTGAGGTTTATCTGACGGTCTTTATGTGTTACCTCTTACTGTCCTTTTCAAAAAACTGTTAAAGGAGAAGGTCACTCCAGAAACGATGTATTTTTTGAAATCGCCAATAAAAAGATAACACTATGTTGAGTTACTGACCGTGGTTTTAGCTTCTAAAGTGCATCCGATCCCACTGAAATTCCTCTCCAAGGAAGGCCAAAATTCAACTGCGCGCCACCATTTTGAATTGTCTGTGACGTCAAATTGAGAAGGAGACCAGCGGTCGGGTAACGTGGGCTCGTTTTTCAGAGCCCACGTTACCCGACCGCTGGTCTCGTTGGCAATTTGATGTCACAGACAAGTGGCCAGGCTGCTAAGTACGATTCAAAATGGCGGCGTGCAGTGTTGAATTTTGGCCCTCTTTGGAGAGGAATTTCTGTGGGATCGGATGCACTTTAGAAACTAAAACCACAGTCAGTAACTCAACTTAGTGTTATCTTTTTATTGGCGATTTCAAAAAATACACCATTTCTGGAGTGACCTTCTCCTTTAACTCTTACACTTGTAATGTAACTAATGTCTGCCATCAACAGGGCTCAAGACTAACGGTAGCCAGCTAGCCAAAGATGTAGTAAGGGTTTATAGTTTGAAGAATTGGCAAATAAATGTAACCTCAGGACAGTAGTTTTTATTTTAATAGTTCCAGTTCAGGATTTCATCCTCAGACTCAAAGGCAGCATGACAGTACCGTCTCTGCTTGCCTCATCCCATCTCACATCATCTTATTCCATTCCATCCCATCCCATCTCATAATAGCCAGATTTCTTCTAATTCCATTCCATCCCATCTTGTTTGGTCTCATTCTCATTCCATCCCATAAGTTCTCATCTCAACTCAATCCATCCCATCGTCTTTCACTTGAATGGTCACAATTAGAATGTGGTTCACAGATTTGAAAGTTAAAGCCATGTCTTGAGGACTGATTGTAAAGGAAAGGAGATTCTTTTAAAACCTTGTACTTTGAAGCTAATTTTGCTTTTCGTATTCATCCTGCTAGGTATTCCGCCTTGGCTGGAGAAAGAAAGCTCTCAGCCCCTGCCAGAACAAGCGCTGGGGATGCTCGTCGTCAAGAACCTCGCAGCCCAATATCTGGGGGTGGAAGGCGAGGACCTTTCATGCAAGGAGAACGAGAGAAGGCCCTTGAAGCTGCGCGAGCATTATCACAGCCAAAGGTAGCTCTGACTAAAGTAGAATTTTTAAAGAAACTTCTGCTTTCATTTGTATTTGATTAACTGCATTGTAGTGAACATTTTTTCCCTAAAGTTTGAGCTTCTGACTTGGCGTGTGGTTTATCTGCCGGTCTTCACATCTTCACCTTGTTTATTTTCCAGCGTAATACCCAAGATCGTGATGGAGGTCGGGAGTCTCCCAGGCCGACACCAGCGGCAGCTCCTGCGCCCCCCGAAGCTGCAGCTGCTGGGCCACCACCTGCTGCCGCAGCACAAGAACTAACCGAGGATAAAATGAAAAAGAAATCGGTTTCTATCCTTGAAGAGTACCTGAACATCAGAGATGTAAAGGTGGGTTAGATAAGAGGTACTGTGTGTGAGGGAAGGAGCCAAAATAGTGTTACATGGCCATGCTAGCAATGTTTATTCCAGCTCAGTTGTTAGGGCAGTGGTCTGCAAAAGTGATCACCATGATATTTAGACAAATTCTCCTTACTAGTTCTATAAGAAATGTATGGAGAACAGTAAGGAGAATATGCATTTTTATATCAGGGCTTAAAGGGTTAACCGTGTTTGTCTCAGTTGAAATGATTCTGTCATTGACCTATGGTGTTAAGCTGTCAACCCTGTGTCCTACTCATTCTCAAGTGAAAAAAATAGCAAGGGACACAAAAGAACCCAGAGGACTTGGCTTGTAGCATGGGTGGGGAGAGTTAAAATGATCAAATGGGCGGAAAGTGGTAGCCAGTGGTGCCTCAACAAGGTGAAGTCTGATCTTAGTCCCATTGAAATGATGACGTCAAGGGGAATTGTCTGGTGTCCACTCTCAACTCCTGATTACAGTAGAATCTCTAAAAACGCTCATTCTTCTTTAAGTAAGATATTTGCAATCAGTGAAGCTGGGGAAAACCTGCTTTCGGTTGAGTTAGCAAGAAGTGTGAGTTATCGCAGCAGGAGTCACCTAGATTTTACTGTGTCATTATCATCATCATCTTACAGTTGTTACGTGTGCAAGAATAAAGAGTTGGTGTGGTCAACTGCCACTGACCTGTCTTAAGTTTTAACTTCTACTCTCAGCTCTGGCTCATCCGGTTTCTTCTCTCCTCAAAAACCAGCATTTCCATCTAAAATCTTGGGCAAAAGTCCTTGGGACACAGCTTAAGTTTAAGACGCCAAGAAAGAACTGCTAGTTTTGCTCGAATGGAATGATCTTGGTGTGTTTTCTGACAAAAATTCTCCCCCCCCCTCCCCTCCCCCCCAAAAAAACCCAATGTGGACAATGGAAAGTATTCTGGATACCTGGGCTCAACATTGTAAATGGGAGGGGGGGTGGGGTGGGAGGGGTAGGATGTGGTTATTTCCTTAGTGGAGGCAGTATCTGTCCCAAGACATTTGTGCACCATTTTAGGTTTGGAAAGCCTTCATAAAATGGACTGTTGGTGACGTTACTTTCATCCCGTAATATTTTGTCAATTTCTAAATTCTCGCAGGAGGCAGCTGAGTGTCTCAGAGAACTTCAGTCCCCGTCAACACATCATGTCTTCGTTGATGCGGCGTTTAACCTTACCATAGAGAAGAAGGAATCAGAAAGAAATGCTACTGGGAAGCTACTGCATTTCTTGCTCCGTGATGGTGTTCTCACAGCTGAACAGTATCTGAAGGGGTAAGATGACCCTAAAATGATTGTACTCTGTGTCTCAAGAATATACGGGCTCAAAATTGCATGGGGGAATCTGAATTCCCATTTGAAAAACACTGTAAAACAAACCTTACTGTTGGAAAGTACTGCCGAAGAGCCTTCATTTGACTTGTCTTCAATGTTTATTCACAGACTAAAAAGTTAGAACCACCGTGAACAACATAATAAACATCACTGCAGGAAAAGTACTGCTAAACAAGTTTCATTTGAATGGTCAAACTTTCAGATTTTGTGCACAGACTCAAACTTTCGAACCACTGTGGGAGACAAAGGATTTCCTTCCTTTTTGGTGTGCTAGGTTGGTCCACAATCTTAGATGCCTTAGTAAAACTGACACACACATCGCTTCGTATTGACAATATTTTCTGTGTCATAAATGGAGTAAAATCTCAGCCAAATCGTGCTTGTCAAGCAACTCACCACTGCAATAGTTGTGTTATTGAAACCTCGTTCTTCTCAGATGATTGGTTGTGTTTTGTTTTCAGGCTTGATCAAACCTTTGAGTTTGCTGAAGACATGGAAATTGATATCCCACAATTATGGAAGTACCTAGCAGAGCTAATGGCTCCCACAGCCTTTGATGGAAATCTTAACCTTGATGACTTATTTAAGTGCGTGCTAAAATATGTGCCCAAAAGCAAAGCTGCCAGGCTGTTTGCTTTCATGCTGCAGACGGCTACAAACAACGCGGTAAGTTGAGTTTGTAGTGGACTTTTATTATCTCGAACACACAAGAGAAACTAAACTCTGTTTGAGGTAATGGGTGTTCAAGATAATCGGTGGTAAACTAAGGAAAAAGAGTTCCAGTTTGAGATGTAACATATCTAGCCTGAGTACAGCCGCCCACTCTCCTCAAGAAAAAATCGGAGAGAGAGTGGGTGGCTGTGCACAGGCTGTAATATATCAAACACGAGAAAGTGTTTCATCAGGATATCCAAACACCGAGAAATGGGTTGAAAAAACGAGGCGCAGACGAACGTAACTGACTTCGAGGTGTTTGGATAGCTGATGAAACTCTCTTTTGAGTGTTTGGTATAGCTTTTCAATCCATTAGTAATTCTTGCAGAAATTCAAAGCAAAAGTTCGCAAAATTTTATGGTTATTAAGATCCGGTATCCAAACCACCGCCACGCTGGTGATTTCCCTTGTTTTCTATTTATGAATTATTAATGAGTTTGAGAAAGTGGGAATCTACATTGAGTGACAAAAGTGCTTGAGACATTTCCCACAAAGGAATCACCATTTGCGTTATGTCGCTTGTTCCTTATCGCGTGAAAAAGATTTCCCTACACCAACCCCCCTTCCCCCTCCCCCCTATCCAATGTTGTACCGAAATAAATGCTCAACATTGTTGAGGTGGTGGGGTGGGAGAGATTATATTCTCGTGGGGAGGAGGAGATTTTAAAGTTAAGTTTGCTAAAAAGAAAGTTGGTTCAACACTTCTGGCGCTCATTGAAGGAAGCCAGGATTTGAGACAGTCGGGTCTACTTTATTAGATCAGGTTTACATGATATATTAAGAAAAAATGTCATGCTTCGGGTGACATAACCTGTTGTAAACATGACAGCCGGATGCGAAATAATTTTTGTGAACTCTGATTGCTGAACCCAAGAAAGTCTTACAAAAACTCTTGACTGAACACGAGAAAACCTTAAATATTACTTTCAGAAAACATATCTCTCGAATACTGGACATCTACAATACTAGTTTTATCTATTTGGACCTCATCAGATTGGTACCATTAAAATTCAATATAGCGACCAACTGTTGAGGTGAAACTGCTGAGGTCTAAATGTACAAAACTAGGATTCTAGATGCCTGACAACCGAAAGATAATAGTGTTGAAAAGTTCTTTACAAAAAACGAGCGTAGGTTTTCATCAGGTTTTATTAGAGCAGTTGTCGGGACAGTATGTACGACCACAGCTCGGATGTCATTAGATATGGGCAAACTTTGTTAGACCTGAAGACGCTGGCCGATGGCTGTCTTATATTTGCAGTGCCTTAGGTGTTCTTACGGGTGGTAAGGTTTAGAGCTGTCATTTCGGTTTGTAAAATGTGATGAACACAGCTATTGGCATCTGTGGAAGATTTATTCTTTTGTTTTGTTTTTGGTTTTTTCTTTCTTGAGTTTCTGTCATTCAGAGTTGCACTGTCAAGTGCCAACAATTTTTGCTTCTTTTGATTTAGAGTCGGGAAGATGTGGCTGCCAGTTTAAGAAGATACAATGTAACGTTAAATACCTTCTTCAGTACTGAGGAAGAGGCCAAGGAATTTGCCAAGGATAAGGTACAGAATATCGAATGAAGACAGTAATTGTGGTCCCTTAAAGTCATTTGAACCATGGCTTATTCTGCATTTCTTGGCATATTGGTTTATGTGCGATGTATCTTAAAACACAAATGTTATGGAAAAAGAGTAAAAAAGTTATGGGAGTGGTCAGCTATATCACATGTGGGAGTCTCGGACCTTTTCCTAAAAGATTTTACACAGAGCCCGGGGAAGGGTTACACTTCTACACTGTGATCAGACAGGGTGTGTCACCGGAGTTGAAAATCGCTACCCCTGTTTACACAAAAATGACCTTTTTCGTCATGTTTCAGATTTAAGTGTCGTCAAAGAAAACCAGGCCGGTTTAGAAAACTAATTTTGCAGTTGGTGCTGTTGTTCAGCCATTTGCTGCAAGCCGTTCAACCCCGTCTTTGTCAAACAATTTCTGTTCCTCTTGAGTGTTCAAAATGTTGTAGAATTGTCTGGTCTTATCTATTTACCTGCCTGTCTTTGTGCATTTGTTTTTCTATATACCTGTCTAATCTAGTTAATATTTTTTGTGTAGGGTATTGAATTTGCCCTTAGACAAGCTAATGCGTCATCTCAGACCATCGATTCAGCCAGCCAGCATTCTGCTAGAATACAAGAAGAACTTAGGACTCTTATATTGAAGAGAAAGGCAAGGAATGAGGACGTGTTCGACTGGATTGATGTAAGTGGACTTAGCAGAAGTTCTACCAAGCTTCGCTTCTTACAGTGTTTAAAGTGGTACTACGATTAAAACATCACATTTATCTTTTTCTTCTGATTTAGAAACTTTGTTTTACTGAACACTCCCCAAGCGAAATTTTAAGCCTTGATTTTTGAGAAGAGCACTGTTTATTTAGACTTCAATTTTCCGATTCGGTGTTATTACACCGGAAAGAATACAACGACGTCATTCACTCACGAGCTTTTTAATGCAGTGTGTGTGAAAGTGGCGTATTTAGTATGCAGTATGGGAGTTTTGAACTTTCAGACTCTTAAACTCGTGTTTTGCGTAATTAATAAGCTGTGTTCACTCACTGCATTCTACAGCTCTAAGAGAATGATGTCGTTGTATTCTTTCTGGTGTAATAATGGCGGACTAAAATTGCAGCTCAAATCTTCTCAAAAGTAAGGCTTAGAATTTCGCTTAGGGAGTGTTTTGTAAACATAGTTTCGAAATCCGAAGAAAAAATAAGTGGTTTTTTTGATCGTAGTACCACTTAAATTCCATTTCTTACTATTCTACTGTTTTACTAGCCTGTTCCGGGCGTTCAGATAGCGCTCCACTATCTGAACGCCTGGAACAGGCTACTGTTTTACTTTTCCTAACATTTCCTAGTCCAGTTCTTCACTTGTCTCCACTCGAGTTGAAATTGCTCTTTATTTTGTTCTTCCAGGAGAAACTGTCCGCAGCCGACAGAAAGGAGTCTCCATTTATTAGAGCCCTGGTGACAGTTGTCTGTGAAGGGGCGATGGATAAAGGTAGTCATAAAACTAGTCATGGTTTATGACTTTTGTTAACCCTCTCTCACGGGATACATCAGTTTATTGGAGTTATGGACAGCCTTTCGCCACGTTTTTTTTCCTGGCCATTAGTTTTAGATGTTACTGTTGCTTTATTTTCGAAAAACCTTTTTCACATTGTGCAGTTTGATTGGTCGTCAAACCTAAACATTGCTTTTTAACTCTCTGCAATGGGCATAAAAGTATTATGTATTTTTGGCTTTTGCCCTGACCAGCATATCTGTTTATGGATCGCCTTAATTAACCACACAGGCTCACTGCAGAGGAACGTTAATTTCACAAGCAAACATAGTTAATCATATTCTTTTTCATTGCCGAGAGCGATCGTGTATCATGCATCCTTCAAGGGAAAAAAGCTGCAGGAGTACGTAACTGTTGCAAGATACCAACCTCGTCCCCAGGACCATCGCCTTGTTCAAAATGGCGGATAGGAGAAACCCCTGGCTAAGGCTGCTGAAATACTCCAAGAATCGTGGAGTATCTGTTCACGTGACACATGATGAAATGGCTTTTTTGGAGGTTGTTTCCAACGTCTGGCAGTCCTGTTTGTTTTCTTGCAATCTGAAAACTTTGTTCAAACAAAACGAAGACATTTCATCGTGTTTCCCGTGACAAAATCCTCACGAATTTTTGGAACCATTTAGCAGCTTCTCCGATCCCCCATTTTGAATCAGGAGAAGGCCCTGGGGACGAGGTTGGCAAGATATGCTGCTCTTAACCTGCGATCAGGCTCTATTTTCGTTTCGCTCGGTGAAACATTCACGCGGGACGGGCGAAACGAAAAATAGAGCCTGATACAATCCTTCTACGGAACGTCTTCCGCCCACTTTTTTGATTGATTGACATTCAACAAAACAGCCAATCAAAATTTCTTCTGCTTGCACGATCCTCAGTATGCAAATTTCCCATAACGGCAATTCGCAAAAAGTCACGCAAATGTCGGCAAAATAAAATCGTAGGCTACGATATATCTTCTAGGCACAAGCACTCAAATTTACCCGATTGCTAACTTGAAGGTTCAGGTGTTGTACATGGTTGCTCTGTCTGAGCTGAAACTGAATGAAAATTCAAAATACGACGAGGTTGTCATGTACCAAAATATGCTGCATGCTTGAATCCTTTCCCATTTCAGGTGGTATCCGGAAATATTCTCTTCGCATTTGTCACCGATTTTCTGCGTAAAAAACCTTGGGCAATTAAGTAGACTGCGAGTAGTCTCTAATTTTGGCGAGCGCGCGCGCGTGTGTATTTTGCCCGCCCCACAATCGCCATCGCCAAAATTAGAGACTACTCGCAGTCTAGCAATTAAGAGAAGTACCTTCAGTTTCATTCTTTAGAATAAAGATATAAATAAAACCGTTTATAAACAAAGGAGTATTTTGTAATTTAATTTAGTTCCAGAAGTGATAAATATTTGAGATAAGCAGCGAATTTTATCTCTAAACAGCAGCGAATTTTAAAACGAAGAACATTTATTATAAAACTAGTCAGATCCTTTGATGTCAGTGTCAGAGATCAATAAAACGACATATGCACATGTGTTAAACAATGAATGAATATACACTGAAATTGTTTTTGCGACTTGATTGCGGCTCTCGCCAAACATCATTTTACCGTTAAGTTTACCGAATTATCGGTTGACTTACAGATCATTCTTGGCGAAAGATACTTGTTCGTCTGCTGTTCGTTTTGTTTCGTAAAACGCGGAAACAACCACTACTCTGTTCATGTTATCAATACTAGCTGAAAGCCGTCAAATGAAAATTCCGAGACGCGATGCGATAAAACGGAATACATACTTCACTGTTGCTGTACTTCTCTGCTCCAGGTGAGAGACAGCTTGCGTCAAACCGAACGCCATTCTCAGGAGAGAAAGAAATGGTGACAATTCTCATAGAACGAAGAGAATTTATTATAGCAACAGATTTTACTTCGGCAGACTTGTTCCTTGGTTGTTCCTCGGCGATGGGGGTCGGATCGAAATTGTGAGCGAGTCTCGTAGACAATTTACTTCCGTTGACATCTCTATTGTTAGAGGGCCAATCAGATTGCGAGTTCCCGCGGCCAAAATTTGGCCGCCGACACGAACTCCTGTGAGAGATTGTATCAGGCCCTATTTTAGCGAGCGACCAACAAGAGAATATGAGAGCGATGCTAAAATTCGGCCTGATCGCAGGTTATGCTGCTCTCTAAATCATTAGAATCAAAACATTGCTTTAACAGCAGTCTGAGCATTAGATACAATATTTATATCTTATACACTAGATGCCATGTTTTTCTGATACCCGCAAACCTTGGTTGCTGTTCAAGAACCATGTCGTCTGGGGAAAAGAGGAAGTAGAGGTCAATAAAAATCTCTCTTTTCAACGCCGTCGCGGCATTACTTCCAAGTTGACAGCAAATAAAAGTTCCACTGCCTGAAATTGCAAGAATTAATTCCCGCAGAATAAAGAAAACCCACAAAATTTCATATTGCACGTTCTGTAACTTGTCTTTTTTCTTGTTTTCAATAGAAGAGGGAGGAAACTGTAAATGCAACATAGATAAACTCAAGGACAGAAAACGTTTGCTTCAAAAATACATCGACGACAATACAAGTCTGGAACTTCAAGCTCTTTACGCAGTGCAGGCACTCTTTGTTCAGTTGGATCATCCCCCAGGTACGATTTTAAAGTGCTACTATGATCAAAAATATGAATTTTTTGTTCTCTCCATATTTAGAAAATATAAGTACATATTACTCACCGTGCAAAGTTTTAAGTCGAAATTCGTACAAGAAGTCCGATTATTTTAACTAATTTTCGAATTCGGCTCACTAGAAGTCTTATTATTACAGAGCCACTCTTCAATATAGATCAGGGGCAGGATTCACAAAACTGTCCTAAGTCAAGATGAATCCTAAGTATTGTTTCTTAACAATAGGCCATTGTAGGCTTTTGTTTTCCAACAGTACATGGGACATGTCATCTTAGGAGGGCTTCATGAATCCAGTCGCAGGTCAAGATTTGTCTTTGAGTGTAGTTTTGTCTTAAAAGCTTTTTTTTTCAGCAAAGCGGTGCATCGTAGAAAACACTGTACTGCGACAAAAATGTGTTTTGTATGTAGAAATTTTGGGTCAAAACTCACTCGTTCGTTTCTTTGAGGTATATTCACACAGATGTTAATGAAATGTTATATAGGTATGTACGCAAGTTTTATTTATGTGTAGAGGATTGGAGATCTCGTGGTTGGCGCGTCGAACCGTTTTCTTCGCATTGTGCCTGTTTTTTCCTCAGACAAGGAACTTTTCTCCACACTGTCGCTACCGAGGCGTATGAAAAGGGTACCGCCGGGTAGTATTGCAATGAACTAGCCTCCCAATCGGGGGGGGGGGGGGGGGGGGGAGGAGACACCTCAACACCTTTTGTTAAGCAGGAGTTGAGACGCCCACAATGTAGACTGTCTGGCCCCAGTAAGACTTAACCAACCTCTTTACTCGCTTTTTTTGTTTCAAACCCAACCAGGTTTCATGAAGTCGTATTTTGATAGTTTATATGACGAGGAAATTATCACAGAAGAATCTTTCCACGCATGGGAAAGCAGTTCAGATGAGGAGCCGGGCAAAGGCGTGGCCGTCACTGCCGCTTCCGAGTTTTTCCGCTGGCTCAAGAGCGCTCCTGAGGAGACTGGGGAGGATAGTTGATTATCTCGCCTGTGGCGCGGATAATATTCAAGGTTTTAATGCTGGTGCAGTGAACTTGAATTACAAAAATGCATTGGAACTTCTGCATTGCATTTGCGAAGACAATTTAGGAATCAGTGGTGAATTATCGCTGAAATAGACAGAAAGAGACTGGAATCCAGACGCCGGAGTGCTCCTCCACGAGGAGATATTTATGAGGCTTGCAGGGTCTTTGATGATGGGCTCACGAAGAGTCTCTTGCACCTGAAAATGACTGTGTTGGGTCGGTTTTCGGTCCCACGGTAATTGTAGCTATCCAAATCAGAAACGCGCTTCTGATTTTGCATTTCAAGTCTGCTTCGCTGATACTTTTAATTGTAGTCAGCTCTGCGGATGAACGCTACGGTATCCAAGCCGTGAACCAGCAGCGGTTTCAACGGAGTAAATGGAGTGTTTTGGCCGTCAGTGAGAGCCAAAACAAAGTGGTCTACTGAACACTTGTAGACTGTAAATACGACAGAACAAGACTGTAATAATTATTATGGAGAGAAAAAAAAGAATCCATATTTTGTGCCTCAGAGAAGAAAATTAATAAATTAAATGTTTGAATGAATAACCGAGCATTCTGTTTGTCTGCGAAGCACGTGCGTCTTTTTCTCGCAGCAGTTATTTTTGTCCTTGGTTACCATTCAGAGCGCTTAAACAGTAACACTGACCCGGGGCGAGTGTCATAAAACTTTACTTTCGGCGTAACTTCTAACATCAGACGTTCGCTCCAGTCACTTACTATTTTAACGTCCGACATTGCAGTTCCGCCCGGCGTTAGGTTTTATAGAGCTCATCCCTGATGTGCAGCTCAACTGCGCTTACAACTTACTTCAACGGTCCACGCAGGTTTATAAAACCGGACTCTCGTTACTAGGGGATTTTTCCTGCGTTCTTTCCCGACCAGTCTTCCCGACGGTTATGTAATATCGAGAAGGACTTGGGTACTAGGTTAGTCGTTCGATTACTTCTTGTTTGATACTTTCGTGAGAGCAAAACATCCGATCACAATTCGAGTATAGCGCCCAGAAAACCAACTCAAGCTTACTGGCGTTCAGCTGATTCTCTGGAAGTTATTGATTGGGTGTGGTCACTTGAGAAGAAAAGACGCTCATCGATGTTTTGATTGTAGAGAGCAGAAGAAGCTTCCAGTGGATTGGAAGTACTTGAGCGTGAAATAAGAAGTGACAATGACGTGCCACTGATGGGGTAGGGGGGGGGAGGGGGGGTTGGCTTAGAGTTTGTGGGCTAATTTTTTTTCAGCCTTGTTAGCTTTTTCTTTTTGCTTGTTAAACTATTGTGGGGGTAGTCTTTGGGGGAGCGAGACGCTTTACGCCTGATTTTCACTAGCGGCGCCAAAACAAGGGTCCCTAAACAACGAGAATTCAGAGACGCAAGGAACACAAGTATTTGTTCCTCTGTATGTCCTAAATCGTTCTCGGGGTTCATCAGTGTTTATTACTATAACTGAGCTACTACGCGCATTATGATTGGTCAAAATGCTATTGACTTTTAATTGTACCGATAAACTCACTTTTAGAGGATGAAACAAAGAACTGTCCCGTAAAAACGGTTAAAGTGATAAAAGCAACAACTTGTTAAAGGAGACTAAAGGAGTGATATGATTAACTAACTTGAGTATTCGATAAAAAAAAATGACATGAACATTATACAAACGGTTAAAATTCCATAAAAGTGAGTATTCTCACTGGGGCTCTGTAGAAGGTTACCTCTTTCGTTACTGTTATGGAAGTGATCACTTTATAAATAAATGAATGAATGGATGGATGGAAAAATAGAATAGGAAAACCTTATTTAATCACGGATGGATGGAGAACTTGAGAAAAAAATTAACAATAATAAAAACGACAGCTAAAAATGTAAATTTCATTAGGCAACGGGCCGGGCGGCTGTACACTGTCCAAATGGTTTTGGAACGTTACGTAATATTCTCCAGTTTAGGATAATTTTTGCGTAATTTTTTATACAGGAACGGATAACCGGAAGTTGATTTGGAGGCCACTGTAGAGGTTTATGGTTTGTGCCCTTAAAAAAGCAAGAATAAATGCTCCTCCTTAGTACAGTGTTACCCTCAAAAACAGAATCTGTGCTCAAATCTGCTCAAATAATACTGCTTTTAATTATGGGGGACAAAAATGCCCCCCCCTCCCCCACTCGCCCGAAGCCGCTATCGCACTGGAAACGAGCCTACACTGAACAGCAGTAAATAGTTTTTATTATGTTACTGGCAAATGGAAAAATAAACTACTACGATTATGATCCAGTGTCTAAAACAACAATGTTATGTCCTAAAAGATCATTAGTATGCCGTGCTCCAACTGCTGGATGTTGTGTAGTGTTATGCTCGTAATTATGCTTGCATAATATATCAACCCCTTGGTCATTGTCCCAGGAAAATTGGGAAAATGTAGTTGTAATAAATTTTCATTCCAGTGATACTACGGAACATGTGATTGGTACATACAGTAATTCTACTGGGTCCTTTTTCAATCAGCTGAAGTTAGCTTATAAGAAAGACGCTGATTGGTCGAATGCACGTGGGTATGGCATGAACCTGTTGCAACATTTCGAAAAGAGCTCCCAAATATGGCGGATGGAAAATTACATAGATAAAAGGGCTGATTCTAATGAATCTTTCTTACATTTAAACCTCGCTCTGCAGTTTAACGCACGAAATTGTACAGGACCCTTCATTTTTTAAAGGTAAGCTAATTTCTTATCCTTGTGAAATTAGTTTCGCTAAAATTACGTAGGCTGCATCGATGATAGTACCCGTCAAACTCGTCAAACCAGTAGAGGCCGTCGCTCGAAAACAAGTTCAAACATCTGTTTCTTTCTACTCCGGTGCATTTGGCGAAGAAGCGGTTTGAGGCTGCTGTGTTCGTGGTCGAACATAACGCCGTCTTTGTGGAGTTGTAGTCATCTAAACTGTAGAATCTCAGGCTTCGTGGATTCTGTTTGTTGACGCTAACGCTGTTTGTTAAAGCTTTCAGTAGAAGTGCTTGGAATCGTTCATGCTTTTAAAATGCTAAGAAGATCGAGTTTGCTGTTAGCTAAAGCGAGCTGGACTTCACGAGCTTTAAATCTATAGCTACCGAAAGAATAGTGCCAGTACTTCATGTTGTTTACAACTTCAATGTGCCGTGTTGAGGAAATTATTGTTTGTAGATTTCTGAGACTTTTTAATATCAAGCTTAAACGTGCCTGATAAATTTGCAGATAATCGACTGGATGTCATGTAGGATGTAGATATATCTGTTGTGTTTTAAAAGCTTCAATCTTACTGTTTCTCAATCCCTTAAGCTTGAACAGCTTAGCTTAGCCTAATGTAAGGCTTTCGTAATTTTATTTTATGAGCTTAAATATTGTCATTAACATAGGTAGCGTCAAATAAAAAATTTGCTATGTTTATTTTTGTGGAATTGAATAAATTCGTGTCTTAAAATTGCGTAATTATGACTATCCGTGAAATCAGTTATAGGCAGTGGTTTATCCGCGTGCATTTAGTTTAAATAAGCCCTTAGTTACTTTTCTTTAACTTTAAGGTTTGCCAGCCAAGCTGCCGTAAGGAACAATTGATAAAGTAAAAGCAGATTGGGTAACCTCACGCGATCGTTTAATTAACTTTCATTCATTTGGTTTTTAAATCACTTGTATACTTAGCTGATAATCAGCGCTGCTGTATAATACATGTATTACATTGTCTGCTGCTGATTCGTAGAAAACCTAAGAGGTACACGTTTTCTAGTTTTGAATTTTTAAAGTCGCGTGCCTTTCGGAGATGCATGCAACATGTAACTTTATATCTAAAGTGTGACGGTTGATTGCATTTGTTCCATGTGGGCAGCACTAATGTAGTAAGTGAAATCTCTTTTGAAGTGGAAAATTTTTGTTAAATGTTGCTTGTTCCTTTGGTGAGTTGTTATTTGGAGCTTGTTGGTTTCAAGTTCTGTGCAGTATTTACCTTGTACTCTTGCATGACATTGGAAAACAATATAGTGCTATGTTACCATGTAGCTTGGATGATGCAATTATGTGAGCTGATGTGCATGGGGGCGGAGGGGAAGGCAAGGGTCGTTGTGAAAAAAAGCTGTCAGGCCCTGCAGGGCATGTCATTTGCAGCTGTATATAAGACATGTTAACAGGATAAAACACTAAATGTGTTGGGGGGGGGGGGGGGGGGGTGAAACCAAAAAAACCCTCTGTAGGGGGAGTATGGATATTTTCTGGAGCAACACAATTGAATGCAGCGCTTTATACTGGACTAATTAAATACTTTTTCCTTCTGTGTGTAGTCTCAGCTTGTGCGCCATTAATCCATGGGGCTTGGTCGTCAAGATACTGCACCCGCTTTGGAGCTGCTTCAATGCATGAATAGTGACAGGGGCTCAAAGTCCAATACCCCTTCCATACCATCCTCACCTCTAACGCTGATTGAAAAGATCAACCAAAAGATTGCTGCTAATGAAAAATTCTTCAGCTTGGAATTCTTCCCTCCCAGAACACCCAATGGGGCTGTGAACTTGATTGCAAAGTTTGACAGGGTAGCTATGGGATGTCCTCTGTTCTGTGACGTGACATGGCATCCTGCTGGAGATCCTGGTGGTGATAAGGAGACCAGTTCAATGACCATCGCAAGTGCCGCTGTGAATTACTGTGGTATTGACACCATGTTGCACATCACTTGTGCCAACACAGTGAAAGCAACAGTGACAAAACACTTGAGAAAAGCCAAGTCTATGGGAATTAGAAATGTTCTTGCTCTTCGTGGTGGTACGTCAAACTGATAGATAATTACTGTGCCTTTTAACCCTTTAAGACCTAAAAGAAATTTCTCTTAACGTTATCACTACTTGTTCAAACATTCAAGTGATGAGAATAAAGAAAGTGATCACCAAGGATGGAGAACCGAAAGGAGATTTCCATTGTTATATCAGGGGTTAATAATGTAAGAACTCTGAACTTCAAAACCTAACAAACGGTTGGTCTTTTTTGCTACCATTGCTAACAACAACACGAGCGTTACAGATAAAAATTAGGAGCAGTGCAAAGTTTTGAGGATTAAGATAAAGTTTGCTTATTTGTCTGTGGGAACCACACATGGTACATTTGACCACTGTTAATTCTAGCTCTCAATTTAATGTTCTAGGGAGGGTCAGTTGCACTATAAAATTCAACCCTTGCTATTTTTATCTTTAGACCCTGTTAATGGTGATGAATGGCAGGCTCTTGATGATGGCTTAGCTTATGGCACAGATATGGTTAGACACATTCGACAGGAGTTTGGCAATTCGTTTACCATCTGTGTTGCTGGTAAGGACGATTCCACCAATGATGTAATACTGGTATATTCCTTTGATCTCTAATAGCATTTGTACAAATTCAGGGCTCCATGTAATGAAGTAAAGTAAGCCAGCGGTATATGTCTGCAGTATTATACAGTTTTGCAAAACGTGTAGTTCCCTCTTGGAACAAAACCTGGCACCGTTCTTGGGATCATTTTAATTTTCTACTGACACTACTGAAGATTACAAAAAATAAAGAAAACTAAAAAATAATTACTTCTGAAACAGGACTAGACCATGAAAAAGATACAATTGTGACAGTTTCTATGACACCAAATGTGAAATAAAAACCAGACAAACAGATTTACACTCGACAGAGAGTCATCTCATATCTACAGCTCCAGCCCTGCCTCCCTTCAGTTTAATCTGAGGTGCTGTTTGTGAAGCTAATCAAATAAACTTGTACTGATAAGAGCTGTAAAGCAATAGGGGCCCCTGAAGATTTTCCAGACCACCGTGCACTGCCTAGGTAATGCATAGAAACTTAATGCAAATGTGTTGTTCCAGAAAATATCCATGCTCCCCACCACGGAGGGTTTTTGAGTTTGAACCCCCCCCCCCCACCCCTCTGGAAATTCCAGTTTTGGTTCATACAATTCTTTCAAAATTTTGGCCTTTAAGACCCCCCTCCCCCTCTGAATTTCCAATGACCCTCTGTGGTGGGGGTATGGATATTTTCGGGAACCACACAGTTTCACTTATTCTCATCATGTGGTGTACAGCAAATTTGCTGAGACAGGGTTTGAGTGAACAGTCTTGTTTGTCAACTTATGATAATATAATGAAAATAATACCTTATTTATATAGTGCCATTTCCATTGCTGTCCAACTCGTCTGATTGTGTTTCAAACAGGTTACCCCAATGGCCACCCTGATTGCTCCAGCTATGAGGAAGATATACAGCATCTCAAAGAGAAGGTGGATGCCGGAGCAGATTTCATCATCACACAGCTTTTTTTTGAAAACAAAACATTCTTCAAATTTTTAAAAGACTGCCGAGAAGCTGGTATTACTGTACCCATCATTCCTGGGCTTATGCCAATCCAGGTAATCATTGATTTATTTACTTAACTGGAATTTTATATTTTATATGTTCAACTTCTATATTTCTGCATTGGAATCTCCTTAATTCGACCACAAACAGCCAACATCTTAATTTCATAACTAACAATGGCTGTACTAAAGGAAAAGCGTGGAAATATGAAACTTTGGTAGCAAAAAGTGGAATTAAAATTTAGACAGTGACTGCCTTAAAATTCACCCTGCTTGAAAAGTCCATTATGCATTGGAAGTACAAAAGTAACTCTTGGGAGTGATGTTCCGTCCTTGCTCTAAGGACCTGTATTAAAATGGTGAGCATTGGCAAGCAGTAGTACATTATTTTCTTTCAAAATGTGGCAAAATTGTAAGAAATTTTGCAGCAGTTATAGGCATTGTACATTACTCTGATATGGCTTAAGATTGACTTGTGAAACTGAGATACCGTATTTAGATTAAATTGATGAATTCTTATATCTTTTTTTTTTGTTAAAGGGTTATGCTTCCCTGCGTCACCTTGTCAAGCTTTCAAGGTTAGAAGTTCCTCAATGGATTGTCGATGCCATTGAACCAATCAAGGATGATGATGAAGCCATACGTAAATATGGTGTTCAACTTGGTATTGAAATGGCCCGTGAACTGCTCACCAGTGATGAGATTCCTGGAGTGCATTTTTACACCCTCAATCGTGAAGTCGCAACAAAAGAAATTCTGACAGCTTTAGGCATGTGGTGTCAAGACCCTGCTGCTAGCAGACCATTGCCATGGAAACCATCAGCAAACAAGAAAAGGATTTGTGAGGATGTGAGGCCCATTTTCTGGGCATCCCGGCCGAAGAGTTACATGTACCGCACTTCCGACTGGGATGAGTTTCCCAATGGGAGATGGGGTAACTCGTCGTCACCCGCCTTTGGCGACTTGACTGATCATCACTTGTTTTACCTACGAAGCAGGATAAAAAAGGACGACTTGCTGAAAATGTGGGGAGAGCAGCTTAATAGTGTGGAAGATGTGTTTGAAGTCTTTAGGTGTTACATTTCTGGAGAAAGCAGCAAGTCTGGTGTGAAGGTAATATTTATGTTACTGCACTGTGGATCAGCAGTTAATAACACTGATTGGAGGGATCTGTGGAGAAAAAACTCAACCTTAAAATAATGGCTGAAAAAAATGCTAAAAAATTATCAAATGTCTGTGGCATGTGTCAGTTTATTTAATATTTTCTTGGAAAATAAACTTCCTAGCAAATTGCGAGGAATGTGCAAAATGTTGTAGTATCAATAGCCACTGGTTAGAAGGCCTGGTCGTTGGTAAATTTTGTGATCTTTTTTCCTTTCATTTTTTAGTTTTATCTATCAATCTACATCTTCATGCATCTATTAAAGATGTACATCTCTGGCAATCCATATATCTGGTGTTTGTTCATCAGTAGAGGCCCTTGACTTGATTTTAAGAATGCCATTGATGTACTTGTCATCCGAGACAAAAGACAGTACTTCATATGTGTTTTAATTTCTTGATCAATAAATGCTAATTTCATATTTGCTTGCAGGTGACATCCCTTCCTTGGAATGAAGAGACAGTTGCAGCAGAAACATCTTTGATCAAAGAAAAACTTGAATTTCTAAACAGCAAGGGAATTCTGACAATCAATAGCCAGCCACATGTTAATGCTGCCCCATCGTCTGATCCCATGGTGGGCTGGGGAGGTCCTGGGGGATACATCTACCAGAAGGTAAATAACAACGATAACTTCTGGACAACATATTTTAATAAGAATTTGTGACTAGCAATGTTTACAATCTGTGACAGTGGCCAAAGATTGGAGGTTCTTAAGGCTCCAGGTCTCTGCAGGGGTTGGGTTGTTTCCCTGGACAAAACAATATGCTCATTTGTGTACTTTTCAAGAATACATGATCCCTGAACTTGAAAAGCCAATTGTCAATTGCATTTTTCATTGCCATCAATCATAATTACATTGACAACCATCATCATTTTAATCATGCATTTGTATCTTTATACGTGTTGCCAGCAAAATGATGTTATTACATTTATTGCACTCTTCAAATTGTAGTTGTTGTAAATTTGATAAAACCATGCTTTGTTTAACAGGCATATCTGGAATTCTTCACCTGCAAGGACATTGTTGATATCCTCCTTGAAGTTTTGAAGGAATACCCACAAGTTAACTATCACGTGGTGAACTGTGAGGTAAGATGAAGTACGTTAACCCCACTGTGAAAAGCACTGGACAAGATCAGCCTGGGCTTGCACTGTCACATGTCACATACTTTCTTCCAAATACTGATGTTGACTTTCAAGCAGCAGCAAATGTCACTGTTGCTTTCCTGTCAGTAGAAAGGTTTCTTAATGCTTGTAATCCCTGAAATGAACTGAACTATTTGTTTGGAGTAATAGGTACTCTACATCTGTGTTCAATGTTTTTACTGCTCCACAAATAATGGTAAACATGCAATACTCTGGAGTGTAGCTGTCTTTCTTGGTTTTAATTAGTGTTGCTTTGGATTTTTAGTTGCACATTTAAGTCACTTGCCAAGCTGTATCTTGAATATCAAGTGTTACCCGTTTTAGCATCGCCTGTTGCTTTTACCCACAAAACTGCATGCCCTACCACCAAAAATTGGGCAGGGAGGGATGAAGCTGTGAGGGACAGCGGCAGGTGGTAAAGTTAAACTTCCCGTTTCCTGCAGCCTGTACTCTTAGCTTGTACCCTTTCCATGGAGTCTCCTGTTACTTTCATGTTTACCTGTTGCTTTCATGTTTGCAATACAATATTTCCATCTCAGGGTATAAAGGGATAATTCAGCCAGCCTGGAGGTGGGGGGGGGGGGGGGGGAGTTAGGTTTTGATAGTTTCGTGAACAAAAATATATCTAGTGTATCTGGCAACCACACAATATCAAGAATGAGGAAGTATGAGACACGAAGGAGAAATAAGTGATGAAAATGTGGCAGCTGGCTCATTGACGGACGAGCTAATCCAGTGGTTGGTTATCAAATAGATTTTTTTTGTCCCTTTAAATGGCAGGATCAGCATGCTCCACTGAAAATCCTTTACTTAGTTTTGTGTTCTACACATGTGATAACTTTGCTCTTTATTTTGTCAGGGATCGGTGAACATTGCCAATGCAGACAAGCTTTCTCCTATTGCTGTAACGTGGGGTGTATTTCCTGGAAAAGAGATTGTTCAGCCAACAGTTGTTGATCCTATCAGTTTTGAGTCTTGGAAAGTAAGTTATCTTCTAAAATAAAAATACATCTACGAGGGTACATGTAGATTAACAAGTATGCTAAGTACAGAAACAAGACTATCAATTACTAAAATATCTTCTTGGCATAAGAAAGCTCTTTATTTAGAGTGATAATGTGCACCCGCATCTTAATCTTTAAGCCCCAGTATCAACATGCATGTTCTCCTCATTGCTCTCCTTATATTTCTTATAGTATTAGTTGGGAGAATTTGCTTAAAGATCAAGACATTTTGTCTTTGGTGGTCATTTCCTTTATTCTCATGACCTACATGTTTGATCAAGTAATAATATTGTGAGGAGAAATTACATGCTTGTCACTATCGGAGCTTTATTAATTAAACACTGCAACCTAGCTTGTCGTCAGCTTCAATCGGTGACACAAGTCATTGGAACACCCTTGCCTCCTAAACTGCAGGTCTTCGCTTTCTATTTCCACTAAAGTAGTGTCACGATTCTTTCTGTTTTACAGTACTAGCTTATGAAAATTTGCTCATGTTCTTAAATGTGTGTTCATGACACATAAGAAAGGAATCTTATTTCTCACCAGATCTCGTCCCTAGACACCACTGAAAGGTTTAAAAATGTGAGAATTAGTGGTTAAAATAGTTTGGCTTGCCTATTTCTCTGTTATTAGATGGCATTGGTCTAAGTAGTACATATAATTACCGTTACTGTTGGTACTAGAAACCTGATAACACTGTGTCATGACATATTGAATTAATTATACCCGTATATGTTGCAATGTTTTCTCTAGGATGAGGCATTTGACCTTTGGCAGCAACGGTGGGGCAAACTTTACCCAGAAGGTTCACCGTCAAGGCTTGTTATTGATGACATATGTAAAAACTACTATCTCGTCAACCTGGTGGACAATGACTTTATCAAGGGAAACTGTTTGTGGGAAGCACTGGAGAAAACTGTTCATTTGAGAGAAGTAAAGCGAAACAACTGCAATGGAGTTGAAACATGATTCAAATGAGAAACTCGAGTTAAAATGAAAATTCACAAGCACTGCAAGATGAGAGATTTAAGACATTGTTTCTCAAGCCATTGTTAACCTTCAGTATCTAAACATTGATGAAGTCTTGATGATCTGAAGAGTGAAAGATGAAAGTATAATTCATTTAAGGATGGTGATCCCGTACGTGAGAGGGATGTGAACCGCTTTTGTGCCGGTATGACACAATGCAGGATTTGGAAGATGCTAAATTATGGTTGAGTAGTTTATAAATGCCCCCAGTCTAACATAAATTGGCATTTATTCAGACTCAAATATATATTTCGAACATATTGTAATAACGCAAAGTTCCAGTGATTGCACCGAGAGTTGTGATTAACAGAAGAGAATTTAATTCGTATTAACGTACAAAAATATTTTTAATATACACACGATTATTCATTCTACTATTTATTTTGATATATGTTATAAGGAACAGAAATTAGGGTTTACTACTGATTTTAGTGTTTTAAGGGATAAAGTACTAATTTAGTATTTAAGCCAAAACACAAATCTAAGCATTTGGGGTAAGGTATTTAAAACGCGTAGTCAGCCTTGGAGAGTTAGGAACACTGCTCACTGGCATACTAAGTTCATTCTGCATGTAGTTTTACTGAGAAATTGGACTTTAATGTTCTTTCTCAAGGTGTTGATTGAACTCGTGAAATAAACACTCAGCTTAGCCTTTTCAGGCGAAATTTAGAAAACGTTTAACAAAGTGAAGCAGGGTGACCTATGTAATATAAGAACCGAGTACCAATATAGCAATTCTCAGTGGACTACGTACATTTCTTATAGTGGTAGTTAAGAGAAGTTATTTCAAACGTCAAGACAATGTACATTCATTTTGATGATCATTCCCTTCATTCTTTTGTTCCTGTCCGAACATGTATTCTGTCCATACTGAGAAAACCATATTGCGTTCTTCGTTTTCTAGAATAAAATTATTGGGAGTAGAATAAACAGATGCTGTTCTTTCGGAAGAGAGGAATTTTAATCGCTGTAAGGTAGTAGTATCTTTTATGACACTGACTTTTGGTGCTGGGGAAGGGGCAAATAATCTATGTCTTACAT
Organism: Siderastrea siderea; assembly: GCA_964030785.1. Classification (NCBI taxonomy): domain Eukaryota; kingdom Metazoa; phylum Cnidaria; class Anthozoa; order Scleractinia; family Rhizangiidae; genus Siderastrea; species Siderastrea siderea. The sequence continues at coordinate 20,058,948 of OZ034967.1, forward strand.
GTTTCCTAATCACTAGGAGCACAAAGTAGTAATTTGAAATTTTAAATAAAATTTGTAATATTGCATTGGTGTTTGCCATGGACTTAGACTTGCAGAACGGGATTAGCCTAATTAGAATTGAGTTTGTAACTTGTCCGTTAAAAACTATACATACGGCTGTCCCTTATCTCTTCCGCCTGCCAGTGGTCCCCCACGCAGCCGTTATTCACCTTTAGCCCAGCCACTTAAGGTAGGCCCGGGTAATCGCGTTCACAGAGCCCACATTCCTATTTTTCAGCGGAACGGGAAATATGGGCCGTTTTTTTGGAGTTTCTGAGCCTGGGCGGGGGGGGGGCACAAAAGTGCCCCCCCTATAGGTCTCGATAAGTATTAGAGCTCTTGCGATGAAACTTGACACGTTTTTAGCACTTCACTAGCTTAACAGATTGGGCTTATGACGTGTCGTGAAGTCACAATAACGTCACGAACCCGCCATTTTGAATTTTAGGCCGCCATCTTGAATCCCAAGCCTGCAATCATACAGCTGACCATGACGTCACCAAAAAACATACGATTTTGTTCTAAGAAACATACATAGTCAAAACAAGCACACAAAGGTAAAAACTATCTTCTTACAAACGAAGGGGAAAAAACTGAAAAAAAGACAGAAAATAGTCAATACAAATACACTTCTGAGCAGACGGTTGCTATGGAAACATCAATCATCATAGAGACGTCATTGACAGAAAACTTTTCTCATAAATTTTAGGAAAAGTCACGAGATTTGGTGATTATTTGTCTACCCGTTTAAGAGTTATAATTAGTTAAAGTCAGCGTGGGCACAATGTGCCCCCCGTCCCCCCCCCCCCCCCCCCCAGGCAGAATAGGGTTAAGTTTTCGGAATTTTGGTAGGAAACTTGTTCAGCTTATTCCACTGGAAAGGTTCCGGAAAAGCGCACTCTCTTTTTCCATTCCAACCGAAATGACCGGAGCGGAGGATAAGGAGCGTGACAAACTGCCCACTTCGCTTAATTGTTAATCCCGGTTGCCGCCCCATTTACGTTGGCTTTCGCCTCTTCAGCCCCCCACCCCCTTTCCACTGTGAAACATAAACGAAGTTTTTTTCACTAATTCTCCCAATTTGCTAAGGAAAAGGAACGTTTCTTACTTGTTAAAAGCAGGTTTTTTAAAAAAAAAAACTTCCAGTTTTCACGACTATTCGTAGCCTGGAAAATCATAAAACCCCGATTCCTTTTGAGTCGTACGCAGTCACTATTTAGTTGTTTTTTTGGGCGGGAGACGATTGGATATTAGAATGGATAAGCTCTTGGGAAGGGACGAAAGAAAATTGTTTCCCTTCCTGGGATGACCCGCGCGCTTGCAAATTCGCATGTCCCAAACCTCTGTCTTTCTCTCATTCAATGTCTGAAATTTTAATAGCGACTGGGTACGACTCTGGTCCCCTTACCCCTCCCGCCTGCCCTTCGCCGCTTACATCCTTTTCCAGTTAAAGGCCCACAAACATATTGCGGGTTGTACTCCAGCCCCTTGTACTCCCCCTAAGATATGAGCCTCGCACATCTCCTAAAAGGCAACTTCTTCAAACCAAAAGTACTTTTAATGGACCATAACAACGGTTTGCTACCACGATATTCTGTGCTTGTCAACTAAGAACCTCTTACGATGTTGTACAACCCAGGGTTATCATCGGAATTTCACGGTATCGCCTCACGACAATCGGGAAATAAGTTGTCGCGAAAAATTCCAAAAAATAAGGTGTTCTTTTATTGAAAATACCAGTAAAATACTTACGTTTTTACAGCTAGGAAAAATGAGCATGAAACAGTCTTTAGCTCAGTGACCTTTTTTTTTTAATTTTTCACTCTACTGCTTGATTTACACTTTCTGTTGTAATGCTTGGGCCATAATCTCTTTACAGGGACAACTATTTACATTAAGTAACTCATGGCCCTTGGGGCTTTTCCCTTGAAATCGATCAATAAGACAGAAAAAAATTTTAAAATGGGTTAACTATCCCTTCGAAACAGGCGTTTTATTTTTAATTTAACTCTCGTTAAGAGTAAATATACCTTACGGTTACTATTAATATTTATCCCCGGGGGAAGGCGAATCCCGTATATAATTGAGGGAGCTGGTCGCCGTAGCTGGACAGTATCCAGGAATTTTCTATTAACATGCATGTTCTCCCACTGTTTTCCATATACATAGTTGGGAGAATTTGATTAAAAATCAAAACATATGACCTTTGGTAAACAAAGAAATTGCTTAATTTTACGGTCTTTAATAGACCAGTTTCGAGTTCACCAAGACCGCTGGATACAAAGACAAAGATCAAATCAACTTTATTTAGACACGTGACATTAATGAGCATAAACAGGGCTCGTTACACAAATGTACGTGTATCTACAACAATAATAAATAAACAAAATGCAAAAAGAGCAAGAATCAGCGAGAAGATAAACTATTCAGAACTCCATGTTCCTGTATAGTTTTATTTAAGAATTCAGCACATTCCTGCTGGTATTTGTGAATAATCTACATCAGAGTGAGACTAACCCTGTAGAAATGCATCTTGTTTGCATCCAGCCGTCTTGGTGAACTCGAAGCTGGACAATGAAATGCTGTTCTTGAAAAACATCGCTACTATAAAAACGTGCGAAAATCAGACGCTACGATGAAAAGGAAACGTCGTTTTTTCTCGCTAATTTCCATTCTTAAATGTGTATCTGAATCTAAAATTATAGTTTCTGACCAGTTATTAAATTTCTGGCCAAAATCTACTCCTCTTCTTCATCGAGCCTTTCAAATGGTAAGTTGATTCAAACTAATAATCTAAATGTACATAATAGCGGACCCAACATTAAGTCAGATGTTACTAAAACCAGGAATGAGGAACTGGAAAAAGAGGTTGGGGGCTAACACGTTCCCAGTTCCCGGTTCATGCACTTAGAAGCACCCTCCAAAGTCTGACGTTTTTGCAAAGGTTATCGAAAACCATCGACGTTTCGGAACTACTGCCCCTTCATGTGTTACTTTCAAGAGCCTCTCCGAGTGCGAAATAATATAATGGAATCCTGTTAACCCTTAAAGCCCCAAATATCAACACGCATTTTCTCCCCACTATTTTTTATAGACTTCTTCTGCTAATAGTCGGGAGAAAATCAAGACTTTTTATCTAAGTGATCATTACATTTGTTCTCAGACTTCTCATGACCTGTACGTCTGATCAAGGAGTGATATTGTGAGGAGAAATTAGATGCTTGTCACTATTGTGGCTTCCAGGGTTCATCCGACCACTAACAGGGCACAAAAATCGCACCGTAATACAGTTAGAAAGAAGGCCTGACACAATCGATAGCGTCGTTTGGCCGATTTCAACGCTCTTAAATTAGGCGCCAATTCACATCTTATTGAAGTCTCGCCTTACTTAAGAAGGAAACGGCTCATTTTCTCTCGTTAAAGCGGTCACAACATGGAGCAAACCTACATCAGACTAAGGCCCTGGGAAAACGGAGTTGCAAGTTATCGCAAGTTAAAAACTTGCAATAACTTGTGACTCTGTTCTTGACCACGTTTTGAGTGTACTTGCGATGGCTTGTGGTGACACGAGTTTTATCTTGATCGAGATTAAATTTGCACGCAAGTGAATGCGAGTGTTTCACCTTTCGGCCACCCATCGCCAGCCCCCGCATTGGTCAACCTCGTTCCCAAGGAAAGGGAAGAAGAGGGACCCTGGGAACGAGGTTGAGTATTGCTTTTCTCTTGGTTTCCCTTATACTATGTGCGCGCATGCAAGGCTGCACTGAAATAGTTTTCCATCTTGGCGTCGACCTTGGCCACCAATTGCCTTGAGAGGTCTTGAGACAGAACTCCCGTGACACTAATCACTCTACCACTGGTTTCCACATCTTCTTGGGAAAAACCAATTTCTCTACGAAATCGAGCGCTGAGTTGAATTGGGTTAAACAGCCTTGTCCTCAAAATTTTCCAGAATATACACGGCCGCTCGATTCAAATCCCAGTTACAGTGTGTTAACGTCCTTGTACAAAAAACTTCAGTTTTGCCAGTGATGCCGGCCAGGTTTTGTGCCTTGACAATATGAACAACCTGTTCAACATCGCCTTGATACTGCAGCAAAGCCGCATAGCACCAGTCACGTGATACATCCTTCCCGCACACCGCTTGAATTTCCCGGATGCCTGTGTCTATTTCCTCACCATAAGACCCTGGGTTACCAACAATGCCTGGATTGGCAGCTCTGTCTGCTGGGTAAACAGGATTGGCGGGCGGATGAGCAGGTTTGGAAGCTGAAATAACAGGGTTGATAGCCAGATTGTCAAGTTTCACAGCTAGGTTTGAAGGTTGCATAACTGGATCCACCGAATTGATCGGAGGGTTAAGATGATCGACAGCTCGATTGGAAGGATTTACTGCCGGATTGACAAGATTGAAATCTGGAATGACAGTTTTGACATCTTGATAGACATGTCCGACAGCGGGATTGGCAGCTGCAGTAGATAAGGCCGAGTGGTTAGCGTTTGAGACTTGAAATGTCAACTGTCCATGCTGGTGACTAGTGCCCAAGCCCCCACGAAGGTCAAACAATGGCACAGTACTGTAAGCAAGGTCACTGGTGTCATTTGGCCTCTGCAGAGTCCCACCAAACAGCTCCTCAGGGCGCGGTGGGGGCTGGTTTAGGACTTCTTCAGGAATGTCTGGGTACATTGCAAGCGAAAGTGGCTTGTCATACACAGGCCGCTCAGCATATGGCGTATGTTGCTTTGGTGGAAGAGGAGGAGGTTTAGAAGAATTATCTTGATCGAATGAAAAATCAATCAAATCCTTTACCACAGGACTGTTTTCATAACGTGGTGGTATTCCTGTTTGTTGGGATAAACCATCTGCGCTTGACAGGTCAACTAATGGCGCAGGAGTCTGGGACCCACTTGAGATTTCTTGACCCTGGGAGACCTGGGAAGCAACAGCTTGGCCAGTATTTCCACCAGAGTTGTGACCGGGAAGGATGGCAGATGCCGTGTCAGTCTGCGTGGACTGCAGATCCTTTTGCTGTTCCATGGTCAAATCTGCTTGAGACCTTTGCTCTAGCCCATCCTCACATTTGACCATCTTATCACTAGTATTCTCTTCTCCAGAGGGCTTCTCTGAATGCTCAGTCCCGGATTTGACAACATCTTCACTTCCCTTGCCAAATCCAGACGTGTTTCCGACTCGTGTAGACTCGTAAGGCAAAGGGAGTTTCGGCGGCGCCTTTTTCTGGCCATCTACACAGGTCACACTAGAGATGTCAGGGACTGGTTTGCTTTCAGAGTTGCAGCGTCTCTTGGATTCCGCTTTATCAGCTTTATCACTATTTGTCCTCGGATCAAGAGTACCACCTGAAACAGGCCGAGGTCTTTGCATTGTTCTCTGACGTGGTGTAGGAACTGGTCTCTTTCTTGGCGTTGTTGCATATGGACTGAGTCCCGCAACTCGATCAGATGTGTTGTTTGTAGCTGGGAGAGTCCCGTTCTCGTCAATAAGATCGACACGAGCAGGAATTACCGGTGGGATCTTTTTAATCCCTGGGCTTCCCTTTGAATCAAGTTGGACTGAACTATCGTCTTTGGAGCCCCTTGTATTTTGAAGTGGAACAGCGTAATCTGGGTCATATGTTAAAATTTCTGATTCCGACATTGTCCGGCCAGGCCTCTGAGATGCCGTACAGGGCGAACAAGGCCGTTTCATTAAGTTCTCTTGCCCTTCAGTTACCTTCAAAGAGGAATAGACATGATACATACTCATGTAATCTTCTTCATTTTCTTCGCCCTTCCACATCGGGATGTATCCACTGGGGTCCTGTCCAACAGCTGCAGATGCAGTTGCTCCAGTATTGGACCAGGCACGCATGTCTGGGTAGGGGTCTGGGTACAAGGTGTAGTTGGGGTCGACGGCAACGTCGTCTTCGTCCCAGTCTATAGAAATTAAAAATACCTTTAAACCTTTGTCACTGACAGCATCAAGTGCTGTACCAATTCACTTGACAGTTTTTTAAAATTAATTTTGTGAAAACAGGGGCCTTAATCGGGGACGGAGACCGTAAGCGCGGGGTCCACGCGGCCCCATCGAAAAAGACAAATGTGCTAGTTTTAGAGAAAATTGCGGCATCCTCTAACGTCATATATAAACGCGCGTGGGTACACGCAAATTTGCGTACAACGAGTGCGCGCTGGCCGCTGGACATGACAGATAACGAAGCGCGTAGCGCCAAAATGGTTATAACTATTTGATATCCAGGAAGCCCGAATAGAATAACTGTTTTTATTATTAAAAACGCAATCACTAGTTGCTATAAAATCAAGAAAGAGAAAAAAGAGAGAGAGAGAGAGAAACTCCGAGATAAAAGGGAACAAGAATCGATCGCGATCACATGACTGACTGAAAAAGGCACCAAAACCTTGCGAAGTGTTGCAGCGTTTCTTTGCGGAGCTGAAGGAATCAATGAAACTGCTCCGAAGTGAAATTATGGGCTCTGAAATGTGGTACGTGTTCGATTTTTCCTGAAAAACTGTTGTAATCATCATTCAAAGCGGATTGAAGCTGTACGATCTCACCGTTGTAGCTGCGGGAGTTCAAGTGAACGAGTTTGTAATCTCTCCGTTCGCACAACGCTGACAACGGCGCCATCATGTGTTTGTTTGATCGAACTGAAGACAGAATTTATATTTTAACTTGAACGATAATTTCTATTCAGCTCACTGAAACAAGACTACGGAGGTGAGGAACATTAGAATTCACCAGCTTACTTTTCTAAATGCAAACCACAAAACGCAGTTGTTCTCAGCTTAGAGCCCGCGGACGGACTGGTAAAAGCAACTCTCAAACAACTGTGAAACGTATGTACATGGCATCCGATTTGTTTCTGAACATTTGGAGCTGCTGGAACACAGATAGAGCTACAACGATTACAGGTAAACCAGTGGCAATTTTGCGTGGGATAGCCAAAAAATGTCGCCCTTTCTGGTACTAAATTTGTTCAATGCTTGTCGTTCAGACGGCTGCATGATTTTTGAAATGACATGCCATAAAAGTGTGACAATTTTTATTAAATGCTACCTCCCATTTTACTGTGCTTTATGTTATCTTGTCTCGATATTTCGGAGTCAAAGCCTTCTGTTTGTGAAATTTTAGAACAAGTGATTGACCTAACGATGAAAGAAATTCTTAACGGCAGCGCTAAATGCTTTTAAAAATTTCTATTTCTACAGTTTCTTTTCGTCCTAAGAAATCAAGCACTCTGAGACATTTTAGATTTGTGTCTCAGTGACGTTCAGTTGTAATTGCTCCTTAATTTAACTTCGATAAAAAGTTATTTCTCTCGCCGGGTTGCTGGCGGAGAAAAAAAAATAAGCTCACTCTGTCGTTGAAACCCTTGCCACGTCCACTGCGCTATGTATTCCTTCTAGGTTCGTAAATTGCCCAGTAAAGTAATATTCAGTACTAGGGCAGCATGAAGTTTTACTGCAACTCTCTCCTTCTCGTCAACGGAAGTAGTTTTTTTCTTGGTGTTTTTCCAGTTCTCTATTTTGTCGATGATTAATAACGCACCGCGACAGCATTTCATAGAAAATATTTTTAAAAAGCGCGCTTTTCCCTATTTTTGACTTCATTTCCGCTACTTTGGTAAAGGCGGACATTATTTCAGAAAACATACGCTGAGAAATCTCGGCAAACGTTTTCTTTCCTGATTCGGTAGTTTGAATCTATGTTACTATTTTCTTTTGCAGTAGAAAAAGTGAAAATGATTTATCAGTGCGTAACTTTTCTTCACACCGTGCTTGAGCATTCATTTTAATAACAGTCTTTGCGTCTGCCCTTCAATCTCTGTACGTCCTATTTCTAAAAATAGCACATTTGTCTTTTTCGATGAGGCCAACGCCACTACTGAAAACGGTATTTAGTTACGGTCTCCGTCCCCGATTATGGCTCCTGGTGAAAATTTTGAACACTCTGATGGCTTCTTTTGAAATGGCCAAACAACGCAAGTACGGTGCAAGGCAGAAGTGTCAAGCTAAACGTTTACTTTCTGGCATTTGGGCTCCTGCTGTCATCCACATTCTTTTTCATTGGTCCGTTCATACGAAAGCCACAAGAAAGGTAAAATGCAGACAAATTGTCTTATTACCGTGTGAAGGCATCTTCTAACCACAAATTTAAGTTTGCACAGTTGACAAACTCGTACTTTCACACGATAATCCTTCAACAGCTTGCATAACCTTATATTTAGTGTTCCCGCCCTTGTACACAGCCGAAGAGACGCTCCACACTCAAGAGTTGAAGTGATCAGTTTCCTTCGACAAACTGAACAGTTCCCGGTGTTCTTCAGCCGACGCCATTTTGTGCAATTAACGTAAAATCACGTGACGAGCAGGCGAGCTCTGATTGGTTGAAAGTGAACAGCACGTGTTTGACAAACGTTTACACATCAAATGCAAGTTTGCTGACACAAAAACGTTGGCGAGAATAAAGATTAGGTTTATTTGTAAAACATGTTTGCCCACTGCTGCTTTGACCGGCCGACTCAAGTTTTCAAACTTAAGTTTGTCGTGTGAAAACTGCTTAGAGGCAACGGTCAGCACATTGTACTTTATTCTTCTAAATAAATACTGAAAGTATTCATTAAATATCCGTCTTGAAACATGAAACACGGCGATAACAACGCTTTCTGTAACTGAAGGACGCGTTGTTTTGAAAGATTTTACCCAACAGCTTGATTTCCCGGTTTCGCCCAGTTACTTGTTACATACTATACTTGTTATCTTGTTTACACAAAACTTACCCACTAAGTTGCTAACGTGGCTTTCTTCCGGCCGCTTCTTAATCAGATTATTCATTTCTTCTCCAAACTCGGCCTCTCCTCCAGCCATTCTGTAAAATCAGGCAAAAAAAGTATTTCGCTCAAATAGTATACCATGAGTTTCATTTTAACTTCATTACAAAGGCAAGGTAAATCAGCGCTTTTGCCACAGGGGGCCCAAAGGACCGGTGCTTTGTTCTGGTTTCATTGGCATGAACAATTAGGAGGATTGTCACTCCCCTCACCCACCCCCTGTATGGTTTAATTAGTCCATCCCAGGGGTACATCCAGTGTTTTATTATACTTCTCTCACAGTTCACTGTTATTTATTTATACTACGTGTAGAGCAATCTCGTCTCCAGAGCCCGCGCGCGTTTAAAGTCAGCGGGAGCGAAACGCCACATCCTTAGTGCTGACCAAAAGGAATGCGGCCTATCGGAACGAGATTGTGTGTAGAGAGGAAGCAATAGAATTGAGCTACCGATTTTCCATACCACTCACTCCCAGTTCCTGCTTGCCCCTTTTCTGGCAGCGCTTAATACAACTGCTTATTAAAATTTCCATCTCGGATTTTGAATTTCTAGCTTTCTTACTGGTTCGCACACAGGTTATCAATGAATAACCGTGCTTTTGCATAACAAAACTGAATGCCAGGCTGTGGGTTGAAAAGTTCTCGCTGCAAAGCAAAACTGAGTTGGAGATATCGACATACGATAATTATAACCAACTCGTTGATTATTTCTCACCTCACGTCCGACGCGCGGTCCTGAGATAATTGGTAAACATTATACCCAGAACCATGATCATTTATCCCCTTTCTACCCCCCCCCCCCCCTACGCCCTCTTTCTCCCAAATCTTGCCTGTCTTTCTCCCGGGTTCCCACTTCTTGCCCCTCGCAAGAAACAGAAGTCCAACCTCATTCTCACTTTTAAATGCACTAAACAGACATTCACTATGATCTACCGCGAGTGCATTGCAAGGTTGACTCATCAGATTTGCGTTGCAAGAAAAAAAAGGATTTTTAACAATACTCTTTTGTAATTAGAGCACCGTACGTTTAATCATACTATAAACTTACATCTTTAATTCAGCCAAAACTTCCCTGGAATCTCTTTTCTTGACCTCAAACGGGCTGCTGATCTGCATTGGATGGGAACTGCTGTTAAAGAACAAAAATAGTCGACAACTATCAGTGGTGACTTTGATCGTACCGCCACAACTTAGACTCCCCTGGCGGGGTCTTCAATGTGAGGAGTCAGCGGTTTGAATCGACCAGGGCTGGGTTGTGCTCAGCTTTTTTATGGCTTCCATGACGACTGGCCAAACAGGCCAATTAAAACGACAGATCTATGAGGGGCGGAGTTGTCAAATTTTATGTTAGATTTGACTGGTCAGAGGAAATGGAAGCCATGAAAAAGTTGACAAAAAGATGTCAAATTGCTCAAGTGGTAAAGATGTGGCACAGAGCACTGTAATGATAACCGTACAATTAGGGAGAATGTGGTTGAACATCAAGACATTACATCTTTGGTGATGTTTCCTTCATCCTCACGCTCACCTGTATGTTTGATCGAGGTTTTTGCAGCTTGTAATTGTTTTGTTGTATATATTTTGCTGGTTGTAGCTGTCTTTTTTGAAAATATTCTTTGTATTTCAATTAAAAAAATAAAAAATAAGTTTGAATGAGTAGTGTAATTGTTAAGTAGTGACATTGTAAGTATTGACAATAAAACTTAATTGTTAATCATACACTGGCTAATAGTAATAATAATAATAATAATAATAATAATAATAATAATAATAATAATAATAATAATAATAATAATAATAAACAGAATGACGGTAAGGAGGAAATTGAGTCCTACCCTGTTTTCTTGGGAAATTCGACATGCTTCTCGCTGACAACCCCAATGGCGCAATTTTCACTCTGAACAAGTAACATACCATCGCCAAGCCTGCAAAATGCAAACAACCGAAGAATAGTCAATTATTACCTTTCGGTGGCTTGTTGTCAAAATGATATTAAGATATGACCTACACGGACTATGCATGCTCTCCTTATCAAATGGATTGCCTACTTAGAAAATCCCAGTATGCGGGCCATATATATTAGCGTGCACTATAAACTCAAAGTCAGCAAAATGATATTTATAATATCACGCACACGGACTATGCGTGCTTTCCTCAAGCGGCCGTGTCTTCTTTGAAAAAATCCCAGTATGCGGGCCATATATATATATTAGCGTGATCTAGAAACTCAAGGTCGAGTAATTCTGCGGGAATTATAAATAGGAAGATTAAGCAATTACAACGGCAACGCAAAGGAAAACGTCACTTTAAAAATGACTCTCCAATCATTTAAACGTCTTCGCAATTATTCCAAATCGTTCTGTCTGGTGTAGCCGAACTAGTTATCCAGGAGCTGAATGTGTAAAGTCGGCGTTCCAGTTCAGGTACAAAAAGGAAAATTATTCACCGTCGTGTGTTCACGTTCTACATAACTTCCAGTTTGGTCACTTCACGTTGTTATGTAGTTGTGCACAGAACGCCAAAGAAATGTACCAAAATGTATAACGTCTTGCAGAGTCATATATTGTTTTGCTTTTGTTTTACGACGTTCTCGTCGCCGTCGTGTTTGCTTAAGCTTCCTAATGAAATATAAATTACACATAACTGCATCTGAGAAAAATTGAGATGTTCTAAGGCATGCTAGAAAAAAATTCTGCTCTTCAAGTTCCGTACCAAAGGTTTCTAACTATACTATATGAAAGAGGGGATGTTTTTCAATCGTTTTATGGACAATAGTCGACTATAGTTTTTACAGCTTTTCAATGTTTTTATCAGGTAGTATTGAACTTTGTTTAACTTTATTTAACGAGGGTGACACTTAACAGTCTGGGACTAACAAACCTGTGGCCCTCGGGTTCCCGATACTCAATTGCCAATTGGAATCAGAATTCTTCAGAAATCTTTTTAGCTTTACAGGTTGCACTGCAAATGTTTTCATAACCACCTTGAAATAACCGTTATCTTCTCTCTGCTGCTATAACTGAGATGACCTCGTTCAGTGGCTTTATGAGAAATTTTCATCGTCCCCTCCTTTGGCTGCAACTGTAGAAAAGAAAAAAATGGTGAACTTGCAGCACTTGCATGGCATTGTGTCTGCTTCACCACTTCCATTTTGAAATCATATTTAAATATTGTCTAAACCCTTTTATAAGCCCCAATATCAACATGCGTATTCTCCACACTGTTCTCCAAATATTTCTCAAGATACTAGTACTGAAATAACGACATTATCTTTTGATCATTTCTCTCATTTCATGATCTAAACCGTATTTACTCGAAAGACCGCCGCGGCGCTTATTAAAGTTTTCGAGCTGTCAGTCCGGCGCTTATGTGAGGGCGGCGCTCATTTAAAACTGTCTACTTGCGAATAGCAGTCAGATGAAATCATTCTTAATCTTTGTCCTGTTCATAAACAATAACATAGGAAGGACGCAATAAAAAGTTAGTTTTAAGGTCTACATCCCTTTCACATCCAAACAAATAACAATAACAACAATAACAATATAAGATAAGAGATAGATAAGATAACTTTATTTATACACGGTTTTTCCATCAGTCAATTAAATTACTGGACTATCTACCTATCTAACTAACTACAAAAATTTAATAACAACAAATTCAAAATAACAAAAGAAAAGTCTGCTTTTCATGGAGGCCGTGTCTAAAATTCACTTACATGTAAAATTTAGATATTACTTTAAACTGTGCCGACTTAATTTAGATTTGAAATCGACCAGTGAAGATGCTTGTCTTAGGTCTACAGGTACGTTGTTCCACAACTGAGCTCCGCTGTACGAAAAACTTTTTTTGAGATAATCAGTTCGAGGTTGTGGAAGAACTAATTTGTTTTCGGTATTCCTTAAACGATAAGCACTAACATCGTCACGATATACGAATCTTGATCTCAGATAATCAGGAGTCATACCATGTAATGTTTTATACATTAGGATAGACTTCTGTTCCAATCTTTGATAATAGAGTCTTCGCCACCCCAGTGTCCGGAACAAATCATCTAAATTACTATCATAGCTCGCAGACATTAGGTACGAGCTGCGCGGTTTTGAAGCCTTTGCAGTTTTTCAGCAAGGCCCTTGTTACAGCTTCCCCACACTACGTTGCAATAATCAAATTGTGGTTGAATAAGGCTATTATAAACTTTGATTAAAATATTAAATGGAGTGAGATGCCGAATTCGTTTAATTGCACCAATGGCACAAGCTATCTTCTTAGAAATGTATTCAATATGACACTCCCAGTTTATATTTTGATCAACATAAACTCCCGAGGGATTTAGCGGAGGTTACTTGTTCTATTGCGTTCTCATTTATAGTAAGAAAGGGACTTTCCGTAAATTGTGATAACTTCTGCCTTGATGCAATAAGCATAAACTCAGTTTTCGTCATATTTAGAGTAAGCTTGTTAGCAGACAGCCATTCGTACACATTTCTCAGGTCGTGATTAAGGCGATAATTTATATGCTCAATGTCAGTGCTAGCAAGTGTTAGGCTAGTATCATCTGCGTACATTCTGGGTTCCGAATATGTCAGACAGTGTGGTAAGTCATTAATATATATCAAAAACAGAAGAGGTCCCAAAATTGTTCCCTGGGGAACATCACATCTTAGACATTTCGGAGTTGACTTACAAGAATTAATATGACAAATCTGTGTTCGATTATCTAAATAAGAAGCAAACCATTGATGACTGGTCCAACAAATCCCATAGTATTGCAATTTTCGCAACAAAATATCGTGATCTACTGTATCAAATGCCTTTTTGAGATCTAAAAAGACTACGGCATTAACAAGACCACGGTCTATATCCAAGGCCCAGCTATCTGTAGCTTCGATAAGTGCGGTGAGCGTGGAATGCAGAGACCGAAAACCAGATTGATGGCACGAGAGAAAGTTGTTTTTTGTTAAATAATGATAAAGTTGATCGTAAATTATCCGTTCAAAGACTTTGGCCACAACTGGAATTACTGATATTGGCCGATAATTCGTCGGATCAGAACGCTTCCCAGAATTTTTATACAATGGAGTAACTCTGGCAGATTTCCACTCATCGGGAAAGATACCCGTCATTAGGGATTGATTAAACATATGAGTGAGAGATTCCGCCAGTAAGTCAGGACATTCCCTTAGAAGTTTCGCTGAAATATTATCTAATCCTGTTGCCTTTGACCTACAAAGCTTTGATAGTAGTGCAAAAACACGTGTAGGTGTTGTTTTTTCAAAAACAAAATTTTTATCAGTTGCGGTAAGAAATTCGTCGAAGGATTTATCAGCTTCTGTTACGTCTCCACTAAGGCTTGGCCCAACTTCTGTGAAAAAGGAGTTTAGCATTTCTGCTATATCTGTTTGATCTTCAGAATTTACCCCACTATACTCCATTTCATTAATAACAGTTTTATTGGATTTTCGTGAGGTCAGTTCATTGATTGTTTTCCATGTTTTCCTTTGATCCCCACAACAATTGTTGAAGGCATTTTCATAATACGCTTTTTTAGCGCTGTTAATTTCCCAATTCACTTGATTTTTAACCATTCGAAATTGGTTCCAAATAAATGGATCCTTTGTCTTAATAGCCTTTCTTTTGAGGCGGTTTCTGAAATTCATCCGCTTTTTTAAAATAGTGGTTATCCATGGTGATCTAGAATCTCGTATCCGTTTGGTCTTCATCGGTGCGTGCTTTTCACAAACATTCAGGAATAATTCTTTCCACCTCCTCCACATATCATTAGGGTCATACAATTTCTTTATATCATCCCAGGGTTGGGCTAAAATATCCGCATAGAAATTTGCGCTATCAGCCGTATTAGCATTTCGGCATCAGCCATGTGTAAAATCAATAGGCGCCGCATTGCTGCTGGAAGCATGCGGCGCTTCTTCGGGGGCGGCGCCCATTTAAAGTAATGTTGCTCCTAAATGTGGCGCTTATTCGGGGATGGCGCTCTTTCGAGTAAATACGGTATGTTTTATCAAGCATAGTCATGTTGTAAGGAGAAATTAGATGCTCGTCACTGTTGGGAGTTAAAGGGTCCATTTACCTGGTCAGTTAGGGGCGTTATATTTTTTGGGTGGGGGGGGGGGGGGCAGGGGAGAGGAGAGGCGACCTCATGTGACAACGAAGGTTTACAAATTTGGACAGCCTGTCAAAAATTTTTGCGATGAAGAAAAACTTGAAAACAATTTTCCTTAATAATTTTTAGGCAAACCCAAATAGTCTCGATAAAAGCAGACAAACTACTATTTTTCAAAAATGAACAACTACTTTCAGTTTGACACAAGACATGTATTTAGACTCGCGCGCACAACAGTTGTTCTGTGTCTCGCGCATTTAAATGTTGTACGTTTCACGCACGGGGGGGAAGCAAACTTCGCCAATTTTCGTGACCTGATGATCCACCGAAAATTGACGTCACATCCGTCAAAAATCGGCGAGCAGCTCGCTCAGTGAGTTGCAAGATGGACGCTCGGGAGTTTATGGTTTCTTCTTTCTTGTGATCACCACTGACACGCAATTGCTTATCTTGAATACCAGAGATGTTACAAAGTTACTGGATTATCTATTTTAGCCGATATATTGGCAAAACAGAAATGTTTAATACAGTTTTGATGGCATTTTCCAGGCAGCTTCGTGCAATGTCATGGCGAGTGTGTCGCAATTTTCAGTACATGTGCGGATCAAACTTTTGCTTCTCGTGACTCCTGATTCAGTGTAATTGTCAATTTAAATAGCCTATGATGCGTGAAATATAATGAAGAAAACGCCAGCAGTAACAGTTTGGATTGTTAACATCGGGAAGGTAATTAACACTCGACGTAAAGTGCTGGAAGTCCTACTCTATCGAAACTACTCTGCACAGTGATACCTGATATCGTCTCTAACGGAGCCGCTCACACTTTTGCCTCTCGTGACCCTTGATTCAAAGGAATCGTCAATTAAAATAGTCTATCCCGAGTATAATACAATGAAGAAAACGTCGGTAGTCACAGTATGTTGTGTTAACACTGGGAAGGTAATTAACACTCGCAGAAAAGTGCTGGAAGCAGTATCAAAACCAACCGCAGACATGTTTAGAAGCACTCCTGATGTGGCAGACATCTGTGTACTCAAGCAGACTCGAGGTTAGTAGTCTTGTGTTTTCGAAGTTTCCGTTTTACGATGATGGGTAGACATAATTTGTTTTTCTATGGGAATGTATTTTTTGTGTTTCGTTAATTAACGTTGTTTTAAAAGAAGTCTGAATAAAGAGAACTGCATAATTAATGAATGAATTTTATCTGATTGAGCGATTCCTAGGTTGGGGGGAGAGGGGGGGGGAGGGGGGGAGGGGGGAAGGGGAAGTAGGGATGGTGAGACGAACAAACCAGCGTTGTAATAACATAAAGTAGAATCCTGATTTCTCAAGCTCTCGGTTTCTG
Organism: Siderastrea siderea; assembly: GCA_964030785.1. Lineage (NCBI taxonomy): Eukaryota > Metazoa > Cnidaria > Anthozoa > Scleractinia > Rhizangiidae > Siderastrea > Siderastrea siderea. Next base: position 20,075,300 of record OZ034967.1, read on the forward strand.
AAAACTGGCTTCCCTTTCCCAGTCAAACACTGTAATTTTACCCCGATTTTTCAAACCCCCAGATAATTCAAACCAATTCCCTTTTCCCCAGGAGGTTCAAAAAATCGGGATTCCACTGTATGTTTAAGATTGGGATTACCAATACAAATTGTCGACATAATTGCGGGATTATCTAGCTACCTTGCCCTTTTAATATACATGTATTCCCTTTATATTACTACAAGAAAAGGAAATAGTCCTTTATTGATCAGGCTTGTTTGGAATTTTTAATTAATTCCAGTGTTACATTGCTTGTGATGTTGATGTTTTTGTAGTTAAATACAAAGGCATCAACATGTTGGTCACTTTTCTACAAATTATACAGCACCATTCAAAAGTAAGTTGACACTCAATACTTGATCCTCACATGAATCAAGTATTGAGAATAAAGACTCGATAATTGATTTTTGATTCACAATACTTGATTCCTGCACAAATCACCCAACCGGAACAGCCTTTGTTCAGTTTCGGGTATTTGCCTCGTGTCTCAATAAAACATCAAAACAAACAAAACCAAAACCAAAAAATATTATCTTTCCCCACATTTCAAAACGTTTCAGCTCTATCCATAATTAACTGAAACTCGATTTTGGATTTGTGCGAATTGGACTGAATAGTGTTGTGTTAGTCTCGATTCTAATTTTCGGTACTTAATTCATGCAGGAATTGAGTAATGAGTAGCTAGTCAAGAATTGAGACACAACAAACTGTCAGCTTACTTTTGAATGGTACTGTACAATGTCTTTATTGACATTGGTTACTACATTTGTACATGTACTTTCAACTGCAAGGATAGACAGTGGTATTTGTCATCCACATGTGATCTACATGGACATTTGTAGCTGCTCATTCAAGTATAAAGCATTCTATGTGCACCCTAGCTGTCATGAATTTCATATTCTTTGGTGTCAACTCTGTCATGTGACATTCTGTCCTAAAGGTCTTGTTACACTAGGACATAAATATTGTCTTTCAACTATTAGTAGTCCCAATTTTAAGACCTATCCATTTCTGCTCTTTAAAAAAATGTTTTTTTTCAATGAATTTTTACACCTGAGGCTACACATTGTCTGCACTTTGCCTGCTGTAGTTGTTTGATTTTGTTACAACACAGTGACTTCTACCAAGTCTCTTCATGTAGAAAACATACCAACCCTTAACTTTAGGTAAATCTATTGCATTCATGTAATTAGTATTAAATCTTTAGCTTATTAATCTTACGTATAGGTACATACACGTTCAGATTTGTGAATACAAATGTATAACAAAAATAAAATTGAGTAACCAAAAGCCCAAGTATGTAACTATTTTAATGTCAGGTAGATATTTATCATGTACTATCACAGACATTTACTTAACCCTTTCACCCCTAGTAGTGGCCAAAATTTAAAATTCAAGAATATGCTAAATTTCAATTTTTTTTTCAAATCCCCCGAAACAAACAGTACCCTGCAAAAGTACTGCCAAAGAGATTTCATTTGAATGGCCACACCATAGGATTTCATCTACAGACTCAAAAGTTAGCACTACATCACATGTCTCCATAATTGACTCCTGGAGTAAAGGGGTTAATAAAATCTATAGCATTCATGTAATTAGTATCAAATCTTCAGCTTATTTGCATACAGTTACATAGTTGCATGTTCAGATTCCTGAATAAAAACATATAACAAAAACAAAATTGAGTAAGCCCAAGTATGTAACCATCTTAATATCATGTACATTATCATTGTACTATCACATACATTTACATGTATTTGCTAATGATTAATAATGTAGATATAATATCTAGCAGTTCTTGTAATGAATAGAAAATGAGCAATATTTGTTTTTTAACTGTTTCATTTTTGATCTAGATGGCTGTGAAGACTCCTAAAGTTGCTTTCAACACATAGTTTGGGACTACTCTTGTGAGATTTTTGAGCCTGCAAAGGGTTGTCACTGAGATGAGTACTTTGGTTGCAGACAGGAGTTTTCCCTTTGATTAGCATGCTGGACACAAAGATTTATTGCTTTCCTTTCAATAAAGTGGCTGGGTCTGACATGTAAGGAAACATGACCTGCAGCATACAACGGAGGAAGAGATGTTGGTTTCTGAGCCCAGATCTATGTAATTCTTTTGAACTGTGTTTGTTAACATTGTTAGCCATCATTATAGTAGTAGTGACATGTAGCACATGAATACCTGTATATCAGTTGCTGTCCATAAGATTTGTTACTCAGCAACAGAAACAGTGTTGTGCTACCATAACAACTTGATGAGATACTGTCAACAGTCATCCATAATAATAACCACGGATGCATGATGATGTTGAAAATTTGTCAGTCTCTTTTCCTGTGTTCTACTCAACAGATGTGTAGTCTCAAACATTTGTTAACCAGCAACAGTACTCATCTGGTGTTGTGTCATAGTTATTGTGCAGTTCCAGAAAAAAAATCCATACCCACCACATGGAAGGTCATTGGAAATTCCTAGGGGAAAGGGGCTCTCAAAAGGCAAAATTTTAGAAGCAAAGTATGAAGCTAAGCTGAAATCTCTTGGGGGGGGGGGGGGGGGGGGGGGCAAAACAGAAAAACCTTCTGTGGAGGGAGTAAAGATATTTTCTGGAACTACAAATCATTCATGTAGCCAGTATCCAAAGTGTAGGGAAAGATATTGCTCATCATCCATTATGTGTAAGTGACCATAAATGACATTACCATACAGAAACCAGTTTGTAATTCCCAGTACAGTTATGTATACAGTAGGTTGGGGCTACACTTAATTGTTAGTCTTGATTATCTGTCAGGCAAATCTGTTGGTAAAAAATATTCACGACCCTTATGATCAGGATGGGTTGCTTGAACTTGACCTTGTTGTATAAGGTTACTGGTTGATTCCTTGATTTGTAAGTCTTCTGTCCACAACCACAGTATCAGTGGATGATTACAAATAAGGACTGTGCGATGAATAAGCTGACATATTGACTTCAGTCAGCATCTGGCTTTAATAAAGACAGCTTTTATGTGGCAGTTTAATTATGAAATTACTAAGCTGTTACTAGTAGTGTGCACAATTAAGTAATCAAAATGTATAAAAATACTTAATGGGACAATAATAATAAAGCGTTATTGTTTGTCTTACGATGTGGTCACTTGTGATGTAGATCAATTATATATTGAGAATTTAATAATATAGAAAAAAAGAAAAGAAAACAGGTAAAGGGAAGTCTTGGCGGTTAACAGCGACAAAGCACCACAAGGAGTATTGTTTCAGATTCTGTGTTGTGAACAGTCTCTCTAAAAAACAAAGAGTGTTAATGGGGTTCCCACTTGTAAGAAACGCCGTCTTTGCGATGTTTTGTTAAAAGGAGTCTTATTCTACAACATAGGCTACTTAAATAAAGAATTACTCACCTTGAAGTCACATTTTAACTGATTTTCCGAATCCTGTGAAATTCGAGGGAGACAAAGCCGCCATTTTCCTTACAAAAGAACGCTCGAAAACAACGCAGTTTATAAACCTTTATTTAGAATAATCTCTTCACTAATCAAATGGAAGGAAAGAGTACATATTTCATTTCATTGTCACGAAAATGTAACAGGAAAATTTATCACCGATGAAAAAATATGGCCATTTTACTCACCAACTGAACCAAACTGTCGCCGTCAATTTTGATTTTCCCGCCCGCAGAAGAAAAAGGCTGTTTTTGGACTGGATGTGACGTCAATTTTCGGTGGATCATCCAACCACAAAAAAAGTCCCAGGCGTAGTCAAGTGTTCTCCCCTGCCCCTGGTTTCACGTGTGAAATGTTACACCATTGCTTGTACAAATTTACCCTGGGTGCCAGAGGCTTTTCTTGCGCGGTTTCCGGTTGCAGCTTTATGTGGGCCGATGTGGCTCGGCCTCCAGCTGATTTCTCCCGACATTAGCGAGGAAAAAAACTTCTGGTACCCAGGGTAGTAGCCTGTTCCAGGCGTTCAGATAGTGGAGCGCGAGCGAAAAATAAAGCGAGCGAAAGAGCGGGAAAAAACGAGGGGAGACTGGGGGAGAGGACGAGGGAATGCCTGTGAAATTAATTTTAAAAAGCCCATGCCGCCCACTTTAGGCCGCCGACAGCGGCAGAGAAACATCCTCGTCCTCTCCCCCAGTCTCCCCTCGTTTTTTCCCGCTCTTTCGCTCGCTTTAGTTTTCGCTCGCGCTCCACTATCTGAACGCCTGGAACAGGCTACCAGGGTAGTACAAATTCAAACCACAATTGTAAACGAACTCACAACTGATGATGGTCATTGAACGATCGAAACATGTCTTGTGTCAAACTGAAAGTAGTTGTTCATTTTTCAAACCCAAATATTGATGATATCCAGGAGCCCATTATTTGATATTGATATTGGCTCACCCACCACTCACCCTTACTGCCTAAATCACATTAATTTTAGCCACATTGAAAATTGCAAGTTTCTCACATTTACGCAGTATGACATCAACTCACCTGAGGCATCAAAGTGCTAACTATATATTCAAATGGCGGCCTGTCTTTGGGATCACTTGCCCAACTTTTCAGCATGATCAGCTCATAGAATCCGTCAGGGCATGCGCGTGGTTTATCAAGGCGCTTACTTGGATCAGTTGCTACCATCTGCTTAACCTAGGGGAAGAAAAATCATAATGTGTTTACAGTGCTGCAAGTGTATAACCTTGCTATCCCTGCTAGCAGAGGTTTCTTGGTCGCCCTGCGCCAGAAGGGGAATACGGGGCTTTCATTAATAGAGATCAGTGGAGGGGGTAGAAGAAAAAATGTTTATTTGAGCCTGCAAAACGTTTGCAAACCTTGTCTTAAAAAATAAAAAAAATGACATGACCCCCATACACCGACATTTTATAAACCAAAACATTACCTATGATTGAAAGAAAGTGGTTGAGGAAAGAAAGTTAAACAGCTTGTTTGTTAAGGAGCTAGATAGGTATTTAATAAGTAACCTTCTGCAAAATAAATGAGATAAACTAGTTAAGATAAAGGCCTACACTACGAATGCAAAGAAAGCGGTCAAGTGATAACAGACGTGAGTTAAACAGCATGAAGACGATGTTTCTCTCGATCTTTCTGATGATGGCATGGAGGATTTTAGGGTGAGACTCGAACCCAAAATTATGAAGCAGATACTTCAAGTGACTCTGACAGCTGACCATTCAAAAGAAATTGAATGGAAGATGTTGTTATTAGCTATTATTCAACACATCATAAGCACGGGGCAAAGCAGTAGAAGTCGAACCCACGCCTTTCTGCACAATGGCCAGTTCTTGCATTATGTCTACAAAGCACTATTTTGTTTTAATAACTGAAGTTGGATCCATGCCATTCTACAAACCTGTTGCAAAGAAAATCTGGCCCATGGTTGCTGACCAAAGGAAAACATCTCCCACAAGGTTATTCCATAACTCCATACATCGCCTGCAGGGCTAAACACGCTCTTCTTTATTGCCTCTGGAGGCATCCTAAAAATTTGTTTCAAGAAAAAAATTACTATCTACTAACTTTTTAAGCCCCAAGGCTTAGACTCTAAGTGTCTTTAATGAGATACAATTTCAATGTTCAGCCCTCATTCCACATGCTGAACTAAAGAGCATCAAATTCACAACCTTGACTACCAATCTAACCAATGGTAGCCCTTGGTAGCCCAAAATCATTTAATACTATTATGCCTAAAATACATGTAGTTGATAAGTCTGAAACCTGCAAAAGCAAAAACCACTGCATACGTAGTTGTTTATTGATGTTGAAATAATGAACATCTCATTTTTCCATTTTCGCCAAGAAATAACAAATTCCACTCAAGCCTGCAAACACTACTGTTTCCCTTTTAAACAACGATTCACTGATAGTGAGATTTCTCCAGCTCACAACATGACAAGATCAGACACTTAACACTAAACTGTCTACAACATAGCCCGCTGATAAAGCAATGCTCCTCTCTTGGAAATACCAAAGAACTGAAGTGTTGGAAATCCTTACACTTTTTCAAGTGTTTGCCAAGGGGCCAAGAGCCCCCCCCCCTTGAGACAGGATTTGGAGAAAGGGGGGGGGCACATTCCTACAAAAATTCCAAGGAGTACCGGTCTGGGGATTGTTTGAACTAAGTAGAATCTTTTGAAACAAGTCAATAATAAATTATAAATAATAAGAAAATGAAGAAATAAAATCATCAAAATCAGGTCTCAAAGCTCTGTCACACTTGTTATTTTCTGAAGTGAAACTTAAAGAATATTATTAGGCAAACATACAAAGTTTGAAAAGACACTTGTACCCATTTGATTGAAGAAGATGTACATACCAGGCCACTGCTAGTTTTGTGTGGGCAGTAATTTCCTTAGCACCATCTCCTTCAAGTGATCGTGCCAAACCAAAATCACTGATTTTAACCTGGATATTTCAATTAAAACAACCTTGTAAGTTAACATCAACTGCCAACTGACATTGCCAAACACGGTGTTTAAAAACTTTGCTAACTATCAAAGCCTAGAAGTGGTGACATCCATATTTTTAATAATTGGTACTTTGAATAAATGTACACGTAGCAGTTTGCAAATGTTCATTCTTCTCTTGTAACGTCTCTTGTAATTGCTGAATATGTTCTTCTCTCGTCGTCTCTTTCCAGTATTCTGTCAAATAAAGTAATGCTCATTCATGCACTACAACATTGAAATACCCTTTTGAATAAAGTAATGCTTGTTCATGCACTACAACATTGAAATACCCTTTTGATCATCCTCAACAAACATATAGTTTATAATGTAAAAAATTCAGACTGAGCACTATTGTCATGTTTTGTACTTCGTAAGTAAGATTGCTGAGAAAAATTTTTTCGTTTGTAAGGCAGTGAATTGTAAGCTGTTGCTAAGTATTGTAAAGTTTTCTGGTTTCAACAAAAAAGTGAAAAAATGCATGTAGCAGTGGGAGTAAATTTTGGTGAGAAAATATTTCTAAGGGTAACATATTTAATGGGGGATATATATTTTGGAGACAATAGTTTATTTTAAAAAATAGAAAACTTGAGCTCTTAGATCTCCAAAATTTCAGAATAATTTAAGATCTTGTTGTGGTATTTAAACAGTGGTGCATGTATTTTGTTTCCAGTCCTTTAAAAGCTAATTATTTAAGAGCTTAATGTCATAACAAATGGCAATGGACATTGTTTTGCATGTACAATGTACCATGGAAGGTAGAAAATAAGTCTTCACATATTAAGAACCATGTGGAAAAAATCCATACCAACCCACAGGTCTCAAAAGCCAAAATGTTACAGGAAAGTTATTAGTATAAAGCTAAACTGGAATGTCCAGAGAGGGGAAGGGACTCAAACCCAAAAAATTGTGGAAGATGGATGGGAACATGAATCTTACATTTTCTGAAACCACACATTATGGATCATGAAATGAGGATTGAAAAGGTTTTAAGCCAAAATTGCCACTTACACCAACTGTTCCTCTCAGTAGGAGGATTTTAGTCTTTCAAAACAACAACAACGACAACAAAGCAAAACACTAGCATCAAGAAAACAAGTGGAGAACTGGCTGATGAAAATTATCCCCATCATCAGATTTTTAGCACCTCAAAAATGGTTAGCCTGCTAAGTTTATGACCAATCAGTTGAATGGAAACAGAATAAATACATCGTAAAAATTATAAACAAATTACAGAAATTATATGCTGGGGGGAGGGGGAGCCAGAGGGGGCATGCTTTTCACATTATTTTGTACACTGTTTAAGATTTTCTCGGTTTATGACAAGTTGCAGTTTAGTGAGTTTTCATCTCTTAAACATTCTCAAACTATAAATGTTAATTAAGGCTTTAAGTTGTGATATGCTCTTTACCCGGTCTTTAGTGTCACTAAGGGATCATCTCTTTAAAGTGGTACTATGATCGGATTTCGAAACTATGTTTACTAAGCACTCCCCAAGCAAAATTTCAAGCCTTAATTTTGAAAAGTAGACCATTTATTTAAACTGCAATTTTCCGTTTTAATGGTTCACCATTATTACACCAGATAGAATATAATGACATCATTCACGCACGAGCTTTAGAATGCAGTGTGTGAACACAGCTTATTAATTATGCAAAACACAAGTCTGAGAGTTTGAAAGCTCAAAACTCCCATGCTGCATACTAAATAAGCCACTTTCACACACACTGCATTCTAAAGTTTCTGAGAGAATGACGTTATTGTATCCTTTCTGGTGTAATAATGGTGAACCATTAAATCGGAAAATTGCAGTTTAAGTAAACATTTTTTTCTCAAAATTAAGGCAGGGTTTTCAATAAAATCTGAAGTAGGCAGCTGGTTTGAGTAGAGTAACTGACTGTATCAACAAGGGGTTTGAAACAATCTTCCTTTAATTAATCAATTTAGGGCAAAAAGTAGCCAACTTTTCTCAGCGAAATAGCTGATGCTTTTCGTTGGCCGTTGGTGCTTATTGAAAGCACTGTAAGGCTTAAAATTTAGCTTGGGGAGTGTTATAAGTAAACAAAGTTTCGAAATCCAAAGAAAAAATAAGTGACTTTTTTATCGTAGTACCACTCTAAAACTGATTGATTTTCATGATGATTTAGATTTGGTCCCAAACCCCCGCTCATTTCTAGCGGTGAATGGAACTACTTACCAGGTCTTGCTCAAACAAAAGAATATTTCTTGTGGCTAAATCGCGATGAACCAGCTGCTGTCTGGCCAAATAATTCATGCCATGTGCCACCTGGCAGGCAAACTTATACAGCGTTGACACCCTTAACACATTCGTGTTCTTCTTTTTGAAGTTTTCTTCTAAGGAACCATATGGTGCAAACTCTGTTACCTGAAAGGAATTAAAACTAAAAATTAGCACTATGTAAGCCACACAGCATGCAGGTAAAAGAAGAGCTTTGTAGAAGAATAAAGAATAAAGCGAGTGTATTAATTTGTTAGGGAAACACTATTATAATGTCACGTCATGGCTCAATGTTTGACTTACCAGCCTTAACTGTTCCTCTCCAGAAGGAAGTGAAATCCCATAGAATTTCACAATGTTTTCATGGGAAAGCTTCTGCATAGTTTGTGCCTCTTGCAGAACACTTTTAAGCACACCATCAATAGCAGAGTTCTTTATGGATTTGATTGCCACATACATCTGGTAATGAGTAAATAAATAAACAGACAAGTTTATTTCATTAAATAAAAGGAAGATAGGAAGGAAGGAAGGAAGGAGGGAAGGAAGGAAGGAAGGAAGGGAGGGAGTGGGGGAGGGAGGGAGGGAGGGAGGGAGAGAGGGAGGGAGGGAGGGAGGGAGGGGGAGAACCCAAGAGAGAGAGTCAGACAGACACACACACACACAGACAGAGAGACACACACACAGAGCATGAGCTATAGGAAACATGTCATTCGAGTTCTCACCGAACGTTCAGTTGTTTTACCAAAAGTTAGTCTTTGGTGAGCTGCGTAGAACTGGGATACAGGAAAACAGAACTGACCATGAGGTGATAATTTTATTGAAGTTTCAACATATTTCAGTACTTTTTGCTGGAAACAACGTTTGGTGAGAAATCAAACAACATGCTTCCTGTAGCTCATGCACAGAGCTAGGGACAGACAGAGATCAATAGGATCTACTTACTAGAGTTCCCTGAGTTGATTTCCATTCTCCCAACTGCACCACACCGTACTGTCCTTCACCAAGCTCCTTGACAACCTTCAGATCCTCTAAAGGAATAAGACAGGCCGGCAGCTCTGGGTCTTTCTTCTCCGACTGTTGGCAAAAATTACTGATTGTAAACAAACTTGAATAAATTAAGTAAACAGTCAAGCTATTTTAATTAGAAAATCAATAATCAAGTGAATGTGTCGTCATCTTGTGGGTCTTTCTTTCTCATACTGTTGATGAAAATCATTGATTGTAAACAAGTTTGAGTAAAGCAAACAAGTTACGAAATTAAGAAAACTATGGTACATCAGGCTGCTTGAAGTTACAGCAAATACCCAATACTGGATCTTAACCCTTTATACTGCAGTGGTGATCATGCAGCATCAATTTTTTCTGTGTGTCATTAATGCTTGAACAATCAGAGAGGTCATGAGAATTAAGGATATCCCTGGTAGAAATTCTGCACAGGATCTTAACAGGATCCCAATAAGATCTTGTAGGCTCCTAACCCAGCATCCTGACAAGATCTTACTTAAGATCCTGTAGGATCCTATTAACATCCTGTAGGATCCTATACCTCATTTAGGATCCCATAGAATCCTGTTTAAAATTGACTATAGGATCCTAAACACGATCCTAGACAATCTTAAGCAGGATCCTGAAAGACTTTACAGGATCCTGAGTAGGATCCTATAAAATATGGTTAAGATTATTGCCATTTAGGATCCTGGGTAGGATCCTGTGTGCACCTACACGATCCTGAAGGATCTTAAAGGATCCTAGAAAATTCTGTAGGATCCTGTATAGGATTTCTACCAGGGATGATCACTCAAGATTAATTCAATCTGTATTTTAACAACTTCTCCCCACTAATGCCATGATAAATGTATGGAGACTAAAAAGGAAAAATGGATTTTGATATTGGAGATTAAAGGGTTAATTATATTGCTACGAGGGATACTAACATAGAGAATTCTAAGCATACCAATTTTCAAGGCTTTCCACAGCAAAATCAGAAGCAAATGGATCTGCTAGATCATGGAACTGGTGGAAAAAATGGTAACTAAGTTTTTTTGCCAATTGGTACACAATCATTTGAATAGTTACCTCCCCGCATCTTCAATTGATAGAAATCGATGATCGGTAAGGCAAAAATAATATCCGTCAATTGATATCCACTGATAAAATTAGTTCAATGATATCGATTGATATTGGCGAATCGATGACCACTCGATAGTCACATGAAACTTGTTGATCAACTGTCACTGATTGGCAAAACAAGTAGCTCCCAGTTAATTAATGCAAAGAATAAGTACCGCATGGAACGCGCAGTCTAATTTAATACCACTTGTCACGGGGGACACGCAGAGAACGTCTGAGTCGCAAGATGTTGAACTGTCCATAAGCAGGATTTTAAAGGCTACCACCACTGCCATTTTGAAGTGAATACTGGCGAGCTTTTACTGCTTGCAAGAAGAAGGGAGAACACAGAAACGCATTTAAAGTTATTAACAATTGTGGCAGCTCGGCCATCTTTAATCGGAGCTTGTGGATCCTCTGTGGCCACTGTAAAACTTGAGTTACCAGAATTTTTCGCGACACCAGTTTCCGTTTTGTAAATTTAGCAACCACGACGACAACGCGGCTAAGTAAAATGTCAGTGTAAAAACGAGTTCCCAATCTTTAAACTCTCAGTTCATTATAGCTTCAACTCGCTCAATTTGCCTAATGTGGCTGGACAATGTATCCAGCAGGTGAATTCAAAACGGCGTTACAATCCAGGGGGAAAAGGAAAATTTACCGTCGTATGTTCATGTTATACACAAAAATTTTAATTTGGTCGTTTCAAGTTATAGCATTGCACGGAATGACAAAGAGATGTCCCAACAGGTATAGCGCATGTGCAGAGTCATTGTTTTGTTAATTAGAGCTTTAATTTTGAGACATTCTCATTAGCTGTCTCTGTCGTGTTTGCTTAAGATCTATAAAGCGACAGAAGAGAGAGAAAAATAGGTCTTATTCTCCTGTTAATGTTCCACGGAATGAAATAAAATCTGTCGCCAATCTGTATGTGCAAAGATGTGATATGTAGTGCCTTTTCCATCGGGTTGTATCTACTGTGAAACGGGAAAAAATTCGCAACCAATCGATACCAATCCATATCAGTTAAGCTATTGATTGCTATTGGAAATCGATGGCAATCGATAAAAGGTCACAAAGATCTGCTCCATCGATTGGTCATCGATTATCAATATCAATCGATTAATTAATATTGATTGGCATTGATTGTTATCAATTGTCATCGATTATCGATTTCATCGATTGGATACACTGGGTTACCTGTACATGTGTCTTCAATTTTATTTTGATTATTGAATGGAACATCTTGTTTCAATATTTACTCATTTTTATTGATATTTTACATTTACATTTAGTTTTGTCAAATAGTTAACAAAAATTTGTCCTAGGTATGGTACTAAGCAAGTTGCCCCTAGCTATAAATAAGCAAAATTATAGCAAGCTGTTTACACGTACAAAAACAAAACGATTAAGCCTTCTTCCTAAGGAAAAAGGATAACCTTTCAGTACCTGAAACAAAGCAATTTCTCTCTCTCTTTTTTCCATTGAAAGGGGGGAGTGTAAACAAGAGGCAAAAATTAAAGGGAGGCCCAACAGACATATTAACCGCTGCAAAAGAATCTGTCAATAGCAATGTCAGCTATTTGTCACAAGACTAGTGCAGTACATTATGCAGATCAGTCTTGTTTACATAAAATTGCTTCAAATGGGAAATTCAAGCATAGATAATCAGAAAACATGATAGACAGAATAATTAGGGGTTTTCAATAAGGGCCGGCAGCCGGCTAGGGTTGTCCACATTATGCCGGCATCATTTTGAGCATGATAGTGAGGCAAAAGCATCAAGCATTATGCTGGAATAATAGTGCAAAGTTTCTTCGACTCTTTGTGCTTTATATAAACTTTGCCAAAACCATGGGATTCCCACACAAGACACCAGCCCAACCCTGGTTATAAAGTAACAAAAACATGGCTGCCAGCAGTTCCAGTTCTACAAAATTGTCAGCTGCCTCCTTAGCCTGTTTTCATTTATACTTGTAACCAACATACACCTGTCTTCTGTGGTATTATATTTATTTTTATGTTAATTATAATGGAGCATAATAGTGATGCTATTTGAGCATAATACTGACATTTGTTGAGCATAAAGATTTAGCATAATAAGGTGAAACATTGAGCATAATGTGGACAACCCTACAGCCGGCGAAACTCGCCGACTATTCCACATTAACTCGCCGCCTGTTTGATTGAGAAATTACCTCATAATTTACGACTAACATGAGAAACGTTCGCCACAAAAAATGGACCCTGGATCGACCAAGATTTGTTCATGAAAAACAGAAGAATCTTGCCTGAATTCTGAGTAATTTCAGCGGCGATTTGTGTTTCCTGTTCAGTTCAAATACCCTAATTCTTGCTCTAGAATGCAGGAAATGCATTCTAAGAGGCCCAAACGTTCGAAATTTTCCGGGGGAGAATACCCCCGGACTCCCCTAGAATCTTGCGCCTTCGGCGCGAGTATTTCATTCTCCGCCTGCTCCTAAAGTTTTGCCACCTACTCAGATTCTTATTGAAAACCCTGTATATATCTTTTTTTAGACAAGTGGCTAATAAAAATCCCTTGACGTCACTTCAATGTTTTCAATTTCTGTTCCAAGGCCCTTGCTGATGGTCTGGGTCTTGAAAAAATGGCCAGAGGCCGTTATAACTCGAAAAATTGGCCAAATCACCGAAAGCACAGCCAGGGTGTCTACTTGGAAATAAATTATTCGTCGGTCACATTCTTTCCCCTCATCTCTCCTCTTTCGTATCTCAAGTTTCTAGTCCATAATTCGTGCAGATTTCAACATTACTTCACGTCGAATCTCGGTATTATTTCATATGCTTCCAGGATGGCGGATTTTACCAAGAAAAGGTCGGTATAATGTTACATGAAATGCAGAAGTAGCTAGTAGAAGGTAGATAAATTTCGCTTTCGCAGCACTTTGGCTGAATGGGCAGACTAAAACATCATATATTTACGTAATTCTAAACATGTACATTCATCAACATGTAGTTTTAAATGTTCTCATATTAAAAGACAACTTGTCAGGCTGACACAACGTTAAAAATATAAAAGCAAAGCATCACTGAAAAATCTGTGAGTGATAAAATACATCTTTGAACAGCTATTTGCCGTCGGTGGAAAAAAGCTGTTTCAACGCGATAACTGAATAACAGAATATCATCTAAGTGAACGATTTTCACTCGGTATGTAAGAAAAATAATTCACGCACTTCTGAATTAAGCACGATCCAAGGCGCGCGCCATTATTTAAATTTATACAAACGCTGGTAAAACGACGAATTCAATCGTGAACAGTCCAATATTGCTCGTGGGTATATTGATCAACGTATCGATTAGCTCAAAAGGAATTAACAGACAACTTAATAAACTCGACCATTCACTTCCTTGATCCTTTGAACATAACTTTATAAAACACACGACAGAACCCTTACCAAGCACATTCAAAACAACTTCCTTACCTTAGTTTTCCTAAGTAACGGCATGGCCAAAGGAACGACTTCCTTTGTCTGAAAGTTTTAAAACCCGCGTCTAACTTTTGGCCACCATTTTGCAAAGTTTGAAAGCACTCTGAAAGTTTCAGCACTCTACTGAATGGGACTCGATCAGCTTACAATTCTCGAACCAAAGAAATTTTTTCGAACGACACCACTTTCTCTGTTAGTGGTTCCAGGTCCCCCTGTCAACACGGAAGCGCGGCTTTCACTTTCAGTACAGGACACCCATGCTAAACCACAGGATACCATGACGGTAAATGGTCGACGTTCTGTCTGACGCCAGTTCTACAAGCGCAATACAATGTAGCTTACCCAATAATCGAAAATAAGCAGGAAAGAAAACATTTCGACATGTGGCCTCTGGGAGTCGCACTCAAACCAATCTTGGTGATAATAGCTTTAGGATGGAAACAAGAGTCATCCCTGCGGGGAAGAAGGAGGGGCACCAAGCGCAAGACTGGCGGGACTGGCGTACGTTTTAACGAAAAGAGGAATAAACAGGACAAAACAGGCCTATTTATACCAAATCTATGCAAAACGGACTCTCCCAGGAGACTACGTGTGCACGGGAATTTTTCACCTTGAATCCGAATGGGATTGGGGGCGTTTGTGCGGGATGGTCCCAATAAGAATACGATAGAGTTTTTATGTAGTTTGTAAACTTAAGGGGGCAATATACGTGGATGCCTTTTTTCTCCAGCGTTTTAGCTCTTTTTCTTAATTATCTCCGTGAGATTTCATTCAATCGAACAATGCTATCATAGAGTCGTAGTACGAGTTCCCACAAATCTGAGAGAATTTTTTCGCGATTTTTAAGGTAAATGTAAAGAAAGAGAAGGGAGAGGGAAATTGATGAATTTAAAGAAAATTGAAAATTGTTAAGAATTAAAGGTGAGTTAAAATTAAAATTTACAGTTAATAATTGATAGACGGACACTAAAACAGTCCACAAACAACATCAAGTGCTCTTGCGTGGGGCTGGACTGCCTGGGAGTGTGTTCAAAAATTTAATCCCTCTTCTATTTATTTCTTAAATCTTATCCTATTTCCTCAAAATCCACGTATATATTGCCCCCTTAACTCGTAGAAAAAAAGGAGAAAATGTTCTGACAAAGAGCCCGTGAGGAAGTTGTAAAGTTTTCTGTGTTTATGCAGCGCCATATGTATCGCACCACACCAGCGCACGCTCAAGTAGTAAGCACTCATCAACCCATAGGAAACTAGTAAGCGCTCAGGCGGCAATCTCGCTTCCAGAGTCCGCGTTCCCCCTGTCCAACGGAACGGTCAAAACGGGCATTCTTATTTCATCCGCAGTTTACACACATATGATGATTTTGCATATTCACTCTAATTTATTCGCCATCTACGGGATTACTACGAATGCCCAGTTCCCTCTATGTACAGTATTGTGCAAAAGTAATGCAAGTCAATTTCGACAAATTTCCTTGCTTTTCTCGGCTTTTCGACGAAAGTTCGCTCACAGCGAAATTGCGGCGATAAATCGCCGAAATTTCGTGACACCTATTGTTTCATTCCGCACGAAAGTTCGAGCGATAATTCGCGCTGCTCGAACTTTCTAAGCGAACTTTCGAGCGGTAATTCGCGCTGCTCGAAATTTCGCATCGATTTTTCGAGCGAATTTTCGTTTTGTCTGTCAATTCTCCAGCATTTCTGGGCAATGTTTTGCTGCATTCGAAATTCGACTCGATATAAACCATCTCTGTGGTGCGGTTGTGCCACAGGTAGCCCAAGCTCCAAAGGGAGCCGTCAACATGACATTGCGTAACAGCGTTATATTTATAAGAGTTTGTATGGGAATAGAACGATCGTAAAAAATAGTTCAAAATAAGGGAAAGAGATTTAATAAAATCGACTTACCCTCCCATCTTCTGCGTATAACTTGTGATTCTACGGCATTCGGAGGCGTTTCAAAGCGATTCCAGTGGGTTTTAGGTTCTGTGTTTTCCTCTCCATATATATATATGGAGAGGAAAACAGAGAACCTAAAACCCACTGGAATCGCTTTCAAACGCCTTCGAATGACATAGAAACACAAGTTATACACAGAAGAGGGCAGGTAAGTCGATTTTATTGGATCTCTTTTCCCTATTTCGAACTATTTTGTACGATCATCATATTCCCATACAAACTCTTATAAATACAACGCTGTTACGCAATGTCATGTTGACTGTGTTGACGGCAACAGGGAAACAAAAAACCCCTGGAATCGCTTTGAAACGCCTCCGAATGCCGTAGAATCACAAGTTATACACAGAAGATGGGAGGGTAAGTCGATTTTGTTAAATCTCTTTCCCCTATTTTGAACTATTTTTTACGATCGTTCTATTCCCATACAAACTCTTATAAATATAACGCTGTTACGCAATGTCATGTTGCCGGCTCCCTTTGGAGCTTGGGCTACCTGTGTCCAGACGTCAATTATAAATACACCGTATGCAAATTTTGCATGATTCATTCTGTAACGCAATGAATAGCGGGTGTGGACAAAACCTGGGCCCAGGCCCCATGGGCCACCCTATGGGCTACCCTAAAAATTAAAAATATAAATAAAATAATAAAAAATATATGAAATAATAAAATAATAATAATAATATTGATTTATAATAAAATCAATAATTTTAATGTTTTAATTTTAATTTTTGTGGTTGACGGCTGTGATAATTTTTAATAAGTTAATTATTTTTGTTAATTATTAATAAATTTAAGAAAATTAAATTTAGTGTGTCAATAGTATTGATTTTAACAATCATAATAAAAAAGCAGAGAACAGAGCGCGTTCTGCGAGATCTTCCTCCCCAGACCGCGCTCTGCGATTTTTTCGCACTTTACCCCACTAGCTGAGGGGAAAAAAAGTGGGGATCTAGATCACATCTCACCTTTCACGGAAAACAAAACGTTGTTGTTTAATTGTATCTCACAGCAATGAAGATGGCTAAAAATGACTGACTGTTTTTAGATACCGTACCACATATGGCACCTGTACGTGCTCAATCGATCTGTCGCGTTCTGTTTTTTGTCTGTGGTACCATGCCCCTTGGTACCATGCATGGATGGCAAGAAACATCGCTGCACCTTAGTACTGACCCAAATTTATTGCAGGAACGTCCTCAGTATCTTCGTTTCCCCTGTTAGACTCAGGGACAACAATCAAGATTGTTAAGAATGACTGTGACTGTTTTCAGATATCGTAACACATACAGCCCTTGTACGCCGGCTCAATCGATCTGACGGGTTGTGTTTTTTGTCTATAGTATACCACGGGTGACAAATAAATTTGACGCTTATGTGATACTGTCCATCTTGATTGAAGCATCGAGCACACACACACCAGTAGAGACACAGTGTTCGCATTGGATACACTTTTGAAAAGCTCTCCTTGAATTTGTAATATTCTTCTATATTATGGATTCACCACACTCGCCTGAGGTTTCGTACGCCAGTCGTTAGAGGATACTCTTCTCCGAGTGAACAATGGACAGAGTACCAGAGTTAAGTGCGAAAACTGTGAAATTTTTTCGAAGCCATGAAATCTCGGATATTTTTGCGTTAAAATGATGTAGATTTTTAATATTTCAATAAAACTTGGCAAAAATGCCCGTCAGACATTTGTAATGCACTCCCGGAAGGTTACCGTAGCAAACAATTTACCGATTTGTGTTACAATAATGTAACAGAATATGGCGCGTTATCAGGGTCAAAATTAAATGTACAAACTTTTTCCAGTTTGAATTTCGAAACAAGTCTTTTTGCGTACAATTACTTTCTAATTGCAGCTCTTTTCTAGTGTGAATTTCAAAACAAGTCTTTTTGCTTACAATTACTTTCTAATTGCAGCTCTTGTTGCATGCTTAATTGTGAATGTAGTTTATCTTGGCATTACCTGCTAAAAAGTACTTCTTTTTGCACGTTTGTTGAGGTGAATAGAGTATCACTACATTATAAATTACTTGTGAAATGTTTGTCTGCGTGATGTTTGTGAGCCACCCTACGATAGTCGCCTTGCACGCAAATTCATTTTGTAAATATCTAAACTCTTAGTACTCATTCTCTTGATAAGGCTCTGTTTGCAGTGCATCACTGGCGCCGTACGTCTTGCTCTGGTGCGATCGAAATCACGCTGACATTGCCGATTTCCGGTTTATCAACATGCAATTACTTTTGAAAAAAGTCTTCCTTGATAAATTCTCTGCGAAAAGTCTTCCTCGACAAATTTTCTGCGAAGAATCAACCAGGCGTTCCAACAGACAGACCACGTGGTTTGAGAAAGTCACGTGATTCAAACGCTCCCATGATGCGCTTCAATCCTAAATTGTCACACAATTTTGTCACACCATTTAGAGATTTCTTCGTGTTGTGCTGTTTTTCTCTTCTTTGTTTTGATTTCGCTAATGGCTCCAAACGTGTTGTGCGAGTGCGCTCAACGTCTGGTAGACGGCAGATTTTATCAGAAACACAAACTGAATTGCCAAATAAATTGTTAACTAAATACGTCCTGTTCACGCGCTGATCAAATCCTTCCACACAAGGGCGCGATAGACCGCCCCCGACGAGATCTCGCCAGCTCAAAAGGAAAATGGAAAAATCGGAACAATCAGTCTTGAGACTGAAAGAACACATGGACAGGGGCACATGCCCAAAAGACTTACGCTACGACGCCAAAGCGAACATTTACCCCGACGAAGAGTTTAAATCTGACATAAAAGCGATCAGAAAAGAAGCCGAACAGACGTTCTTACACTATCGCCGTATCGAACGCAACCAGGACAAGTTGCGCAGAGCCAAATCGTGTAAACCTAAAAGAGACAAACACTCAAATCGGGCAAGTTTAACAGCACGCCCCCAGTCTAGCACATGTACGACCGGCTTTCCAGAAAGTGTACAAACTGTTGCCGCTAATCTAGAGACACGACTACAAGAAGTCAATGTAATGATGAGAAAACTTGAAGAAATGAACAATAAAACTGTTGACGCTTATCTCTGTCTGCTCTCTGAGTGCGTAAACTAGCAAGCAAAGGAGGATATAATAGAAAAGCGCAAAGCTAAGAACAAAAGACAAACAGAAATAAAGAAAAAAACCATAAATATACAACAGCTAAAAAACAGAATTTAACACTGTTAACAGACTTCAAAGATTTCGCTAGGAGAATGCGGCTCCAGTACATATATCGCGGCGAAGATAATAACATCCACCCCTTCTATGTCAATTCTAACTGGGAACCGCCAGTTCAACAGTCAGTTCAACAGTCAGTTCAACAATCAGTCAGTCAGTCAGTCAGTCAGTCAGTCAGTCAGTCAGTCAGTCAGTCAGTCAGTCAGTCAGTCAGTTCAACAGTCAGTTGCTTTAGAGAGCTACATGTAACTGGAAGAAATTAAAATGCAACTTGCGCAAACACCGATAACCAAACCGAAACAACTTTACCAGTATTTTTGCGGTAACAATAATGAAATTTCCTACACGTAAACGACGTTAATGATTTCTGGAGACGATAAAGAGTGTGCATAACAATGCTGTATTTCATTTCACACATTTTCCGCACTAATGAAGCAACGATTACCTAAAATGAAAATTATTTCACGAAATGAAATTCTACAAATGTTATTGAAATTTTCTAAATGAAAATTTATCTTTAGGCACTGCTGGGTGATGTTGCGTTACAAAAGAGCAAGATTTTCTTGCTTTGTTTTTGTTTTTGTCGGAGGGCTTGATTTCTGTCTCCAAAAGTAACTTCCGAGAGGGTTGTTTGAATACAGTTCTCTGGGTGTCCTCTCAAGGAGATGTGTTTTGAAGTTTGTGATGCTCTCTTCATAATGTTTCAGAAGAGTTAGTTCTAAGTAGTCTTAGAGCCTCTCCTTTGATGAATCTTCTTTTTACTCCTGATGGATGACAGGTTGAAAAATGGGTGTACTGAGGTGTTTCGGTGGGCTTAAAGTGGGTGCGTACATCTAGCACCAACTCAGTTTTAAACCGTTCGCCTTTGTAAACAGTCCAAGAAGCTTGTTTCTGTTTCGGATACTTCAGCCGTAAACTTGATAGTTTGATGGTGTTTGTTAGCTTGTTCAATGAACTGTGTGATCTCTTCTCTTGTGGTGTTCTAGAGGGAGCAGATGTCGTCAATGAATGTTTTCCAGGCGAGCGGTTTTAAAGCGCTTTGATTTAAGATCTCTGTTTCTACCTTAGCCATGAAAATATTTGCGAAAGCCGGCATTTTATAAAACAGCAACCATTGCTTAACGACATTTTCAAGGAACCGCCCCTAACATCGTCCAAAAGAGGGCGTTCCCTTAAGATATACTGGCGAGAGCACTAGAAAGCCTAAAACACGCGCGTAGGAGTCACGCAGGCCCGTCACTGTTAAGTTTTAATACTTTTTAGCCATTTTAAAAGGCTAACACAAGCCCGTGGGAGTTGCGCAGGCCCGTTACTCTTTTTTTAAAAGAACTGTCCCCCACCCCCTCATCCTTCATAGATCTAGAAGAGTTTCCGTTCCTTCGGGAGCCCAATCTATACAACGCGACCACGAATACGCTGGTTTTTTCGGACGCCATCTCGTGAAGCACTGGGAATATCGCGCATGCTCGATAAAAATTATTTCCAGTCCTTCCAAAATAATCACCGAGAAACGGTCCAGAATCCATTCAAATTCGGGCACGGCACTCCAAACAGGCGGGCCGAGACTACCTATTCCAGGAGTGCTCGGCCCGCCTGGATTTTTTGGCACCCGTGCCCATAAATATGCATTTACACGACACAATTCAGGAGTGCCGTGCCGTAAATTAGCGGCCTGCGTGCCAAAATTTAGGGGTGCCGTGTCCAAAACGCTTGTCTTGTATATCGGGTTACAGACTCCCAACCCACTAAGAGTACCCGTTTCCTACTCTCTCACAAAGATTCACAAACCAACACCTGTTGGTCGGCCTATTGTGGCAGGAAACGACGGACCCACCGAACGACTATCAGCATTTGTTGACAGCATACTTCAGTCTGAAATTGTGAATATATGAAACTCATATATAAGTCACAAAACTCATATAAGTTCAAAACTCATGAAACTCATATAAGTCACAAAAGTCACATCTTAAGGACACGACTGACTTTGTATATTTCATAGAAAGGACAACCCATCCAGAGGGCACATTTCTAGTCTCTCTAGACGTTACCAGCCTATACACCAATATCCCACAAGAACAGGGAATAAACACAGTATGCAGAGAATACGAGAACTTCTACGGGGACAACACCCCCATCCACACCCAATCCCTCAGAGAAATTCTAAGGCTTATCCTTCAAGAAAATTCATTTGAATTCAACGATAAGAACTATCTCCAAATACACGGAACCGCAATGGGCACAAAGATGGCAGTCGCTTTCGCAAACATCTTTATGTCTTCGGTTGAGACGGAAATAATTAGCCAAAGCAATACTCAACCACTTGAGTGGAAAAGATACATTGACGACACGGAGAAATCTCTAAATGGTGTGACAAAATTGTGTGACAATTTAGGATTGAAGCGCATCATAGGAGAGTGAATCACGTGACTTCCTCAAACCACGTGGTCTGTCTGTTGGAACGCCTGGTTGATTTTTCGCAGAAAATTTGTCGAGGAAGACTTTTCGCAGAAAATTTGTCAAAAGTAATTGCATGTTGATAAACCGGAAATCGGCAAAGTCAGCGTGATTTCGATCGCACCAGAGCAAGACGTACGGCGCCAGTGATGCACTGCAAACAGAGCCTTATCAGGAGAATGTGTACTAAGAGTTTACATATTTACAAAATGAATTTGCGTGCAAGGCGACTATCGTAGGGTGGCTCGCAAACATCACACAGACAAACATTTCACAAGTAATTTTTAATGTAGTGATACTCTATTCACCTCAACAAACGCGCAAAAAGAAGTACTTTTTAGCAGGTAATGCCAAGATAAACTTCATTCACAATTAAGCATGCAACAAGAGCTGCAATTAAAAAGTAATTGTAAGCAAAAAGACTTGTTTCGAAATTCAAACTGGAAAAAGAGCTGCAATTAGAAAGTAATTGTACGCAAAAAGATTTGTTTCGAAAGTCAAACTGGAAAAAGTTTGTACATTTAATTTTGACCCTGATAACGCGCCATAACAGAAAGAGGTTTTCCCAGAGATTTACGAGATTTTCCCAGCAATTTTTTTTGTGACATGATTTTTGTCAGCCAGGGGATTGTTCCCTACTCACGAACAAAACATAACTGGACCGATGGCGAGATAGTGCAGTACGGACAGTAAAGTATAATTATGTTTTTGTTAATTGAGTATTTTTCACGTTAACATTTATTAAATTAGTATTACTATACATTTTACTTACCTCCATACTTTAACACGCTGAACTCTCCACGGAAAAGGTCTATTTCCACTCCGCATGTGGGCATGTACCATAAAATCATTGTCTTTTGTTAAGCATATGTCTCTGGGTAGTGCACATTTGAGTTTATGGTACTAAAGGACCGCAACTCATTTTTTCCAGCTGTTAATCTCGAGTGTATGATTTAAAGCTACATCTTTCTAAAAATACAATATTATTTGTTGTAAAAGCTATTCTTTGAAATAGCAAGGCCACTTCTGAAATTTTTGAATACTTACGCTATTTTTACACCAAAACTAAATTAATTCAGGCAACGCCGCTACAAACGGAAACATTTCTTAGAGCCCCTTCTTTTCTGTTTAAAAAGCCTATAATATATCACCAGGAAATAGAGATATGGCGTTCAAAATGTTGTAAATTTCCCTTTTATTGATGGGCTCACACCTGGTGTGCTCGTTGGCGATATGAAACAGGGCTAACATGAGTTCAACAAGAACAAGGTGATTTGGAAATTTGTATATTGCAGCCCTGAATCTTAAGTTCTCCGACAATAGCCAAAGAGAAAGCATCGCGATTTCTTCTCGACGAACAAAACTGAATAACACAAACTCCAATAATTATGTTTCTTGCTGGAATATGGTCACCAACACCGGTTGCAAGCAGGGCTCAAATGACTTGGCAAGGACCAAAATAATTAGGTTATTTGTATATTGCAGTCCTGAATGTCACGTTCTCCGACAATCCCAAAAAAAAGCATCTTGACGTATTCCCAGCAACAAGGACACAATAATTAGGCCAACCGAAAATATACCTCGAGCAATTTGTTTGCCGGCAAAACTGATAAACGCAAATTGCAATTATTGTGCTGTCATCGCACTATGAGCCACCAACACCAACGCAAGGTCGTCAGAGGTCACAGCGATAGTCAGCAACCATGGCAACAAGGACACAATAATTAGGCATTTTGCTTATCAGAGTTCGAAGCGATACCTACTTCGAAACTGGCGAACCGAAAATACATCTCGAGCAATTTATTTGCCGGTAAAGGTGTTAAACGCAAATTGCAATTATTGCGCTGTCATCGCGCAATGAGTCACCAACACCAACGCAAGTTCGTCAGAGGTCACAGCGGGAGTCAGCATCCATGGTAACAAGGACACAATAATTAGGCAGTTTGCTTATCAGAGTTCTAAGCGATACCTACTTCGAAACTGACGAACTAAAAATACACGTCGAGCAATTTATTTGCCGGTAAAACTGATACAAGCAAACGCAATTATTGTGCTGTCATCGCACAATGAGTCACCAACACCAACGCAAGCTCGTCAGAGGTCACAGCGGTAGTCAGCAACCATTGCAATAAGGACACAATAATTAGGAATTTTGTCTATCAGAGTTCTAAGCGATACCTACTTCGAAGCTGGCGAACCGGAAATACATCTCAAGCAATTTATTTTCCGGTGAAACCGATAAAAGCAAATTGCTTTCCGCGCCAAAGTTAATTTTGCCTTACCTCACTCGCGCGTCAAACGAGATGTTACTAAGGGTCAGCGAATTCGCGCGCGCTCATTGACTACAAATGAACGGTTACACCTGCCCGGTTATATTTCAGAGCGATATTTGGCAATTCTTAACGATTTGAACGGGCGCATGAAAACGGAAATCAATATTATTTAATTGCTCAAAAGCCAGAGAATTCAAATACACATTGACACGGGTGGATCTGTTACTTAGCGTTGAAATTCATCTGAAATTCAGCGGTCTGTGAATTGGCGGTCGAATATATTGAGAAACTGGATTACATTAACGGATATTTACTGCCCAGATTACGCTGTCAAATAACGACATTTACTTTCAAGTAAAAAAAGGACCCTACTCTCGATTCTGAAGACTTCAAACGATACCACTCCTGAAATACAGCTGTAGATTCTGTTTGAGAAATCACTGAGAAATGCCGGCTGCGAACTTCCAAGCGGGCTGGATCAACAAGATTTCAAAAACATTGAATTGATTTCTTGAAAGCTCCTGAATGGAAAACTGCACAATCACCCACCTAATCTGAGACCTTAGCCACTTACCTCTCAAAAACAGCAAAAATATACAAAGCCGACCATGTTTTCCAATTCTGTGGCCAGTAATTCGTGGAGTTACAAAAAGGTCAACCGCCCAAAACTGCTCAAACTGTAACAATTGATCGGCGTCTGTTTTGCGTCTTTAGGTTGACAGCGAAACAAAAGTTTAACCAGAAAAGAATGAATATTTAACTAGTTAATAAAAAAAAAAAAAAAACGAACACGCGGCGTGACATCCTGTCGTTTGCCAGCCACAGTAGGTGACACCAGGGCGCAAGATGGGTCACAGATCCCATCAAGCTTTCGCTAACATTAAATTCCCAGCAAGATTTGCTATGCCAGTTAAAAATTTGCCAGCCAACTCAAGAATAGCCTGAAGAACGGATATTTTGCGGAGCGGTTCCGTTGGGTACTCCTGATAAGTCGTTTGTGATGAGTTTACTTACATTTGTAAGCGACTTAACTACACAAAACTGGAGAGTTTTGCCTTCGTTTTGAGAACAAATTGAGTTCGCAGTCTTAAAAAGCTCCTAAAGGTAAGTTCTTTGCACAGTGTATTCTATGCGTCGCATCAGCATCGGTATCTGAACTGGCGGTTTGAAACCGTTCGCTATCTTGACATTCATGTACAGCTGTAGACTTGAGGTCTTGCAATTGCCCCAGTTTTTTAAATTTTCTTTCACCCTCTCGAAGTATCAAAAGACAATAGTACCGCCACAGCCACAGATTTCAAAACAGTAAAACTCAATTCATTTGTTTGGCAATCTTTACAAGATTGTTCGATGGCACAGATCGCGAAGGAAACTGCACGAACGCTAGTGTTGCCGTTCAAGGCTCGGCGAACTTTCTTGAACTGGCTACCGAAATTACGCTTATGATCTCGAAATTTCGTTGACGTCCCGAAAAATCGCCGTATTACCGCGCTTTGTTTAAGCGAAATTTCGCTCGAAACGCCCCGAATTTACGCTCGAACTTTCGAGCGAACTTTCGCTCGAAAGTTCGCGAGAAGAACGAAATTCGCGCATTTCGCTTGCATTACTTTTGCACAATACTGTAACACGCCTACAGGGAAACATGGGAGTTGTCTGCAAAATGACATGTAGCCTGTTCCAGGCTCTCACACAGCAAGGACGGCACGAAAATTAGAAAAGGAACAGGAAAATAAGACGCGCAGGATCTGGAAAAATGGGGGTGGTGGCCCCTTCGCTTTTGTTTTCGCGCTCTTTTTCTCAATTCACGCTTTCCCCACTATCTCGGAGCCTGGAACAGGCTAAATGACATGCATCAGGCCATTTTCTGTTTTGCAAATGAATCAAATGAAGTATTTCACGTCAGGAGAAGTGGAAAAGTAAGACAACCATTTAAATAATAAGAAGCACGCGTAAACTCATTTTGGACTTCTTGGACTTATAAGCATACAGCTACCAATTGACTCCGCGCAGGCGTGTCATGGGGGAAACTGGGTATTCACAAATGACCAGCTCCCAGTTGGCTTGATAGATCACTTGATTAGAGCGCTGCACCGGTATCGCACTACGTGGTTTGGAATCCTGTTCAAGCCTAATTTTTTTCCGGTTGTCCTTTTTAAACTTTCTCAAGTTGGTATCGTTAACTGCGATGGTAGTCGTCATTTCTTGAAAGTAATATCGTTTCTTAAATTCGCTGCAACTTCTAATCGCCACAACCCGTAAGATTGAAGAAAGCTAACATCGCTCCCGTTGTCTTTCGTTTGTGCGATCCAAGCCGAATTAAGTCACGACGAGATGGTTTTAGAGCAAAAAGGCTGGAATTAATGGGAATACTGCATTCCTCAGTCTTGCTTCCTCTTTCGGACATCTCCACACCAGTAGACTACAAGCAGTCGCTCTCAAACATTTGTCAAAAGGATGGTCGAGCAAAAAGAACACGTACGAGAAAATTGCCTCACTCCACTAGCGGGGCGTCACGCGCGCGTCCCGTTTCTACGCGGGAGGCGATTTTCTCGCTCGCTAGTGTGTACTTTCTGCTCGACTATTCCAGAGCGGAAAGAGGAACTGCTCGTAGTCTAATATTTACCGCGGCAGTTTACCTCTGTAAAGAGCGGCAACAGAAGCTTATTTCCACTATATTGAAAGGTTTACAGCGGTAACTGGAAACGGCACAGTTTAAACACAGCCATCAAACATGAGGTATAAAGTTATCCGCTAGTTTTTCAAATTAAATTGGAAATATTTGACAGTAAATGTTTCTAATGTTATGCTTTTACATACTTTAATTATCATTTACTTTACCTAATTTCTTTGACATACAAGCATGAGAAAGCCTATCTTTAGGAGGCTTTTATCAAACGTTACATTCCTTCACGATGACCTCGACATATTTAACTTCTATTTAACTGTTCAAGGTTCTATTTTCAAAAGAATCTTCAGACTTTGCGAATGTTCTAATTTAAACTATCGAATTCCCAATCTCAGCACTGAATTTATATCTTCTCATTGGATCATCAAACACGGGTTTTCAGGGAATAGCCTTGCTTTTTGTTATATAAGGTAATTGGATCAGCCATGTCAATTGCCGCGGAGTTGAAAAGTTTTCCTTGCAAAGCAAACGTTTTTTCCAAAAATATGGGAAAAATGTACCAACCATTACCAACGTTGTGAATTTAAAAAAACAATTACTCCTATTGCGCCTGTTGGATATGAAGTGATGATAACCAACGAGTCGCTATCCGCCTCGTTGGTTATTTATCGCTTCATATTCATCGCGCCCTTAGGAACAATTGTTGGATATTCTTGCTAAACGATTAAAATTTAATTAAGCCTTTTGACGGTTGACGGTTGACCTCCTACTTCAGCGGATTCATGCAATATTGCCGGCAAAAATTCTAGGATTTGACGGTCAAAGTGCAATATAACGCACCGTCATCACTTGTTAAACGAAAGCTTTTACTCGATTTGAGTGTCAGATCGTTAAAATGAGTTCCAGTTGATTGTCTGCCGAAGTGCAATGGCAAAAACATGTCATTCACAGCTTGTATTAGTAGACAAAGAAACCGAACGGATAGCCTGTGACAAGAGTGAACAGCCACCCCCTCCCCGATTTTTTCCTGAGGGGGAGGGGTTGGCTGTTCACAGGCTACCGAAAGGAAATACCGCACGCGACTCCTTGCGTGCTCCGTCTTCTCGGACTGTATTCAGAGCTCAGAGCGTTTTGGACCGTGATGATACCTGTATTAACATTGGCCCAAGTCGGAAATGATAAAATACCCTAATCGGAAAGGCTAACTATAATTTTGGATATTTCAGTTGGGAGAACTTAGACACCTTATCAAGAAGTTCCGTTATTCCGTGACACTCAGTTCCGTTTGACGCCGGCAAACCAACATGAACATTCAGCCACAAAATTCCGGATTTTCTGAGTTTTTCAATGGTAAACAATTTAATTGCTTTATTGAGCTTCTCGAATTCTATGGCCCGTTGGTAAAACTGGTTAGTCGCGTTCTTTCCTTCATACGGAACTTGTCGTGCTCTGCACTGATTGCACTTTTCTAGTCGAGTTCTGATTGGTCCATTGTTTGCTGTTTCTGTGTTTGGCCAAATATGATATTTTTGTCTGGGCTCTTAAGGACTTGAGCAGTTCTTTTTTTTTTTTGCACCGTCAAAATCAGTTAAGATGTTCATTTGGTATTAAGATGAGTATTTATCAACAAGCAATGGCCTTAGAGGGCCTCAATGGGGAGGGCCTCGTGTGAGGGCCTCACAGGGTTAAGGGCCTTATGTAAGGGCATCATCGGGGTCAGCTCTCTCTGCTTACTTACTTGAAAAAATGTCAACCGCCAATCAGGGGTAACGACCCTGTTGTAAATATGAGCCATCAAAGGAAAAGCCGAGGTAAGCTTTTGCCATCAAGGCTAAACTTACGATTTTAACTGGTGATTTGAATAATTTCAATCATAAAAGTGCTAGGAAATTTAGAGGAAATTTAGGAGGCGAAAAAGCTACCCTATGAGAGGTCAACCTCCATGCCACACGACAAATGATCCCGTTAGACTAGCAACGAGAACTGGTTTGACTTGATTCTTTCCGGTTAACCTCTCTAACTCATGACCGTCCAATTCTAATCGTCTGTTTTTCACTCCTTTATCACTTCCTAGTACAGTTAAACCTTTCCTTACGGAAACCTCTCTACTGCGAACAGTTGTGAATACAGACGCCTCCAATAATATGTGATATGGAGACTCATCCCTGTCCCTTGAGTGTCTGTAGTTTAAAAAGGTTCGACTGTATTTTATGCCTGGGAGGTGCTCATTAGAGTTCCTGCCACCCAAGTTTTGCCAAAACAATTAGTCTCTGTCACTGTTCTCTTGTTTCTATCCAGCACGGGGCGGGGTGAAAGTCCAACATCCTCCCAGCCCCCACCCTGTAGTGCAACCAAGAGAACTTAATCATAGTTGGAACTATAGTCAAGCTTTGCTCCTCCCTTTTATGGTTTGGGTGTTTAATTCCTTGTGGTACAGAACGGCAGCGTATCATTAGTCTGCCCTTTTTTTCCATCTATAGACTTGTCGTGCTAAAATACGCCATTCTGGAAATGGGGAAACATGGCACAAAAGTGTTTATGGAGGAAAGCCGAAATCTGACATCAAACAACTTCCGTGGTGTGCAAAGGAAAAAATCCTTAAAGATACTTGGTGCAAACATTTTAATACGAAAATAAGCGATAAAATCAAACAACCTCTTGACATCTTCAAGATGTCATTGTAAGGAACTGAGGGATTATATAAAATGGGCTTCATGTGGGAAAATATTATATAACACCCTCCTCCTGAACTAAAAAAATTACGTGCGACCCTCCTATCCCCTCACACACACACGCCTTTAATACCGTGTACTCCCACTAGACGCACCTCTGTTAAAAATCTTATCACAGGAAGAAACGCTCCTACTGCATGTTTTCTTATTGGATATCGGCGGTGTGGAACAAATACTACCTCGTAGCAATGTTCAACAAAGCCAGCCGTTTTTGGATCACTCGTTGATTGCCAGGCAACATTTCTTGCCACATTGTCTAGTGTCTTCGTTCATCGGCTCCACCGAAAAACGAAGATCTCTTCCCTAACGCCAACTGAATGGGCCTTCCGAGTGAACAAATTTTAGATTGACTCGGTTCACTGCATTTTGGTATTTTTTTTTGTGCGTGATTTTTAAAGACGCAAAGACTATTTAATAAATTTAATACCCGGATGAGAATAGAGTGCGACCGAAAAATGTACAAAAATAGCCCGATCCTGACGATGACCCTTAAATATAGATAGTGCACCAGAATTTTAACAGGTCACGACTACTTTTTAGCTGCGTCATCGTCTGGCATCATTCATATATTCGCATTTACGTGTACAGGTCGCATCGCCCCTAAAGCCACCACTCGGCAACAGTGTCATATGTTTGTCGGAAGTCTTTCACGCGTGGGCAATCATTTTTATAAAGGCGCGGGTTCGAGGGGGTATTGATCTTACTTTAAGCATGATTACGCCATTTAGAGAATTCTAAATGTTCGCGTGCGCAATTCAGTGATATTACATTGTTTAAAATTGCTCAAGTTTAAATTTAATTATCCGTTATTCTGCCCGTAAATGCCAATTGGTAATCTTTACAAATATTTTTGGTGTTAAAAACTTTCAGGTTTGTTGTTCAAAACAGAACGAGCCAGTCACAAAAAAATAGCAATAGCAGCTATAATATCGTTTGCTGATATTGGTTGAAGAGATTTCCCAAAATCTCCCATTAACATCATACCTCATGAAGTGTATTTTAAGCTCAAGCAGAATACCACGTTCTCGAGGCTTAAATTTCCGGTAAAACAATTAAAGGAATGGTTAGCTCAACCAGTATTAATATTACAAGCTATTTATTTGTTCGCATTCTCTTTCTACCAATAACTTGAAACAGATCACCAGGCGGCAAGTTGGACCTTCCTGGGACAAAAATTAAGGTGAGAACTTGGGAATATTCTTTAAAATCATTTGTAGAGGATAGAAGGAAATCGTGGCAAAAGTGGCAAACTGATTAATGTAGAAACCATGCATGGTAGCTCTTTTAGGAGGCCAACTTCGTATTTCGTGATTGTATTGTGTTAGCAGGGTTCAAGGTTATGCTATCAGCCATTTTATAACTCGGTAATCGCTTGGACAAATGTTTTATTTCCAAGTCACAGAAAAATAAGAAAGTTAACATTATTTGCAACACCGAAGAAGTCGTTTTCTAGACTCTCAGAACGACGTTTATTGCAAATGTAACGTGCAGTCAATCACACCCTTCATCAATAACAACGACTAACATTTAAATTTAAAAAAAAAATCACAAACTTGAGATACGGATGCAAATTTCTTAGAATCTGCGAACACAGTAGTGAAGTTCTTCTCATCAGCTTTTGTTTGAATGGCCACAATTTAGAATTTCATCCATCGAATTAAAACTTTAAGCCCCTTTCAATTTAATTAAAGAAAGCTAAGCATGATACGAAAGAGCCGTTTAATAGCTTTAATATGAAATGCCATTTCCCAAGAGACAATTTGTGACCAATCGACAGTGAAAGGGTCCAGATGATACACAGAACCAAATAGCCAGGTAGGATTTGAGTTCTCTTTGAGAACAGAGGTGCTTTGTGAATAAAAAATATTTTCTTTAAATAAGAACGCCAAATTTCCTCCAAAATACAGAGACATTTAATCAAAATACGACTATAAAAGCGATTAAGCAGGATGTAATAAGATCTTCATTATATCCTTATTTCTTTCTCGGAAATTTGCGTTATGACATTATTTTGGTCAAAATTTTAGAAATCGTTATAATAATTTATGCCATTACATTTTCCTTGACTGGCTAAAGAAGAATTACAGCGTTCATTAGGTATCTGATTTCAAATAATGTTATGCTCATGCGCGCTCATGATTTTTACACAACAGTTTAGGTCTTTCTCAGAGCCCGCGGGTGTTAGGTCAGCGGATATCAACGCTTTCGAGCTCTCTGGCAATCCTGTCCCTCTCGGCATTCAAAATTTTCCAGTTTGGCCAATAGCAAGCCTTCCACCATGTTGAAATAATTTAATCACCAATTGTTTGAGACGCACGCGACCTGCTATTTGCCACGGTCGTCTCTCTGCTTCTTTCTCTAAAGCAAACCATTTATAGCAATGGACTCACTTCACCTCTCTGCGGGTCGACCAGAAGCTTGCGCAGGCCCATAAAGAAATTACCCGTGTAAAGAGTGGCAGCCATGGACAGCTGCTTCATCCTTGTCAGGACTCATCATTAAGGCGTGTAGGGCCTCATCAAAAAATATTGATCACGACCTTCGAAAATCATGGACCTTCCGCTCTCGGCGCCATTATGATCCCTGGGATTGTCCTAGCTTATAGGTAGCCAACCCAATTACCCGGTTGGGTGGGTACAGCCACGCAAACAAAAACAGAACAAACAAAAGGAGGAGCCACAATTTTGGCTTTCGGGAAAAACGTGTGTTATATGAGGTTTTATGAAGTAATCGTACGATTAATGTTCATAGTAATGGTAATAGTAGACGTAGTCTTGGGCCAGATTTCATATCGCGATGGACTGGTGCTTAAACGTACAAACTTAGAATCCCGCAATGGGTGATGGGATGCTGATAGGAAGTGTAAGATATTTTTCGAAAACGGTTCAAGTCATTTTTCTACCCTCAATCTTGAACACACAGTTGAAGTTTTAGTCACATTTTTTCAAAGTGTGAAAAGTGCTTTCCAGTTCATGGAACTTGAATCAGTTGACTACGACATTCAAACATGAAGTACGACACTTTTCACAAGAGTCTCATTCTACTACAGACCAGGATCCTTCATTTCTTTATTCCGGGCTGTTGCCATTTGAACCCACCACAATGAAATCTGGTAGTTGTATCAAAATGACGTCACCGTGAAAATGGCTCACTCCACTCTTGATCAACTAATCATTCGGACCATTGTAGAAATCCAACTTCCTTTCATATCAGAAGAGCTGAAATACCATACCCTCCATCAACCTCTTGAGTACTGATCTACAATTTTAGGCCGTTAATTGCTTATTTTAATTCCCTGTGCTATCTACAAGGCGAAATATGTAAAGTTCTAATGGAGGAAGATGGTGACCCCAGTGGTTTTTCTTTCTTCTTTCGCGGCTCAATTTCGTTCGAGGAGAATAAAGAAAGACCTCCTGGACCAGGGTAGTTATAAAACGACGGCATTGAGCCATCATTTCCTAAGCTAAGTACGTAGAACTGGGAAACTGTCAGTGGCACTCAAGACCGGATCTCGCTTCGTAGAGGTGCGAGAACTAAACGAGTCATCATGTAGGTGTAAATACACTCTTTTTTAAAATAAGAACGCGTAAAATTTGGCTGAGCCTGAGGATGTTCCTATTTTAGCCCATACATTTTCTTAAATTTGGGGGCAATTCTCAGCCTCAATTTTCTTATAAAAATAGTTCTTATATATATAAAAAAAAGAGTAATCAGTTTGTAGAAGACAAGTGTTTGTAGAAGACAAGTGTCCAAGAATTCGAACAGCAATATAAATCTTCGAAATCTAGAGAGCATCAGTTCGAGACAGACTCAATACAGTTTAGGAGTATATTATGTTTAACGTAAAATGAAATATAAATAATTACTAGGTAAAACCTCTGGAAAGACGAAACACCTAAAATGTCAAGCGAAAGTGTTTGTTTACGCTTACCTAGGTTAATGACTTGACTACATGGAAATCTGGTATATTCAATATCAGGAACTGATAGACATGTTTGCAGTGGTTGCTTAGGAGAGGTTGTCGCACAATAAAGTTTGCATGATTGTGTGAGGTAATCTGCCACTTGGTTCAGCAAGTTTATTGCGTCTTTATTGTGGCCGTTTTACGTCATTTCAGGCGAATAAAATATCGATCATAATCATTTATATTTCCATCTGTGATAAGATCTTGCTTGCAATGCGCTTATAATGTGCCCGCATATATCTTGGTGTCAACAAAAACGCCTATGACAACTTGTACTGCTAACAGGTATCGTTATTTTTCCTAAAGCACTTGAAAAGGGGGGGGGGGGGGTGGGGGTGGGGTGGTTGTCTCTACAACGTGTCGTGTTGTTACTCTAGACACTGGACCTATACTTCACATTGTCTTTCTTTACCTAGGCAATTAATTATTATTAATTAAGTGCTGGCGATGATCGGGTCTTGGCGAAACAGAACAAATACAGGTGGTGACCTTGGGACTAACCAGCGTCCCATCTGGGCCGGGGGGGGGGGAGGGGGAAGGGACGTAATACTCCCAGTTGCTTCCTGCTACAGAGACTGGAATTAATTGCTGGTCGGGTCTATCGAGACTAACTCCAGCTAGTACTCAGAGAGCGGGAATTGAACCTGAGACCTCCGGATTTAAAGTCCAGCGTCCTAGTCACTCAGTCACGCTGCCTCCAACAGTTCCTGATGAGTACTGATTACTTGTGTTTTGTTTTTTCTGCTTTTAGATGAAGACGGGTCTTTGCATCATTCTCTTCGCAGTAATATGGATAATAACAATCACTTCCCAAGCCGAGGCATACTTACTTTGCGACCAAAATGGACCCGTCAGCGACAAATGCCGCAAAGCTCACGAGATACCGAGAACGCCGATCTTTTACCGGTTGTGTGGCGATAATCTCATTTCTGCTTATAAACAGGTCTGTTTCTACAACGTGAGGGTCAAAAGAAAAGGTAAGAAATTTGAAATAGTGTATATTACTACGACCGAATAAAGCCACGCCAACTTCAAATAAGGGCAAGCCTTTTTAGCGGCGCCAATTAAGCCACCCCAAATTCCAACTCACAGTAAACTATCCTGACAGCTGTGCTATTCAAATAGGGCGTTGTTCTTAAAGGATCTTACTAAGGAGCAGCTGCTGTGCACTTCGAATAAGAATCAGTAGTATATAACAAACAAGCGGATAGTGTTTTTCGCTCGCTCTGGTTAGCTACTCAAACCCGGGATAGTATCTGCTAAGGAAACAACACGATGGCAGGGACTTAGCCTCAAACTACCGACGTTCACAACTGAAGTCCAACGCGCTAACCACTTCACCTCCGCGCTCCCACAAACAAGCAGGTGCAACAATGGTTTGTTGTACCTTGTATAAAACCACTTGACATCTTCACCTTGGTCAGGTTTTAGGAGCATTTTGTGTAAGATAATAGGTGCTTAGTTTTCATTTTAGTGCGGTTTTGACCCAAAACATAGAAAACTACGTGACGAAACCTCTTTAACTTTATTACAAAGTTGAGATCGTTTCCTTTTCTTGTGCTGTTTGTAGAGGAGCTTCTGCCTACTTCGCAAGTGGGAATTAGTCAACCGCGTTCCCAGGTCTCCTCCTCCTGTCTCTCTCGCTCCAGGGGACGAGAAGATGAGAGACCTGGGAACGAGCTGGAAATTAGTATCAGTTAAGCTCAATTATAAACACAAGTACACAGCGGCACTGTCGTCTTGTGTTTGTGCTTATTGCAGGCCTCGAAATTAAATTTTTTTCCTAGGAGCTGCTCCTAGGTTCAAAATTTTAGGAGTAAATTTGGTCTAACAAGGAGTAAAAAATGAGGGTCTGCATGGGGTGCTGGATTCTCAGCTATCAGTTAAAATTTACGCCATTTTCTCAACTCTCAGTTAAAATTTGAGTCATTTCGCAGTTATCAGTTAAAATTTGAGTCATTTCTCAGCTATCAGTTAATTTTGACAGATCTCGGTTAACTTCCCCTTTTCATTTGCTTTTGCTGTATTGTATCTTAGCAACGTTGTCCACCTTATTAGCCGAACAGTGTGGAGTATCATTCGATGATTTTTGTTCACTTTCCAGTGACTCCGACCTGTTTTGGAGATTTAATGCATACAGTTTATCACCGATGGAGAGCTCTAAGCCATCTTCCTTAGAACCCTTTCCTCTAGGAATTAGCTTCACACTAACTGGCTAGTTCGAGGTATCTCAAACTTTTCCTCGTGAAAGGTGGCAGCTCTCCTGATATTTAAATATTCAGTTTTAAACTTTAACAATCTGGTACCTCGAGTCTTCGTTCCTGGCTACGCAAGCTTGACGAGACGAGCGACTCTCGAAAGTTCCGTTGTACATAGGATCGATTTTGATTGGTTTTGAAAACAATAAAAATAGCACGTAAAACACCAAGAGGTTCTTTGAGTCACGTGTTTGAAAGCTAGGCATGCGCAATTCAACCGGAAGTCCGATATTTTCGGACCGGCCCAATCAGAACTTTCCAGGGTCGCTCGTTTCCCGCCCGCTGGTCAAGGGAAACAAAGACCCATGGTTCGAGGTTGTAAACTTCAGAAACTAAAAGAAGTTTCTCACGACCACAAAATGCCTCGTAGTGGGAAAAAGGCAAACTTGAAAAAGGCGAGAAAATAATAATAATAATAATAATAATAATAATAATAATAATAATAATAATAATAATAGTAATAATAATAGTAATAATAAGCATTTCTATAGCGCCATATCCAAGGGCTCATGGCGCTTTACAACGTAATAGTAATATTTAAAATAGATTAAAAAATTTACAGTGATAAAAACCATAAAATATAAAAATACTTAACTAAAAGATATATATAGAAGAACATAAATATATAAGAATACTAACTACTAAAATTTACACTATAAGCATTAATTCTACTTAGTTAAAATGTTCGCGGAATAAGTGAGTCTTTAAGGCAGTTTTGAAGTTTGCAAAATCATCGTGATGGCGGACAGGTTCTGGTAATAAGTTCCATAGTTTAGGTGCGGCAAATGAGAATGATCGACAGCCATAACCCCTCAACTTGGCTGATGGTACTATCAGGAGCCTCATAGATATAGATCTTTTATAAGCTTCTTGATGGTCTGTAGGGCTGCAACATTTCTGTTATGTAAGAAGGTGCTAACCCATGTAAAGCTTTGAAGGTTAACAAAAGAATCTTGTATTTGATACTGCTGTACTGATTAAGTGATTACTTCTGCCTTTCGTTTAATTTTGTCAGTTTGGCTCATTTGAATAGTTTCATCTATGTGCTCACTGGCGTTATTCATTGGCTAACTTAACATCTAAACTATGATACATGGAGTACATCTCCTTTTACAGACCTTATACGGACAAAATCACGCGAGAGGAGAGACAGAACGCTTTACAATTGCTCTCTTTAAATCGAAAATGGAGGCAATTACTTTCTCCTAAACGTACATAACCAGTTTGAATTCTTCAAAAAAAACTACATGCAACGAAACAATATGCCAACTCAGCCAACCGGAGTTTGTCGGACTTTCCTTTTACTTTTAGTCAGAGGACGGACTATGAATTGGAATTATGAAAGAAATAACGTCTCTTTATTCATCAACGAACACATCGTTGAAGAAAAGAACATTTATAACGATAAGTTCAACACTTTGTGCATTCTTTGCTCTTCAGCGACATTGCTGCCGCCGGCCTTTTTTCGTCAACTTTGTTTTATGCTACATCCCTGGTACATTTTAAAACAAGTATAAGATATGATTGTTTTCTTATGTCCTATAAGAAAGTAATGCACTTTGAGGACCAGAAAAACAGATGAATGCCCATGCCTGCTGATTGTGGTTCCACTAGAAGCCTTTCTAGACCTCAACCGTGCCGTACATTATTATTATTTTTTTTTATATATATCAAATGTCGCAAAGGGAGTCGTTCATGTCGTAAAAAAGAACTACGCAAATTAGTCTGGCTTTATAAATAAACAGCGCTCACTAGAATGACCTAGAATCGCTTAATTCTTCTAAAGGTATATATAATATTTTGGATCGACAAGAATCAGTAATTACACAGAAATTCAATGAATTATTCCGACTCCCGTTTGAATAGCAAATACAAGTCGCCGCACAGTTACCTTACGAATGGCCACTGCGTTTTTTTTTGTAAAACATGGAAAAAGTAATATAAAAGATCGTACCGTTGAGTTCGCTGTTTCCTTCTTCGGCAATAAGGTTCGGAAACTCCAGCTCCCATTGACCTTGTGTAATGATCGCGTAGTTTTCAGTCTTACCGCCGCTCTTCGACAGACGATAGAGCTTTAGCTCATACGTCCCAAAGCCGCACTTGGCTGCCTGCTCCTTTATACCAAGAAAATCGCACAGATGTTTTTTAAAAATAAAAAAAAAAATATTTCGTTGTTCATCGAAGTTTACTGTTAGTCGACTTCTGTCTTTCAACTGCACCCTCTTCACCATGTCGAAAGAAACTTAAAATTACTTTGACAATACCACACGAAGCAGCCATATTGTTAAAAGTTCTAAAAGTCGAGTCAAGACTCGTCGAATATTAACGTCGAATAGCGCGACTTTTCGCGCCGTTTTTATTCGTCGTAAGGCGACCGTAAGGCCTCTCGGGAGCACAGTCTGCGTGGTCACGCAATTTAAAAGTAAAGCTAGCGTTAGCGCCTACAGGTAACGGATAGTCATGGGGTTTAACCTGGGTTTAACGCTGTCTATTCTTAAGTCCAGACGAGGGTAAAAGTGGCTTAAATTATTTTTTAAAGGAAATGTTACGCTGTATCCACCTCTATTCAGGCCAAAAAGGTCAACCATCTCAGCTGACAGTTATTTGAACGTTTCTCAGCTATCAGTTAAAAAAAACAGCCATTTTTCAGCTGACAGTTAAAATTTTGGCCAATTCTCAGCTATCAGTTAACCCCATGCAGACCCTCGAAAATGTGTTTATTATGAATATGGGGCAAAAGTTGAAGGAGCAAATGTCCTCGGACCAGTCGCAAATTGCACATTTGCGTCCATAAATATCGAGCCCTGCTTATTGCAAAGAGGAAACTTAGCTGTGCTCATGCTTGTTGCGCTTGTGGGAGCCAGGCTCAAGCCCTTGTCGCACCTCATAATTGAATCACAAAAGCTCAGTCAAAACTTGCTTTGACTTTTGTCTCCGTTTGGCTTCAGTTTCTCCGTAACCTCATATCCTTGAATCTAAAATTTGAAGGACAAAGTTCCAAACTCAATATCTTCTTTGATTTCCCAGCAGCCCTTATTCCTACATTTTTGTCCGAATCCCTTATCCTGACAGTCTGTAACAGAACAATATTCATTAAGCGATTAAGTTATTGTAACGTTCAGGTTTTTCTGTTTTTAGTACAATTGTGTTCTAACTGACAACGAGTAACAAAACATTCAAAAACCTTCTGTATATTAGAACAAAAATTTGAACAGATTCATACTCTTCGAAAGTACGCGAGGGTTGCCGAGGGTGTACGGTCGAGTTTCAGGCCCAACCGAGAAAAAGAATTTTTACTCTTGTCAACTCTTGTTCTCATTTGACTCGGGGTGTCCTCGGGGTGAAGGACGGTGCCTCCTTTTGTTACTGCGCATACGTTCTGCGCATCTCGGGTCTGGTCCAAGACATTCAAGTTTCTTAAGGAATTTTCCTACTGATGAATACAAACTAAGGTAGTTTTGAGCGGTTTATGACTATTTGGAAAAGGCAGGCCTTAGCAAGGGCTACCAGAATCCAAAAACGAAAACTGGGGGTAACCGCGCATTTTACAGAGATAATTGAGCTTAAATTTGGAAAGAAATTGCCATACAAAGTTTGTATTTTGAAGCGTTTTTAAAATTATGGTTGTTTAATTATCTCTGAAAAGTGCGTGGTTACCTACATTTTTCTTTTCAGAGATTTCAATAACCCTTGATAAGATCTGCTTTTTTCCCCATAGTATAACCTTTGCAAAACATACCTCTGTATTAGGACGCACTTGATACATTTAACCAACCAAATAGAGCTCAGTACAATCTAGTGCTTACTTATTACTTATTTATTGGTAAGAGTTACACAGTTACCAACTCTTCTCATTTTGTGTCTACCATCAGCCATGAGCGAACACAAGAAAACGAAGTCATGGTATCTTTTGACGTAGAATCGTTATTTACAAACGCACCGATCGAGGGTGCCGTAAAGGCTGCATTATGCAAACTAGAGAACGATCACGGTCTTGCCGACCGCACAGGCCTTA
Source organism: Siderastrea siderea (assembly GCA_964030785.1). NCBI lineage: Eukaryota > Metazoa > Cnidaria > Anthozoa > Scleractinia > Rhizangiidae > Siderastrea > Siderastrea siderea. Next base: position 20,115,083 of record OZ034967.1, read on the forward strand.
CACCTACACAAATGCCGATCAGAACGATCGGAAAGCACAAACGCCGACCAACATCTAATAGTCGGAATAATAATGAGGATCGAAATGCACCAATAGCAGCGAACCATTGAAACGTCGCGATCAACAACTCAAAGCGATTCCATCGTGAGACAAACGAATAAACGTTCATCTTACCTATCTTACACCACGATGAACAATAAACACATCTTTACTGACATACTTATTTATTATGTAACTGTTTTTTTTTTAATCCACAGCTAGCGATATACTTGTGGGACAGTATAAAGCAAAGCAATTTCTATCATCACATCACCGGACCAAAAGAAGCTTCAATGCGGTAGAGGAATGTTGTTTTGAAGGATGTATACCTGAAGAGCTTTACGAATACTGCAAGCCTTAGTGAAGAAACAACCAATACAAGGATTTCTTCAATGAGCCTTTTACTACACAAAGTGCTGTACATAAAAAACAGTATATTTCAGCTAGAAAATTAGAAAAAATATTGTGCTGTAAAACACGGCTTTTACAATCCTTTTCGCGATCTTTCGACTCTTTCAAATCCTACAGAACAAAAGTATTGTGTAACGGTCTTGAATTGGTTATACAACTAAATGTCCAACTTGTCATAGATCGTTTCATTCTATAACGTGACTTCTGGAAGTAGAATTAAGAAAGAGCTGAACTATTGTCGGAATTGTAGGGGTGCTATTCTCGGAATTGTAGGGACTGGTGTGCATTTCAGTCGTCTTGTTAAGTGTCTTTCATTTTCATAAAACAAAGCTTTATTTCGCTACATTGTGAGGTTAAGGTTCAACTTTAATGTTTACGACAGCCACATATACATTCTTGAGTGAGTGAGATTAAAAAAATTAACACTAGGTTCCAGAGAAAGTTCCTTAAACGTTATTGAGAAGGCACTGAGCTTTTAACTATGACGTGTAGACGCGCAGTGCGTTGTTTGGTTGTTCCGTAATAGAGACGCTTCCTATAATAATTAAATAATCTTTAATTTCAGAGGGATTTAGAGAGAATATTATAAACTTTACTGGTTAAGGACCTGATTACGAAAGTTAACAATAACGAGAGAATATTACACGGTTGTTCTTGATATCGTAGGATATCCAATCAGTGATCATTAATATCGCTGGAAATCAGGACAGTAGTCCTAATCGGAAAATTTTCGGCGCGACAAACAAGTTACATGAAGGGGGTGGGGAACAGGAAATTGCTCGCGAGAGTTTCGTTTTTCAACATGTTACCCTAGGTAAGATTTGGTGTATTCGACACTGAGCACTCGTCATACCGCTTTAAGAGTTGAAGAGTTTTTAGCCGGTTACACTGATCAAAATATTGCTTAGCTCAAGACGGACAAATTCTTTAAGCGAGAAAGCTTTGGAAAGAAGAAAAACACCCAAAGCCGTACACAGAACATTTTTTAGATCAAAGTGATTGAGCTATGAACGGCAGCGCTCCTGGCACTGTTCGTGCGAACAGCAATCTATGAAGAAAGTGTCGATTGCTTGTCTAACTCACTTGCCCACAAACTTAGCTCCCTCCGCAAAATTAAGTAAAAGCGACTGAATTCTCTGCGGTTTCGAGTTCACCAAGACCGCTGGATAAAAAGAAACAAGGCGCATTGATATACGGTTAGTCTCACTCTGAAGTAAAATGTTCACGAATACCAACGAGAAGTTAAACTATTCACAACTCCGTGTATTGTTTTATTTTAACAATCTATCTCTTTCCTGCAGCAGGTTTTTGTGAATATTTTACTTCAAAGTAAGACTGAACCCTGTATAAATGCATCTTTTGTCATGTAATCTCGGCGGTCTTGGTAAACTCGAAACTCGGATATTCTGGATTACAAACGAAAAACTACTTTCCATTACACTCTTGCCGAAATTTTCGGAAATTAACAGTAAATGGCAAAGAACCAGACTTCCTGATTTGCTTATTTCCAATCTGACGTTTATCTGGGGTGCTGCCTCAAGCCACGTTAATCGGCTACAAGTGGACACAACGATTTTAAGAAGTAGGGGCTTCATTTTTGTCCCATTCTGTTTTTCCTACAACTTGTATGTCAGCGAAATTGCAAGGTAAGTTGAAAAAAAAAATGCCTAGTGTAATAGTGCCTTAACAAGCTAGCTACGAGTCTCTTCGAAGCTCAGTCGTGAGCGCATCCGTCGACCGGTATGCGGAAGACCAATACAAGGGTTCAACCTCTGTAAGAGATCAAGATTCTTCTTTCAGTGTCCCAAGGCAAATGTTTTTGTTTAATATCTTTCCCTTGCACTTGTTCGCTCTGCGGACCGATAACTGACGTTTGTCAAAATTAATTGTGACTCCTGTAAAGTTCCTCATTAAGTTGTGCGTTCAAATTATGAGGATTTCAATTGTAAAACAAGAATTAGGAAGCTAATTATCACTTCATATTTTTGTTCAAACTTATGTTGTTTAAATTGGCTTTGTCGGCTCGCGTTTGTTCTTCCTTTTCCGTGATGGTCCGACTAGTTCTGACTTTTTGGCTTCCTTAATTATCAATTGAAATTTTCTCAACAGTTTAACATGGAAAAGACTATATTTTGCGGCATAAGCTTTTGCAATTGCTGAAAAAATATTGGCTTTTTCTTGTAATAAATATGCGACGTTCTTCCTTATCGTTATCAATTTTTATTTGAAAACTTTCTTCGAAAAATTCGAAAATTTGAGGCCTTACTGAAAAATTTCCTAAGAAACTTCACAACAATGAAAAAAAAAAAGTGGATGTAATGAATCTAAAGTAATTTACTCCCACATAAAATTCCTCTGGTTGCTAAGCTTGGGTTATTTTATTTTTCCTGAATCACCAACTGGGCGTTGATAAATAATTTTTTTTCGCGCCCTAAATAGCTACAATAATATTGGCACCGGATATTTAATATTCAGCTTCGTGTCTTTTCCGCAATTAAACATTGATAACTTGCTTGATGGTGAAAATTGCACCGCACGTTTTGGCAATTATAGTTCGAGGAATTTTTTTTCTTTGAAATTATAGATCGAGGATGCTTTTAAGTGACTGAGTTGTAGTAGGGATCTCGCTTATTTCCAGAAACATCCCGAATTATGTTATGTGTACAACTGTGAAACCACCGAAATGCCCACAATAGTAATAAAAAGTTCTCAATTATATTTTCCGAAAACTAGAGATTAAAAAGGAAATAATACAAGGGGCATTACCATAGAATAGAGTTCATTTATGTATCTCGTAAGGGTGGCTTGTTATGATTTCGTCTGCGTGATCAAAAGTTAGTACCTTTGTGTACAGCTTAATAAACTGCTCAATAGCTTTCACTTCAATGATCACACATTATGTTTTATCCGCACACCCAAAAGTTAGAACCACCTCAGTTACACGTCATAACAAACACATCACAGAAAAGCAATACTTGATCGGTCACCCATTAAAGATTTCGTTTATTAGCTATTAGCCGGCCGCAGGAGGATCACGGTGCCACATCGGGCTGGTAGCTTTGTTCTTGCAGCCGAGGCACCCAAGAGTTCTTTTCGTCGGAAAGCTTACAAGCCTGAAGTGTTTGGATTTAACTGTGATAAAAAACAAGAACCTTCCTTAGCGAAGTGTCCCCTTGAACATTCGCAGCATCGGAGGATTAACTTACTTTGTTTTCGAAAGGAAAATATGTCGGTTAAAGTGCAAAATAAGCCACTGAGCTTTTCCGGGAAGCTAAGAAAGATTTGTAAATTCAGGAGATGAGTTTCCGTTCTCTAAATATCTTGCGACTTAACATTTCTGCTAAAGAATCTGATCAACCTATGTTAGCTTACATGAATGTGCCTTAAGAAAACTAGCATTCTGCATTCACTTAATTTTTACTTGTCCAACTGAACTACATTTATTTTATTCCAGGGTTTTAAAGCTCAGGACAACTGTTGCACACGCACTATTCTTTTGAATTACTCCATTTGCAATTCCGAGTTCGGCTTCACCAACTTTTCTACGCGAAGCTCCCTTTCGCTTGATCTCGCGGGTGAAGCTCGTCATGTTCATAGACTCATTAACTGAAAACTCTGTCGGTCTGTTAGGAGAAATATAAATCTTTCTCCTCTTCAAAGTGTTTTGACTAAGAGTACTTCGCGGAGAATTGGCGCAAATACAAAAACGCCGAGATTTCCTAGCAATATCTTTGATACCTCTGCGAACCGTCGTGTTAAAAACCGCAAATAAAACTGGGTTGATTGCGCAATTACAGTGCGCCAAAAACAAACGCCAGAAACGAAAGCTACATGGCACTCTGCTAAAGGCGAGCTGTGCTAAGAAGTATGCTATCCAACAAACAAGGAATACAAACGTTATAATCATCATCATTTTTATGACGTTGCGGGTAGCCTTTCCTCGGGCCCTGTTTAATCGCACAGCTGTGATTACGCTCTCCTGGTGTGGAACAGTTTTGCCCGTTTTAAGTGTGACAACTATAGCTGCATAGAAGCTGAATATCACAAGCCAGGGGATTGCGTAAAATGTTACCAGGAGAAACGTGTAGTAGATCTCTCGCGAGTTCTCGTTGTTGAATGCGTTGTTAAGACTTGAACTACAAAGTTGTCTGCCTTTGGAAATTTTCGTCCGCAGGGCTATAAAATATGGTAGCCGGCCCGCAATTGCCAAGGCCCACGTTAAGAAAATGGCGAACTTCGCAACTTTGGCGTTGAAAAGATTTTTCATTGGAAAGACCACGGCACAGAATGTATCGACACTCGAGGCAAGAAGCGTTAGAACCGACGTAAGGATCGCAACTCCGTGCAGAAACGGGACAATTTTGCACAAAGCATAACCCATATCGCCATCGACGAGCCAAACCGTACCAATCAAGAACATAGGGATCAATCTCGGCATGTACGTTGTTGTGATGACAAGACTCGCTACGGCCATGTTCACTACAGTGTAATTAATAGTTTTGCGAGCTCTTCCATACTTGCGGAGGACAGCGATGGTCAAAATGTTTCCCGCCAGTGATGCTAGTATTAGAACACTGTAAGCGATTATTCGCCCGAGTTTAACCGAGGAAGGATCATTTACATAACAAGGCGCTGTGACTACGCTTGTCTTATTTTCCTGGTTTATGGAAGTGTTCTTTGCAGTGAAGTTCATTTTCTGTGAAAGAGGAAGAAGAAATCAACGTTAGACAACCAAATTGAACAGGATTATAAAAAGGTTTCATCTCAACTTCTCTACTTTAGAAACATCTTCTTGAAACGCACAATGTTAATACCAGGAGGTTAAGTCAGCAAGGTTCTCCAACGTGAATTAATCTCTTGAAAGTCCATGATGACTCGTGAAATACGTAGGACAGGAACTTCAAATCAAACATGCAGTAAATATTGATAATTTCGTAAAACTTCCTCTATCTTAGTTCATGGTGTGAAACTGAAAAAACCAGTGAACTAGTGTAAAATTAATAACTTTCTATTCGTGTAAAGCTGTATCTTTAAGGGTAATTACTATGCAGAAAAGATTAAAAGCTACCTCACTTGAATCGATGTTGTTGTTCCTTGGGGGTCTATTAGTTACATTATTTCCCTCTGACAGATTTTCTGTCTAGAACGCACAAATGAATTTAATTAATGTGCCAGTTGTCCTCACTGTTTTCTCTGCAGCTTATCATGTTTTGTTTTCCGTTAAATCATTTGAGTGGACAACTAAAAAATCTATCTGCTAGCTGGATATTATTTAATACATGGAACAAAAGATTCAACATGTTTGCGATTGAAATTTTTCCCTTCATGAATGTACTGAGAATTTTCTTTTGTAGTGTTGAAAATTTATGATTGATTACTTTTCTCATGGCCACCTGTCCAAGCTAATTTACTTTTTTATTTTGAGGCCGAATACTGGATCTTTTAGTTGAGAACCATAGAAACGACATCTACTCAGAGTTACAGACATTAAGCCGGGTTTACATTCCTCTCTTTCGGTTAATTTCTATTAAGCCGTAAAATGAAATCACCAACTTGACCAGTTTAAATTATCCGGATTTTTTTATCCCACGCTAAACAAAAATAAAGACATTTGGCACCAAAGCCATTTGCACTATTACTTGAAAAAGTGTCAGAGAGGGCTAGCCAATTGCCGTAACAAAATCCCAGACTGAAATAGCTCGTTGCAGCTGACGTTAGATTGCTTCGAAAGCTTAACGAAAACTCACTAAAAGCCACGATTGCAGAAGCAAATAAAGGTTTTCTTAGTACTGAATTGCCTCTGTTTGTGAAAGTATTAAGTGACATATTTGGCAAATCATTTTATTATCAATTTCCTCTCCTTACTTTTTATTTTATTTTGGTACACTGCTGCCGACAGTTAACCAGTTATTTTACACAGAGTGAAAAATAAAACAGTAGTAGGCTTAAAACGCAAGCTGCTATTTGTGACTGAACCGTATGGATGAAATACTCTTTAGTTTTGCAGTTAATATTCAGATGTTATTAACAAACACGTTAACAGAACTAGTTCTCGACACGTTGAGTGGACGAACGCCGAGAAAATCATGGTCACGTGCTTATTTCTTCTGTTGTTCTTTGTCGGAAACTGGTTGTTTTAATCTCTATGTTCAAGGTATTTTGTCTTCTTTGAAATGATTCCTGTTTTTTTCGTGCGCGAAGTTACATTACTGTGCGGAAGAACGAGGAAAAAATGTCACAAACAGTTTTGTTTCCGGAATTGTTTCTTGTAAAGAAATTTCTGCGTCGGCCGAGACAGGCCGAGAAAGTCATGAAGAAGCGGACCATCAAGCAAGAATACGAAGGAATGTCTTGGGAGCAAGTGAAACGGACGGCACAGAATCGAGTCCGCTGGGGAAAGACTGTGGAGCTAGCCCTATACTCCGGTCAAAGTGGAGAGGACTAGATTGTTTCTTGTGCTTGTAGAAGGAAGAAGGCTTTATACTTAAACGTGTTTCCCCAACAGTGTTTCAGTTAATTGTCAAATTGTCGAAAGTTGCTGCTAAAGTCCTTTCAATACGGTGATCTTTCGTTCATGGAATCAAGCCACGAGAAGCTATTCTACAGAAGTTTAAATGTAAAAGTCACTGTGTTGCTTCCTTGTCAAGTAATCAATATTCAAGAGTACCCTACTTTCGACAATTAAGATTGTCGACAGTCGTAATATTTTCTTTCGGCCATCGCACGTAATATTGGCAAGATTCAGTTTTTGGATAGGAAATGTGGTATGTTTTCACTTTGCTACATGTAGGTAACTCAGCTTTTTATGAATCTGCTACCACCAAGTTTTCCAATTTTGCATGATTTTCGAGAACTGTAGAACCTGTGAAACTAGTAAAACGCGGTTAATTAAATTGATCTTTTTTTGCCAATGGAGACATTTGTCGCCGGGTGATCTTAACTTGCCATGTAAATAAATACAGCACATTTTTTTTGTTTCCGGCACGTTGATTCATGCTATCAGATACTGCGCCTATAGCCGTCATAGCCGCCCCAAACATCGCCCTGCAAGGCCAATTTTTAAGTTAACAGGCGACACCGAAAATTCAAAAGTTCTGTTTCAGCCCCCAGAATTTTTAAAATATTTTTAAAACCCATAAACCCATAAATATTTTTAAAATCCTTAAAACCCATAACGTGGGTAGCCTGTGGTATTTTCGCTCCAGTAAGAAATGCCGCCGTACAGGCACGTGCAGCAACTTATCAATTGCAAACAACCTGATTTGGAATCTCCTTGCCTTAAGCTTCCAAATGGTATATGTCTGCAACATTCTCCAAGGTAATGGGGGGGGGGGGGGGTGTTCACTCGCGGCCCACGGACTATAATTAAGAGTACAATAGCCCTATTTACAACGGTAGAGCCGGCACCGAAGGGTAATTGTGTCCCATTGTGGTTTCTGATGAGGTCATTCTGCCTCAGCTGCGACCAAAAAAGCTCCAAAGTGGGCTGTATCAGCTCCAGGGGCCTCAGGGCTGATTTGGCTGAAACAGATCCTTTGAGTTTACAGTGTATGCCAGCTTTTATAAAAATTCCTTTGAGAAAAGTCAGAAGGGACATACAGAAACATCAACGGAAGCCTTCAAAACATGGTTCACTCTTAGCAAAAATTACTACTGTCAATAATAGTAGAATCTTTGTTACTCGAAACCCGATAAGCATAAACGAAAGCCTGAGGAAAATGAAAATTACCCGTCCCTGTGCTTGTACTTGGGTTTATGTTTATTGCTTCAATCTCGTTTAGTTTTACGTCAATTTCTTCACTGGTGAAAACTTGGTTTAAACTAAGATACTCCAGTAGGAGCTAAAACAGTGGAGATAAAACATATAAACAACTCTTGATGTTGCATAAGCTCAATCAATATCGCATCTCTTTTGCATTAGCCACTTTACAATGTTATTAATAATACTGGCGATAAATAGAAACTGTGGACCAAACTGCCGCGTACGGAGTTTTATTCGCTAGTTGTCAAACTTCGGAAAAGGAACAAGCTAGGCTTGTGAATTGGCTTTGCTCTGTATAGTGCAATACAGACGCAGCAAAAATTCAAGAATCCTAGCCTGTGTAGCAGTCGTAAACGCGGAAGGGGAAGGGGAGCGAGAACGTGGGAGAAAAAACCCCAGATCCCATTTTTCCCCCAATTAAGGTCTCTCTTCCTTTCCCTTTCCCCGTTTATGCCTGCTAAGTAGGCTACAAGAATCCAAAATACGAGAGCACGAACGCTAGCACACTCAAATTGCTTTCCAAAAAAAAGTCTGGTGAAACAAAGCTCACGTATCAAACAATATTATTCCCGATTCACAGGCAGTAAAATTTGCTAACACAAATGTGATGAGCAGAACCCTTTTTGCTCTCTAATCACTGTCTTAGTCAATCACATAATGCCGGGCTTCCGAGATTCTTCACTGGTGAAAACTAGGTTTAACTAAGATACTTTAAAGAAGGTAAAACAGCGGAGATGCAACATATAAACACACTTGATGTTGCATAAGCTCAATCAATATCGCGTCTCATTTGCCATTAGCTACTGTACAATATTGTCAATAATACCAGCGATAAATATAGACTACTTCATAGAAAGTGCTACGTACGGAGTTTTAATTACGAGTTGTGAAACTTCGGAAAACGAAAGTGTGAGTTAGTAAGTGAGTTCTTGCTCTGTAAAGTGCATACAGATGAAGCAAAAATTCGGGAATCCAAAGTACAATGTGGAAAAAACCGGTCTCCGGCAATTGCTTCAAAGAGAGCCTGCATAAAAAACGCTCACGTATTAAATAATATCCTTCCCGATTCAAAAAAAAAAAAAGTCGGAAGAAATCACAGGCAGTAAAACTGATTTACTTACATAAATGTGATGAGTAGAAAACCCTTTTTGCTCACTAATCACTGTCTGAGTCAATCTCACAATGCCGACGTTTCTAACTGTGCAGAGACAAGTTTTTTCCTCTCAAAAACTCTTGAGTCAAGAGTCGTCTCTACTCGGGTTTTGCTCAAGGTGTTTTTTCTTTGCCTGCCGTTCTATAAAGTCCTCTAAAGGGACAGAAAGTGAGACAAAACTTTTAGCCGTGTTTTCAAAACACAAACTCCCGCCGTGAGCCAGACTTGCTGTTGTTTCCTGAAAGGCATATATTTAACAATTATTCTACGAGGGCGCGCTGGATATCGAATGTTATTATTCAACAAATTGTCACTATGCCCATATATGGTAAGGAAGCCCTCAATATCTGTCATCCTACAGGACAGATATCCTGCGATATACGTAAATGACCATATTTGGAAGTGCACTGCAGATTTCTTTCATTGCTTGTTTGGCGGCCATTTTGAAAAGCAAGGCAGTTTTAGCAGTGTTCTCCGTAAATTTTAACTCTCTGGAAGAAACTTTCCACGATTAAATGCTCTCAAAATGTCAACAAGTATGTGCTTCAGCTCACAAAGATATCCAGCGGTTGACTTGGAATTTTCATAGTGAGAACTCAACCAAGAAAATGCTATTGCGAAAGAAGCAGCACACTTGCTCACGGAAAGTTGTAAAGACTAAAGTTGAAAAGATTTTAATTCACAGGAAGAGGACTTATTCTCGGTAAGGTAGCAATATTTTTTCCCTTTGTCTTGTCATTTCCAAACATGAGTTTGTAAATAAGTCTTTTTAAGTGAACGGTAGTAAACTTCGATTTCTTGAAGTTCTGTTTTGATTTTTATTAAGCTTTATGTGTTACTAGCTTTTAGCGTTTTTATCATAGAGCCGTAGTTTTTCTCGTTCTGAAAATGGTAGTCCATGGGAATTTGTTGAATAATAAAACAATTATCCTGCTCAATCTTGCGGAATATCCCCTGATTTAGCCAACTCGGCCTACGGCCTCGTCGGCTAAGTATCAGGTGATATTCCGCGCGATTTCGCAGGATAATTGTTAAATAGATAACCAACGAGGCGCGTAGCGCCGAGTTGGTTATAATCATTTGATATCCAGCAAGCCCGAGTAGAATAATTGTTTTATTAAAAACTTAACCACTATTTAAAAAGAAAATCAGAAAGAACGGGACAAATGAGAAAAGAAATTTAAGCGGAACAAGAATCGATCACATGACTGAAAGAAAAAGGCGCCAAAACCTCGCGAAGTGTTGCAGCGTTTCATTGCAAAGCTGAATGAGTCAATGAAAACTGCTCGAAAGTGAGCAAAGTAGCACACGTTTTGGAAAAAATCTTCTAATTATTGGCTCTGAAATATGGTACATGTTTGATTTTTCCTGAACATTGTTGTAATCATCGTTCAAAGTGGATTGAAGCTGTACAATTTCACCATATAGCTGCTGGAGTTGAAACTGAACAAGTTTGTAATCTGTTCGCACAACGGAGCCATCATGTGCGTGTTTGATCGAACTGAAGACAGAACAAATTTGAACAGTTGAACTTGAAGAGGTATTTTCTATGCAGCTCAGAAGCAAGATTACTGTAGCGAGGAACATTAGAATTCACCATCATAGTTTATTAAACGCAAAGCGCAAAATGCAGTTGTTCTCGGTTTAGAGGTTGCGGACGGAATGGTAAAAACTACATTCAAACAACTGGAAAAGCGATTCAACTCCGTTTACATGGCATCCAATTTCTATCTGAGCATTTGGACCTGTTGGAACATAGAGCTACAACAAGTGCAGGTAAACCAGTGTCCTGATTCTGCATGTTAAAGCCGAAAAACAATCTCGCCCTTCCTCCCTTCTTGGTAGTTTGCAGCTGTATTTTTTTAGCACTTGTTTAGACTGTTTCATGATTTTCGCACCGACTCGCCATGAATGTGTATTAGTTTTTATTAAATGCTCCAGCCCCATTTCATTGTGTTTTATTTTATGTCTTGTCTTGATATTTTGAAGTGGAAATCCTTTTTGATAATACCTACCGTTTGTTCAATTTCAATGATCGACGCGACGATCGATGAAAGAAATTAATTGTAAACACAACGCTTAATGCTTAAATTTCTATTTCTGCACAGTTTCTTCAAACAATTTTGACTTGTGTTAGACGACGCTGTTGGTGATGCTTGTTGGTGACGTTGTTGGAATTTCTGCTTAATTTAAATTTGCTGGCAAGTGATTTTTCTCGTCCATTTTTCTCGCCGGGTTGCTCGCGAGGAAAAACTTTCAGCTCACTTTGTTGTTGAGTGTTCATTGACCATATTTGGTCGCAGCAGGTATATGAGCTGATAGCCTAGCTCCGTTCAGCCAATCAAAATGCTAGAAATCCAATATACCTAGTCCAGTTTTTAATAAATATACATATATATATGTATATATATATATATATATATATATATATATATATATATATATATATATATATATATATATATATATGTATATCTTGGTATAAATTTCCAAATTTCAGAAAAGTTTTATAATTTTTAAGTATTGCTCGTCAGTGTTTCATAAGTTTTTTTGTCAGTAAACGTTTATTGTACGGCGGGATATCGTCTGAATGAAAATCTCCATGAAGCCTCACAGTCTGTACGTGAATTGTTATTCAAAATTGAGCGATACTAAATGAATCCAGTGGCATGTGAAGTAGTACCCTCTTCCCCGCCAGGAACTGATTTCATGCACATAAAGAAAGAAAGGTAGTAAATTTTAAGCTCGGAAAGAAATAAGAAAGATAGAAAGATGGAATATTCAGTTTGTCATAAGCGTGGGACAAAGAAAAAATCTGAGTCAGGAATCGAACCCATGACCTCCCGTACACCGGTCAGACACTTTACTCACTGAGCTACGGAGACTCGTGGCGAGTGAAGTGAGGTCGTATCTACTTGCTCAATGGTTAGAGCGTTCGACCGGTGTATAGAAGGTCAAGGATTCGATTTCCGTCGTGGACTCAGTTTTTTTCTTTGTACCACGCTCGTGTCAACTGAACATTCCATCTTTCTTAATTTCACGTAGTTTTAACAACCATCAATCAAGAGGAATGGTATAGTTTACATCCATGAAAAACAAAAACAACTTACATGCAACTTACAAGGTACACGCCTTCGTTTGTTATATGAAACGCCTTGACGGATCTGTTTATGCTTATGCATTTTACCTCGTTTGCCCTGTACACTAGTACAAAATAGAATTAATTGAAATTTCATTTTAAATTTATTTATTTTAAGAATGAATAAAAAAAAATTAATCGACGGATTAAAAGCCAGTATATAGTAACTTGCTCCCATGACGGTTACGTCATCAAAAGAAAACAACTTTTGTCGATTGTTTCGGGTTCACATTAGGGTAAGCATTAAACCTTCGTTTTCAAACTACACATGTCTGCTGAGTTTCTGGTGTGTTTACGTGTGGAGGGAAGCCCTAATGAATTGTGCTATATATCAAAATATTTCCACTTTCAAAGCTAAAAAGGGTGGAAAACCTAAATGTTGTGCAGGTATGGATGAGACGTAAAACAACTGGAAATAAAAGGAAAAAAAACGAAACGAAACAAAACAAAAAAAAAAGGGAGCGTTTTGTTTTCTATTTAAGCTCCTTCCGTGCTCTGACGTACAACGGTTAAGGTTTAAACTATATGAAAATAAAAGCTTGAAACAAGGAAACACTTGTCTAAATGTTGAGAAGGATGGCACGCCGCAAACAAACATTAAAACAACGCACCGGAAGTTTCAAACTAAAACTGTAAACGCCATTTGTATGAAGCTAAAAGAGAATGTTTACAGTTTCAGTTTTATAGATATATTGTCTGCTGTGATATTGACTGACATGGAAATTGTCCAACAATTTTATTATTCAGTTGCGCCCCAGGCAATAAATCCCATGTCGCACGTAACTAAGATACCAATCATAGCGTGAGAAAAAGTCACAAGCACAGAAAACCTGGTGGCCTATTCATCTGACATAATCCTCGTAAGCACCGCAATATTGACCGTAAAGACATAACAAAACTGAACAGAGTGTTTTGTGAATGTATTTCTCGTGATGGAAATTGAAATTAGCATCCGAATGTCAAAATTACTTTACACAGTGATGCAATATATTTTGTCAGAACCATAAACCCCAAACAATTTTCTTTACCCTTAAAATATACTTCTTGCTATGACAACTTATTTATTTATTATTTCTTGTATTAAGAAAAGATAAATCATTATTCAGATCGCACTGTTATTAAAATTCAAATTTTAGGTATTCTTGCTACTTAGGCAGACCAGAATCGATCTTATTTTGTCTGCTGTGATATAGATCTTATTTAAACAGTGGAAAACACACATACATTTTTATTTTACAAAGAAAAACTGACATGAACAGTTTCATTTAGGTGTCGTTTTGATAAAAATTGCAAAATAAAGATATGAAATTTGAAATTAAAAAATTAGAAAAAGCTCTTAATCATTGTGAAAAGCAGTAATTTCCAAATAATGAAAAAATAAAATTTATCTTGGTATAAATGCGCAAATTTTTAAAGTTTGACAAGGGCCATTTATAACCTTTAAGTAATGCTCGTCCAGTGCTTCATAAATTTCTTGTCGGTAAATATTTATTGTACGGCGGGATATTATTTGAATGAAAATCTCCATGAATTTAAACAGTCCTAACTGTCCTAACTGTACGTGAGGCCAATTGTTATTCAAAACTGAGCGATACATGTAGAACTGGTTGCATATGTTGCTCATTCGAGGCGCTTAGTTAGTAGCTTCAAGCTTTTATACTTGACCAGCTGCATGATGTTTATTGAAATGCCTCGCGCAGGATTCAACGACAACTGGTTAACACGCCAACTCGCTCTAGAGTTGGCGGTTTTTCTCTCACCAGCAAGAGCTCTTAAAATCGCAAAAAAAAAAAAAAAAAAAAGAAAACACGACTCAAAAAACCGAAATGAAACATCCAGGGTAGTTGACATTAAGGAAAGTTAAGACACATTTAAACCGAGGACTTCAATCGTTTAAGCTATTAATTGTAGTTACCTAAGTGAATTTTAAGCGCCTTCTTAAACTGAGGTAACGGAAACCGATAAAAGTGAGGTTTTGTTTGAATCACCTTTGTGTGATGAATTCCAAGAGGACTTCCTCGTCCCTCCCTCTCTGGATAAATCACAGCCAAGAACCGAGGAAGACACGCAACAGAGTTGAGGGCGGTGGGTGTAAAATTTAGATGTAAGTAATAGGCTGTAATATGCATAAACAAAACGACTGTTTGCAAATGAGCAAAATCTTTAACATCATGAAAGCTCGCCCCAGGACCTCTCTGTTTTAACTGTCTGTTCAAGAGTCTGGCTTTTCGAACGTATTGAGATAGCAGTGACTCCCTGCAAGAAATCTTTTTTCGACAACTTTAGTTTTTTGTTATGTACAGAGTGATCTTATCTGAAACTGGGAACATTCTTACCATTTCGTTGTTAGGATTATAGGTGTGAAAAGGGACGGAAACGGTAGGGAAAAGGAGCTCCGAGTCCCAAATTTTTTCCCGATCCTACATAGACTGAATTTCTTTTGTCTCCTCTAGTCACTAACTTTCCAAAGAAAGCAGATGTCTGCAGTGCAATTTACATTCTTAATGTCTTGGAGCCTAGAAAGGACTTTGCGGACCCACAGGAGAAGAAAAAATTTGGCTTAATAAAAGTCGAGAATATATTTTGCAACGGCCATCAGTTCTAAACGATATCCCTGCAAGTAAAGGCTTTCTGCAAATAGAGGTACGTAATCAGTTTCGCATCAAAATTTAAAATGACTGGGATTAGTCTCTAAAGAAGTGCAGCGATGCGTCACTTAACATGGGAGAAGTGAAACTTTCTAATTTGATATCAGCTGAGTTAATATAAATTAAGTTGGCCATTTTAAAGACACTCAAGAACGTTTTATGTGAATTCGTACGACACTTAAGGCGCAGTCTGTGTTTGCAGATATCGCCATAAATTTCTGCGTGATGTTTCCTTCCTTTGATCGCGATCATGTGGAAGTAAGAGATACAAAGTAAGAAATGCCATGCGTTTCATAAAATTTGCTTGTTATTGTTATTTATTAGACTACTTCTTTAAAGGTGATCCCTTACTAAACGCCCGGGTTAAAGGTTTCTCTTGAATGAATCTTTATATTACTGCATATTTTGTCATTTTGTTGAAGTCTAAGCTTGTTTACTCCGGTAAATGTTTTGATTCGACAAAATAAACCCAGTGTAGATTCTACGTTTTTGTTCCCTCTTTATATGGGCTAGATTTCAAGTGCGTGAATTGAAATAATCTAACTGCAATTAATGACAGACTTTTCATATCGAAATAATTTCATTATCGTGGGTGTAATTTACTCAGGAAATGTATTTTCTTGTTTTGTCCAGAAAAAGCTTGCAAAAGACTCAGGAAGTCCAAGGCCCGAAATGTATGCTTCATTTTTCAGTTGCCGACATTCGGATAATCCTTCTCTTTGGGGAAATTAAAATGCTGTATTCTGTCATGGAACAATTAATTCGTTGCTTTGAGCCGTCCAACCGGGCCCAGGAAGTAGACTACGAGTAGTCTCTAATTTTGTCGATGGCGATTGTGGCATGGGGCGGAAGAAATACACACGTGCGCGCCCGAAATTTCGATGGACGCTTCCCTTTGCGTTGTGTCTCCTCGAAATTTCACGCGCGCGCGTGTGTACTTTGCCCGCCCCACAATCGCCATCGCCAAAAAATTAAAGACTACTCGCAGTCTACCCAGAAAGTTACTGGTGAAGCGAGTTACAGCTTAATCAACAAATGAGAGATGTTCACGTTAACCATCAACCAACCAGTTCCAGTGAGTTGATTGAAATGTTAACCGCCAAGCCATAAAAGGTAAAAGTCTATGTTTTGGACTGCAAATTGTAAAAGTCCGACTTCCAAGAAAAAAAGCCAGCAACTGCGGACCTTTATACTGGATTGCGAGCACAAAATTGAGTGCGAAGACGAGTTTCTTAATTTCTGACATCGATTTTTTAAAATGCTGCCATCGTTACAATTACCGAAACTTGAAAAACATCTTGAAGTATTTAATAAATTAAGTCCTGTCAAATTCAAAACAAATTATCCAAAAGAGCATAAATAACAAAAAAAAAAAATGAGTAAAATGACCAAATGAAGATCTGATGATTCATAGGTAAAAAAGCTTCCACTGCGAACCAACAAGTCCTATTCTCAAGATGTTCAAATCGTTCATTTTCGAGGCAATATATGTTTTCAGTTCGTACACATACCTGAGCCGGAGTAGGAGCTTGGTGTGATGAAAGAGTAATTTCTTTCGGTCTCGTCGTATTGGCAGAATCGTAGGTAATGGATAGAAAACATTGTTCAGCGTTAATTTAAAAGGAAAATTACCAAGGCCACATGGAAATATTCTGCTCCCAATTGACACCTTTAGCTTCAATTCTTTAAGACAGAGGACTGTGTTAGTAGTTCAGTAACACAGGCATGAATGTCATATTGAAAACTAAACAATACAAAACTACCTCCAAACACATTTTAGAACTTCTAATTAGACTTTTATGTTAATCTGTTCTCGAACAGTAACACAAATTTTAATTTATTCAGTCAAAAATGGTTGCTATGGCTTTCATGGTTTCGCTTGGTTTACCAATAAATCAATGATGTCTTGTAAAAAAGGGTCACAAAATATGCTATTCTAGAAAGTTGGGGTGTTTTGGGTGTGAATGCTAAATGCTTAAAGTTACTGTCCTTACAAATTTGAGAGATTTTCACGGTAACGGAGGTTCTTGTGGTGTATGTGCTCGGTTTGCAATTATATCATGTGGAAAAAGCTGTTTAGTTTAAAGTATGGTATCCTGGAAAATATGACTTATCTAGCTTTTGAGGTTGAAACGTAATTTAGCGTACCATTTCAAGGAATTTGTATGCGGGGAGTGATTTCCCTCTCCCCCTCCTGGCCTTTGGGACGAAAATGACCTCTCACCAATTCGTGGCCTAGCCCTAGAACTATTCCCAGTGATTTACTGTGTGCTAGTCTTTACTTCGAGTTGAATGAGTTAGTTCTCTTTCCTTCCCTCATCCGCAGCTGGGTCTGGTGGGGGGAGAGGGGAGAAAGGCTAGGGGCAATTTGATTTTCGTATACGGAGATGCTGGGCAGTGGTGTCAAAATGGTGGCAATCAGCTCGTTGCTCTCCTGATAGTTCTGTCTTTTCATACTGAAGCTTTCTTGGCGGTGAACGAAACAACTAAATGAATATTAAATATTAAGTTAGTAAACCAGCTTTCCAGACTGATTCGTTGATAGTAGTCCGTACTGTAGGTAACGCATTCAGCAGAGTCCCAGTCGATTCTGTGGTTTGTTTTTAAATGGTGCTCAGCAATGTGATTGTTGATATCACCATTTCTAGTCGCTCGTTTGTGTTCAGTCAGTCGGACGTTCAGATTTCTGCCGGTCTCACCAATATAAGTGGCCTGGCAGTCGCAGCATTTGATTTTATAAACTGCTCCCCGTCTGTCGCTCGGTTCGTCTTTGTCTTTAACGTTCGTCAGTAGCTGTCGTAAAGTAGTGATAGGTTTGTGAGCAACGCGGATGTTGTAGGGTTGTAGGATTCGTGCGATAGTTTCAGAAGTCCCTTTGATGTAAGGTATGGTTGCAGTAGTGACAGGTGTCGTAGAGACCGCCATCAACAACTCTACTATTGAACTACCACTACCTACAGACGATTTAATGGACTTACTGAACCTTTGTCTTACTTCTACGTATTTTCAGTACAACTACTATCAACGAATCAGTCTGGAAAGCTGGTTTACTAACTTAGAACAAACACCACTGAACCGTTGCCAACAGCTACCTGCACCTTACAAACGACTGATTGCTGACAATAACAAGACAGACAAACAATAGACAAACCGACTTATTTGACTAACAATAGACCAACGGACATTTGACTAACAAAAGACGGATCGAAACGCACCAATCACGTTCTACAGTCTTCACAGCCAATAACATCACGGCTTAACTGACAGACGACCAATAACATCACGAGATCGTCGACCAATCAGGACAACGACCAGAGACTTATAACATCTACTGACGATTCACAGTTCACTTGACTCTGATGATGACTTCCGCTCAGGTTGTCGAAACGTCAGTCAATGTCACCTCAAACAGTCCTTCTCAGGACTACACTCACCCGGACGATCACAATTTACCGAATTATGATATTCATTCCTGTAATAAACATGACCTAAATGAATTGCGTTCATTCAAAAGTAAAATAATTAGTTGCTTTTTTTCAAAGAAAAATTGAGTTTGGTTAAACTTGCTTTGTCGCAATGACACGTGAAAGAAATAAACAGGAAGTTCGGTTCAAGAATTTTTGTTTACAGAAGACAAGATAAAACCAGTTACAGTCTCATACTACGCTTTCAAAGAAACATTCTTTTTCAGCAATGAGAAAACTTCTACTCGATAAGGTTCGTTGTCTGGATTCAGTCTTGTTGTTTACAACTTCTCTCTGTGTCTATATTCCTGGCTGGATTTTCTTTGTTTGTGTTACAAGGAAGTTCTGAAGGTAAGCTAGTGGTTCAGTTGGGATAGCTGCGTCTGCCGTCATTTTGATAGAGTCCGAAACCACCATTTGCTATGACAAATTTTTCATGACAAAATTAACGATTTTATCGTGTACATAGGTTAACAAATATTCTTTGACAAATGTCTCTATTTGTGTGCGGCAATTACTTTTGGACAACGGAACAGCAAGCGTGCTCGGAGGAAAAGCCAGAAACATGGAAAAGGTAATTGAAAAACTTTATTCAAAAATGAAAGGCTTGCTTCTCAAATGAAGGCAAATGAAATTACAACATTGGGCTCGGTAGCAGTAGTTTTATTGCGACATGCAGCTGAAAATGCGTGCACGAGTTCGCCGATGGACCATTGAGGCTCGTAGTGTCCAAATACTGCTAAAAGCAAAGAAATTGCATGAAATGGCTAAATTACTTCGTTAAGCCCGATAAAAGCTCCAAGAAAACGAGCACGCGAAGGACCTAGGACGTAATTTTCCTCAAATCTTTGACAAGTTTTCTTTGACGATCCGTCTACTTGAGCAAATTTTCTTTGAGAAATGAAAACTGAGAAATGAAAACTGGCGTGCCAGTTTTCATTTGTCATTTGAAAATTTGACAAAAGTTCTCTTTTACACGAGCAAATAACACTTGTCGTAGAAAATTAGTCAAAGAAAATTTGCTCGTATGCATGGGGCTCGCTTCGCAAATGGGAATTAAGCAAACTTGTTTCCAGGGTCTCTCCTCTTCCCGTCTCTCGCGCTCCAGGGGACGGGAAGATGAGATACCCTGGGAACAAGGTTTGGAATTAGTGTAAGATAAGCTCAAGTACACAGCGGCACAGTCACCTTGTGTTTGTGTTTATTGCAAAGTGGAAACATAGTTGTGCTCATGCTTGTTGTGCTTGTGGGAACCAGGCTTAACCCCTCAAGCCCCAGTAGTGACAAGCATCTGATTTCTCCTCACAATATTTCTATTCGATCAAACATACAGGTCACGAGAATAAAGGAAATGATCACCAAACATAAAATTTCTTGATGTTTGTGCAAATTCTCTTAACGAGTACGATAAGAAATATATGGAGAACACTAAGGAGAATAAGTATATTAATATTGGGGCTTAAAGGCTTAAGCCCCTGTCACACCTCATAATTGAATCACAAAGGCTCAATTAAAACTTGCTTTGACTTTTGTCTTCTTTGGCTTCAGATTCCCCGTAACACCATATTCTTGAATCTAAAATTTGAAGCACAAAGTTCCAAACTCAATATCTTCTTCCTCAACATCCCTTATCCCTACATTTTTGTCCGAGTCCCTTATCCTGTCAGTCTGTAATAAGGCAATATTCATTAAGCGATTAAGACGGATTCCGCTCAACGTTCGAGTAACAAGTGCAAAAAATATTGACCAAAAAACTACTCATAGCACGGTAACATTTTAAATGCTATTTGAAACATCTCACTCTAGCTCACTTGCCCAAGTGACCTCGCGATGAAATTCTCAAGCATTCTCAAGAAAATTAATTTCAAATCTCTTAAAGGTATGCTAAAAACGGGCGCCATTCTGTTTTGAACTGACATGAAGCGTCTTTTTAATTGAAATATGGATAACTTCAAATCCAATTTTCTCTCGCGGGGTCAGCTTGGGAGCAAAAGTAACGATAAGTTCTTCTTATCTGTTCTCAAAATGTGACAGTGCTGCAAGTATTTTTTTGGTAACTTAATTTTTGCACTTACTGCTCGAACGTTGAGCGGAAATCGTCTTAAGTTATAGTAACGTTCAGTTTTTTTCTGTTTTCAGTGCAATTGTGTTCTGACTGATAACAAGAAAAAAAAATTCAATAACCTTCCGTATATTACAATGAAAATGTGAACAGATTCATACTCCTCGAAAGCGCGCGAGGGTCGCAGAAAGAACGTGGCATTTTCAGGCCAAACGAGAAAAAGGGTTTTTATTCTCGTCAATCCTTGTTTTCATCTGTCTCGGGCTGAAGGACGGTGCCTCCTTTTGTTACTGCGCATACGTTCCCGCATATCGGGTCTGGTCCGAGATATTTAAGTTTCTTAAGGAATTTGCCTACTAATACAAAGGTATTTTTGCTCGGTTTATGACTATGTGTAAAAAGCAGTTCTTACCAAAGGTCAACAGAACCCAAAAAGAAAATTAGGGTTAACCATGCATTTTTCAGAATTAATAGAGCTTAAATTTGGAAAGAAATTGCTATACATTCTTGGTATTTTGAAGCTTTTTTAAAATTATGGTTGCTTAATTATCTCCGAAAAATGCATGGTTACCTACATTTTTCTTTTAAGATTTCAATAACCCTTGCTAATATCTGCTTTTTCCCCATAGTCATAACCTTTGCAAAAATACCTTTGTATTAGGACGCACTGCCCTTAACACATTTAACCAACCAAATAGAGTTCAGTGCAATCCAGTGCTTATTTATTATGCAACTGTTTTTTTTTAAATCTACAGCTCTCGATATACTTCTGGGACAGTATAAAGCAAATCAATTCTATCATCACATCACCGGACCACAGGAAGGTTCAATGCGGTAGAGGAATGTTGTTATTAAGGATGTATGCCTGAAGCAATACTGCAAGCCTTACTGAAGAAACAGCTAACACACGGATTTCTTCAATGAGCCTTTAACTACTCTTCTCCAACTCCTCATCTGCCATTTTATTTAATTCTTTTGTTTGGAGTTTCATTTTCTGAATCTTGGAAGTCCAAGATAAGAAAGAAATTTGGAAAATCCGGCTCCATTTTGAAACCAAAAAAGTTTCAGCGGTGTCCGTAAAGTTCACGCGAGCGCCCGCCAGTGTAGCCGCTTCCAATTTTGGCGCGAAATTGTATTTTTCCCGCTACCTTACCGTTAAACAAATTACTTTCTCGTTTAACAAATGTAATAGTTTTACGTTTCGTTGTATTTCTGTTGTAATTTTCGCCTCTAAAGTCTGCAAAAAAAAAAATGCGAGTTTCACAAACTTTAAAAATACCTTTGTATTAGGACGCACTGCCCTTAACACATCTAATCAAGAGTTCAGTGCATTCCAGTGCTTTTTTATTATGCAACTGTTTTTTTAAAATCTACAGCTAGCGATATACTTCTGGGACAGTATAAAGCAAATCAATTCTATCATCACATCACCGGACCACAGGAAGGTTCAATGCGGTAGAGGAATGTTGTTATTAAGGATGTATGCCTGAAGCAATACTGCAAGCCTTACTGAAGAAACAGCTAACACACGGATTTCTTCAATGAGCCTTTAACTACACAAAGTGCTATATAAAAACAATATATTTCATCTAGAAAAAATGGGAAAACTGTGTGAAACACGGTTTTTCCAATCCTTTTCCTGATCTTTCGACTCTATCAAATCATACAGAAGAAAAGTATTGTGTAACGGTCTTGAATTGGTTATACAAATGTCGAACTTGTCATAGACCGTTTCACTGTGTAACGTGACTGTTAATAATAATAATAATAATAATAATAATAATAATAATAATAATAATAATAATAATAATAATAATAATAATAATAAAATATTTATATAGCGCCAATATCCTAAAAGTTCAAAAGCGCTTTACAGGAGTAACGTTAAAAATATTAAAAACAATAATAAAAAAAGTTGCTAAAAAGTTATAAAAATGCTTTTTTAAAAAGGAAAGTTTTAAGTTTATGTTTAAAAACGGACACTGAGGAGCTGTTCTTGATGTCAGAAGGCAGAGTATTCCAGAGTGTAGGAGCTGCCACGGAGAAAGATCTTGCGCCATATGTTTTCAAATTGAAATGCGGAATTGAAAGAAGGTCTTTTGAAGATGAACGTAGCTGACGAGGTGGAGTGTAAGGAGTAAGAAGATCGCGAACGTATGTAGGTGCCAGATCGTTCAGAGCCTTGTACGTGATGAGTAGAATTTTAAAGATGATGCGATAATTAACAGGAAGCCAGTGGAGATTTAACAAAATAGGTGTGATGTGTTCGTGTTTTCTTGAGAGGGTAATGAGACGAGCGGCGGCATTCTGGACGTGCTGTAACTTTTTTATTAGACAGTTCGGTAAGCCATAGAGTAAAGAATTGCAGTGATCCAATTTTGAAGATACAAACGCATGAACAAGTATTTCAGTAGTGGTGGATGACAGGTACTTTCTTATATTGCTGATATTACGGAGATGATAAAAAGATGATTTGCAAATACTTGCAATATGCTCATTGAAACGAAAATGATGGTCAAAAATGACACCAATATTTCTTGCTTTCTGCGAGGAGCGGATGGTCTCATTGACGACAGAGATTTCTTGAAGAATTGGTCTCGGTAGATGTTTAGCGGAGATCACTAGAAGTTCAGTCTTATCTTTGTTCAGTTTAAGACGATTAACCAACATCCAGTGATCAATCTCGTGTACACAGCGCTCAATGTTGGACACAGCTAAATCCCTATCACCGGGTAAAGTTGGCTGAAAGGACAGATAAAGTTGTGAATCATCAGCATAAAAATGATAACTCAAGTTGAATTTCTTAACAATGTCAGAAAGGGGTGAAGTGTAAAGCAGGTACAAAATGGGTCCCAACACTGATCCTTGTGGAACACCACACTGAAGAGCATGATTCAAGGAAGCCCCGCCATCCACGGACTCATACTGCATGCGATTGGACAGATAAGATGTAAACCATAATAACGGCATGCCGGTAACTCCAAAGCGCTGTTGTAGACGAAAGAGGAGAATATCGTGGTCAACAGTATCGAAAGCAGCAGAGAGGTCCAGAAGTAATAAAATTACCGTTCTACGATTATCAATGGCTGTGAGAATGTCATTATGCACGCGAATGAGAGCCGTTTCTGTGCTGTGATACTGTTTGTAGGCAGACTGAAATGACTCGTTCAGATTGTTTTTGTTAATATAGGAGATCAGTTGGTTAGCAACCAACTTCTCAATTGCTTTGCTGAGAAAGGTAAGATTCGAAACAGGACGATAGTTTGAAAACTGCGTGTGATCCAGAGAAGGCTTCTTAAGGAGAGGACGTAGCTTAGCAACTTTTAGTTGAGAGGGCATTTGGCCAGATTGCAGCGAAGTATTAATAATCTTGGTGATAAATGGAAGCAGTGTGCTCAGAGCGTTTCTTGTGACATAGCCAGGAAGAGGATCAAGATCACATGACTTGGAAGATATTTCACAACACATTTGCGGACTTCATCAACATTTACCAAACTGAACTCATTAAACGTATAAGGACAGACCCGGTTGACTTCGGGAACTTGGTGGATGAGAGCTGCATTATCTAAGTCGACCCGTATTTTGGTGATCTTATCGGAAAAGAACTCGACGAACTTATTTGCGAGATCCAAAGGCGAGTTGCAGGGCGGATATGGTGTATCACACTTTCTATGTAATAGACTGTCAATTGTCTTGAAAAGTAGTTTATAGTCCGACTGATTATCACTGATTAGTTTAGTGTAGTAAGTTCTCTTGGAAGAACAAATTAAGGAGTTGACGGCACGGCATTGATCAATAAACAACTGGCGATCGACTGGAAGTTTGGTCCTTCGCCAACGCCGCTCCAGTCTCCTGCGATCTTTCTTCAAGTTGTTTATTTCTTCAGAATACCAAGGTGCAGCCGGACGCAGAGTAATTGTTTTGGTTTTAACAGGAGCGTGGATATCAAGTATGGAACTTAGAACATCGTTATACTGACTGATTAGATCATCAAGGCATGGAAGCGGTGTGGCAAAGAGACTCGAAAGACTAGA
Organism: Siderastrea siderea; assembly: GCA_964030785.1. Lineage (NCBI taxonomy): Eukaryota > Metazoa > Cnidaria > Anthozoa > Scleractinia > Rhizangiidae > Siderastrea > Siderastrea siderea. The sequence continues at coordinate 20,139,795 of OZ034967.1, forward strand.
ATTCGTGACATCAGAACCAAAACTATCAAAGTCAATGGAGCGAAGTTTTCTAAATGTGATAAGCTTCTTGTCAAACACTGGCTTTTTAAGCATCAGGTGAAAGTGAACGGCGGCATGATCAGATATAACAAAAGGGGAATCAATTGACAGATTTGAAACAATGTCATCATCCGATCTAGTGATAACAAGATCCAAGGTGTGACCTTCTTTATGTGTAGATCCAATTGTGTGCTGATTAAGATTGAAAACATCCAACAACTGAAGGAATGCGGCTACGTGTTCAGAGTCACAAGTATCAACATGAAAGTTGAAATCGCCAACTATTAATAAGCTACCAGGAATAGTAACGTATTGTTCCAAGAACGTGAAGAATTCATCCAGGAATATAGCAGGTGTAAAACCATAAGTATTCGAAGGGGGTGGACGATAAACAATGACAATTCTTATACTTTTATCAACCGAGTTCAATAATAATTCGATGTATTCGAACAAAATAAATTTCCTGTATGGCTGTAGCTTGATATTAAAGCATGATCGAAACAACAAGCCAACTCCACCACCACGAACAGGGCCAGATCTTGGAACATGATGAAATGAATAGCCTGTAGGACATAGATCGCGAATAATAAATTCATTATCAGTTTCTGATTGCAACCATGTTTCCGTGACAGCAAGTAGATCAATGCAATGATCAGCAACAAAGTCTTTGATGATAAGAGTCTTGTTGTTTACTGAACGAGCGTTTAGAAGGCAGAAATTTACAGGGCGAGTCGCCGATGTATTTCCTTTTTCCAACGGTTTACGCGGTATTATTGTTAAGTTGCTGTGGTTTGAGCAATTAGAATTCTTTCTGGAATATGCAGATTTTGATCGGGAACTTGGATGAGAAACCAAAGTTTGAATATTATATGAGTAGCGCATTCTTTTCTCCTGAACCTTCCTTCCAGCTCTAGATCCCCTAAATCTTCTTTGACGGACATTGCCTTGAAAATGCAAATTTCGTGAACAGTTCCAAAGAGGGCTCAAAACAAATTGCACTGATGGCGAAGCAAGTGTAGAGTTGTAATAGACATGATTCGTCATCTTTAAGGAAGAAAACATCGAAGACCTGTATCCTGGATTGACATCATGTTCACGATGTATTCCTTCAGTCAAAGAAGGAGTCGGACCAGGATTAGATTCGACATCCATGTGGATCGTCAGGTCCATTGTCGAAGGCACGGCAATCGAAAGATGACCTCGTTTGTGCCATGTACAAATCGAGCGTGCAAGTTTGATCTTACTGTCCGCAGTTGTAACGATCCGTGGAAGACCATAAAACTTCGAAGATAAGATAAGAGTGATTTTAGAAAAACGAAGATTGATGTCAGGCAAACAAAAGTGAAATGAAAAACAAATAAAGATCGAAAAAATCGCGGGAGCAAAGAAACGTGTTGCAGCCATCTTGGGCGCATTTACATACGACTGTTGGTAGTAGAAGAAAGAACTTAGCTATTCTCGAAATTGTAGGGGTGCTAAAACAGGCATAACGGAATGGTGTGCATTTCAGCTGTCTTGTTAAGTGTCTTTCATTTACAAAAAACAATGCTTATCATTTATTTCGTCACATTGTGAGGTTAAGGTTCAACTTTAATGTTCACAACAGCCACATATACATTTTTGAGTGAATGAGGTTACAAAAATTAACACTGGGTTCCAGAAAAATCGCTTTTATCGTTAGTGAAAAGGCACTGGGAACAACCTTTTAAAGATGACGCAATAGGCGCGCTGTGCATTATTTGGTTGTGCTGCGATAGAGACGCTTCCTACAGTAACAAAGGTGGCTAGCCTGGATTTTGTAAGACCATACCACTCATCATGTAAACAGCTGATACTTCACAGTAAGAACTCGGTAGGGCTGGCGACTTTACCCATCTACTACACATTGAACAAACATTTCAAAAAAGTTAGTTTGATCAACTTCTGTGTTACCATAGCAGCACAATGATGACGCCATGCATTTCACATTACATATCTCCCATTGTCTCGAAATCTAGACATAAACTTTGAAAACGACCTAATGTCCTAGCAGGCCACATGTAGGTCTTCCCGATTGAAAAGTTTCAAGAAATTCTGTAAGAGTGTTTTCGAAAAAAATTTAGGTTGCTTATTCGTCAAAACCAGTGCTCTCCAGTCGAATTGAAATAACAGTTTCGCGGTATATTATACCTGCAGCATAGGACTTCTTTCCAGGAGAATTTCTCACAATTTCCTTTATTCGATTTTCTTCGATGTCGCAATTAGTGATACCCTAAGTAAGTCCATTTTACTGCAAGTAGAAAACGTTTTGTTACGGTTACGGGAGCTGTAACCGAAAAACTAGCCGATGGATTTTTTCTTAACCAAGTAATCTGAAGTTTAACATGTGCAACTCCATCTCCGTAAATCTCAAGTGCATTGAATCATTTTAAGGATATGAAATGGAGCCAAGAATTTAGGGAACTTTTACATTTATCCACGAGACTGTCAATGCCGTATTATTGTTGACAGCTGATATCTTTCGGAATTTTTTCTTTTGTCTTTATTTCACATACTTGCGTACGACTGCCAAAACTTTTTTCGTGAGAATTTTTTTTTTTGCTTAATGTCAGAGTATATTACGTATTTTTAATAGAACACAGCTGGTTGTGGCGCGGTTTTAATAGAATCAAACTGTAACCGTGATTTTTGCTTTAAAAAAGAATTGGACCTTCTCCGAGTTTCTATATTCAAGCAAGGGCTATTTTGCGAAAATCTGAGAATGGCTACCGGTAGCGTGTCTACAGCCTTATGCTAATTGCCACTGTACAAAGAGTAAAACTGAACGCGCATTCCTGCAGTGGTTCATAAATGTGCTGAACATAGACAAAAGAGAAATTTCTGAAAAAAGATCAGCTGTCAACAGATAATATGGACTGGTGGTTTCATGAAGGAAGGTAAAAGTTTCCTACATTTTTTACGTTATTTCCATGCCTTATAGTGATTCAATGCCCTTGAAATTTACGGAACAAGTGTAGGATACCTTGAAGATTAGATTAAAACGTTGACAAAAAAATCCATCGACTAGTTCTGGAATTAGGGCTCCCGTAACAAAGATGTTACTACTTGCAATAAAATGAGCATACCTTAGGCAATACTTGTAGCAACGTCAAAGAAAATCAAATCAAGGAAATTGCGTGAAATTCTTCTGGTAGGTAGTTTTACGCTACAGCTATAATATGATGTGAAAACGTCGTTTCAATCCACGTAGAAAACATTGATCTACACCAATTAACAAAAGAAAATTCGGTCTTTCATTTTTTTTCAAGGAAAATATTCAAGCGGATTTTTTTCGCAAATGCTCTCATAAAATTTCTTGAAACTTTCCAGACAGGAAGGCGTTCATGTGTCCTATAAGGGACATAAGGTCGTTTTCACAGTTTAGGTTTATATAGATGTCAAGGAAATTGGAGATATGTAAAATATGTGACGTCACGGCTGTGTTGCTATGGTGTCAATCAAACTAACTTTTTCGTAAAGTCTGTTCAATGTGTAGTAAATGTTTAAAGTCTCTAGTCCTATCAAGCTCTGACAGTGAATCATCAGCCGTTGAAATGTTGGGTGGTATGGACTGAAAAAAATCAAGGCGAGCCACCTTAAATAAATAAAATAGTCTTCATAATACCTGTAAAAACCCCACTAATTTATACGTGGAAATTAAAACAAAACAAAGAAAGAAACTTAGAATTCAAATTAAACGGAATCTTTGCAGCAGGCATGCCATCAACAAAAATAGGTCAAGTTTAAGAACATTTATACCGGCTAGTAATGTTTGTTTTTTTCATTTCTTCCAGAGTGATTTAGAGGGAAATATTATAAACTTTACTTGTTTTCGAGCTGTTTACGACAGTTACTGACAAAGTCATCAAAAGATAACATTAACGAGAGAATATTACACGGCTGTTCATTATATCGTAGGATATCAAATCAGTGACTTGATATCGCTGGAAATCAGGATAGTCGACAGAGGTTGTTTACCATTAACTTGACAAACCGTTTGGTCCATGGATTGTGTTTATAGCGGTTCGCCGAATCTCCAATTGGAAATTAGGATAGAGATTTGCCCTTTTCATCTACCAGAATTTGGACGGTGAGCCTGGAACCAAACTGAGTGGCACGCGTCAAATTTGGCGATGGAAAGATGGAAAGAAGTAAATTTCCGTTCGCAAATTTCCGTTCACAAATTCCGTTCTAAAATAGTTGACAGTTAGAATAGTCCAGTTTTCCAGTTCAGCAAGACCGCTGGATAAAAAGACAAAAGGCGCATTTATGGACGGTCAGCCTCAATCTGAAGTAAAATATTCACGGATACCAGCGAGAAGATAAACTATTTAAAACTCCGTGTAATGTTTTTATTTTAAAAATTCAGCACTTTCCTGCTGGTATTTGTGAATATTTTACTTCAGAGTGAGACTCGAAGCTCGAAACTCGAATATTCTGGATTACCTTTTGAGAAAGACAGACCAAAAACTACTTTCCATTTACATTCCAACCGAAATTCTCGAAAGAGTAATTGGTAAAGAACCAGAGCTTCTGATTTGCCTTTTTCCAATGTGACGTTTATCTGCGGTGCTGCCTCAAACCACGTTAATCTACCGAATTTTGTTCCCAACAATTTAGATAAGACCAAAATATCAAGATATAAAGATATAATGAAACAGAAGTATATCACTCAGTGGCGGCATTCAGTTAATTATACAAGGAAATTAGAGTTTTATAATACGTTTAAACATTGTTATGAAATTTCAAGTTTAAACCTAACTAGAAAAACAATCAATAGAAAGGCTCTGGTAAAATTACGCGTAAGCAATCATAAACTTATGATCGAAACTGGAAGGTATAACCAAACTCCTCACGACAAAAGGTTATGTCCAGTTTGTGACTCCAATCCAATTGAAGATGAAATTCACTTCCTCTGCTATTCACTTCCTCTGCTATTATACTTAGAAATGAATTTTTCGCTCAAATACAAAGTCATCTCCATAATTTTCAGCAGCTATCTTACTCGGACCTGGTGATTAAACTGATGAACTCCGAAGATATTTATCTTAATTTACGATTGACGAATTATATTTCATTATTGAATAATTTGCGTGACAGTATCCTGTCATCTAAGAATGATGTCACTTGATTATCTGTTATTAATATCATAATAATTATTTCTTTTTCTTGTTGTTCTTGTTTTAACGTACCTTTTGCAATACTGTAAATAATTATAGTCATGCAAATAAAGGTTATTGTTATGTTATGCCTACAAGTGGGCACAACGAGCTTCCTCCAAAAAGTCTTATTTTATGTTAACCCCCCCCCCCCCCCGAGGAAGACCCGTAGAAAAATGATGGGGTGATTCTCATACCGTATAAGGAGCAAAATTTGTGGACTGGTACTACTCAGAATGCTGAAATCGGAGATGTCCGGCATTAGAGCTATAGCGGTACCTTTTAGGGTAATATATAATCCGAAAAAATATGAGAGGAACTACTTGTCAGTCAACTGATTTTTATTTTTGTAGCATTTATTTGGCACCTCTTAGGGGTGGAATTGTTTGGCGCCACGCCCACAAAACGCGATTCTGATATCGATTCTTTTTTGTTTTAATTTCTGACGATCACTCCAAGACGGTATTTTTATGTATGAAATTTAAAATTAGTAACATGTATCCAACCCCTGGCATATTGGTGGGACGCACTAACTGCTGAGCCCTGGGGAAGACACGTGGGCAGTGAGATCATATTTATTTAGTTTATATGTCATATACCTAGGCACAAGTATGCTACATACAAACCTAGTAACTGAAATGGGGAAGAAAATGTTTCACTCTGATACGTTTCGTGCAACCGTCCGTTAACAGACAAGTAGTGTCTTATACGGAATGCTTGGAAAATTTGATGCATCTTTGCGAGGATCGCTCCCAAAAGTAGAACCGACTTCGTATTCTCGCAGCGAGTCTCACAGAAATATAATAAATAAGAAAGTAAAATATATAATAAAGCAAGAGATGTTCATTTCAGGGAATGTTACACTAGGCAATTTTTCGTACAACTTGTATGCCAACGACATTGCAAGACAAGTTGCAAGAAAAAACTGCCTAGTGTAATGGTGCCTTAACAAGCTAGCTACGGGTCTTTTCGAAACTTAGTTGTTAGCGCATCCGTCGGCAGGTGTGCGGAAGACCAAGGGTTCAACCCCCCTAAGAGATCAAGATTCTTCTTTCATTGTCACATGTTCGTAAAACAGGTTTCATGTTAATACCGTTGCCAAACGTTCTTTAACATCTTTCTCTTGTTCGTTGGACTCTGCTTTTCACTGGTAACGTAATAGTTCGCTCTGCGGACATTAAGTTGTGCGTTATAGTCGAAATACTCAGCGCGTTCCGCTTATTATTTGGGAATGACTTTCATTAATCGGGAACGGTTTGATTTAGGAAACGCGAACTCTGAAATTCACAACCCAAGTGATGACCGCTTTTGTTTCCCACCGACATCGATCTCAGACGTTTTTTGAGGGGAGGGGGGCGGGGGGAGGGTTGGCCCGTTTCATGGGCCATTGAAAATGATCATGGGATCACAAATTCGGTGACCACAAGCTGACCCTAAGATCAGTAAACCTGAAAATACTATGAATCTTGCAATCATCATAAATACTCTCAAACTGTAACGCCGTTCCTGAAAAAAAAGGTCGCCCTATGCTAGTTTTGTAAATATAACCTTAGAGAAAAATTCAGGAAAAGTCTTATTTGAGGTCGAGATTTGTTACGGCGAGTAAAAATTCATTCATCGAAAGTTGAGCGATGCCGATCTTTACATCTTTGCCGATCTTGCAGTCCATAAACTTGTGATCCCGCGGTTATTTTTTTCAAACCGCTGAGTGAAATCAATGGTCCGTGAAGGGAGCTTAAAAAAATCCTTCTTAACGGACGTTTGAGATCCGATCGTACGCCGACAGGTAGCCTAGCGGCCAGCCATGAATACCAGAAACCAACAAAGTCATCGAAATCTATCATTCATGGTGGGCGACCTTGACCTTTTGACCCCGCTGAGCTGAGCTTCTAAAGAACCGATGCTATGATCTGATGACTCGAAGGTTTGCCATTTCGGCGATTCTCTATTTTAGAGATTCCCTATTCTAGAGATTCCCCTTTTTAGAGATTCCCTGTTTTAGAGATTCCCTAACTTAGAGATTCCCGATTTTAGAGATTCCCCGTTTTAGAGATTCCCTATTTGAGAGATTTCCAGTTTTAGAGATTCCCTATTTGAGAGATTCCCCGTTTTAGAGATTCCCTGTTTTATAGATTCCCTATTTTATAGATTCCCTATTCAGAGAGATTCCCCGTTTTAAAGATTCCCCATTTTAGAGATTCCCTGTTTTAGAGATTCCCCCGTTTTAGAGATTCCCTATTTTAGAGATTCCTCATTTTAGAGATTCCCTAGTTTAGAGATTCCCTGTTCCCCGTTCCCCATTCCCCGTTCCAGCTTTTAGAGATAGCCACTTTCAAATTGAATATTGTAATGTTCCAACACTCACTACTATGCTCCATTATAATTAACATGAAAATAAATAAAATACCACAGAAAACAGGTTTATGTTGGTTACAAGTATAAATGAAAAGAGTCTAAGGAGACAGCCGACAATTTTGTAGAACTGGAACTGCTGGAAGCCATGTTTTTCTACTTTGCAACCAGGCCTAGTCTTAAAATGTGGTACCTGGGCCGGTGTCTTGTGTGGGAATCCCATGGTTTTGGCAAAGTTCAAAGAACAAAGAGCCGCAGAAACTTTGCACTATTATTCCAGCATAATGCTCGATGCTTTTGCCTCACTATTATGCTCAAAGTTATGCCGGCATAATGTGGACAACCCTATCCAACAGTAGCCTTGTTCCAAATAAGGAATGATGATTGGTTTATTATTGACATCTGGCGAATGTTCACGTGCAAGGAGCAGATTGTTGGCGGCTTGACGTATGTGACCTGATCTGTGTTCGCTCAACAAATATAAATTGCAAGTACTTTTATCCGCGAAGAAATGGTCTGCTGTTATTCAACTGTGAAGAATAATTTCATAAAAACAAGTGTGCTGTAAATGCACAAGAAAAGTTCCTGAAAATTGAGAAAAATTCCATGTAATGTCAAACTGCCTGAAACCAACAGCCGCCAACGGTTTCGTATTTCGCGTGTGAACTTTTGGCTGATGTAAATAACAACCCGATCAACATTCGTTACTTCGAATGAGCCTACCGTTGGAAGATTTCAATCGTCAATTTGAAAGTGGAATTTTGATTCCAATAATGCAATGCTTTCCCGATTAATGAAAATCGTTGCTAAATAACGAGCGGAACGCGCTGAGTATTTTGACTATAAAATTATGAGGATTTCAGTCGTAAAACAGGATTTAGAACTTAATTACCACTTCGTATTTTTGCTCAAACTGATGTTGTTTAAATTGGCTTTGTCGGCTCGTGTTTGTTCTTCGTTTTCATGGTCCGACTAGTTCTTCCTTTGTTGTTCCTTTTAAGGATAATTAAAATTATCACTTGAAAATTTAACATTGAAAAGACTATATTTCGCGACATAAGCTTTGCAATTGTTGGAAAATTATTGGCTTTTTCTTGTAATGAATATGCGAAGTTCTTCCTTATCGTTACTGAAATTTTTATTTAAAAACTCCCGAAAAACTCGAAAATTTGATGCTTTGAAAATCTCCACATATTAGTCCCACATATTCAATTCTTCTGGCTGCTACAAAAGCTTGGGTTTAACGTTTATTTCTTGTTTCATTTTTCCTGAATCTACCAGCAGGGCTTTGACAAATAAATTTATCTGCGCCCTAACTAGCTACCATAATATTGGCACCGGATACTTAATATTCAGCTTTGTGTCCTTTCCGAAATTAAACATTGATAACTTGCTTGAGGTTGAAAATTGCACTGCACGTTTTGGCAATTATAGATCAACTAAGGATGCTTTTAGGGAATTGAGTTGTAGTAAGGTTCTCGCTTATTTCTATAAACATGCCGAATTATGTTTTCGCAATTGTAAAAATCCTTAACTTTAAAACCACCGAAACGTCCACAATAGTAATTGAATGTTCTCAATTATATTTTGGGAAAAATTAAAAAGCAAATAATACAAGGGAAATTACCATAGAGTTCATCTGATTTATGTATCTCGTAATGGTCGCTTGTTATGATTTCGTCTGCGTGATTAAGAGTTAGTATCTCAGTGTACAGCTTCATAAACTGCTCAATAGTTTTCACTTCAACGGTCACACATTGTCTTATCCACAGAATACCTTACACAACATAATAAACACATTACAGAAAAGCCATACTCGACAGCTTTCACTTGACTGCATGGTCACAGCTATTAAGGATTTCATCTATCAGCTATTAGCCGGCCGCAAGAGGATTACGATGTTACATCCGGGGCTGGTAACTTTGATTGTTTTCCTTGCAGCTGACGCACCCAAGATTTCCTTTCGACGGAATATGCGTTCGGAAAGCTGACATGGCTGGGATTTAACCGTGATAAAAGACAAGAACTTTCTTTGGCGAGGTGTCCAGATGAACTTTCGCAGCATCGGAAGATTAACTTATTTTGTTTTCGGAAGGAAAAATATGTCGGTTAAAGTGCGAAATAAGCCAGCCAGCGTTTTCGGGAAGCTAAGAGAAGTTTGAAAATTCAGGCAATGAGTTTCCGATCTCTAAATCTCTTGCGACTTAACATTTTCAGCTTAAGAATCCCATTAACCATCTCTAATCAACCTATTTTCGCTTACATAAATGTGCCTTAGAAGGCCCTCAAACAAACTGAGAAAACTACCAGCATCCTGCATTCTCTTAATTTTTACTTATAGAACAGCAAGCTACATTTATATTTTTTCCAGAGTTTTAAAGCTCAGGACAGCTGTTGTATTCATGCTATTCTTTTGAATTCCTCCATTCATAATTCCGAGTTCGACTTCACCAACTTTTCTTCGCGAAACTCCCTTGCTGATCGCACGGCTAAAATTCGTCATATTCATAGACTCATTTATCCGTCTCTTCGGAAAAATATAAATCTTTCTCCTATTCAAAGTGTTTTGACCAAGAGTACTTCGCGGAAAATTGGCCCAATTATAGAAACTCCGAGATTTCCTAGCAATGTCTTTGATACCTCTGCGAACTGTCGTGTTGAAAACTGCAAATAAAACGGGGTTAATAGCGCAGTTACAGTGCGCCATAAACAAACGCCAGAAACGAAAGCTACATGGCACTTTGCTAAAGGCGAGCTGTGCTAAGAAGTACGTTATCCAACAGACAAGAAATACCAAAGTAATAATTAACATCATTTTGATGACGTTGCGGGTAGCCTTTCCCCTGGCTCTGTTCAATCGCATAGCTGTGATCATGCTTTCCTGACGCGGGGCAGTTTTGCCTGTTTTAAGTATGGTCACTATGGTTGTATAAAAGCTGAATATCGCGAGCCAGGGAAGAGCATAAAACGTTACCAGGAGAAAAGTGTAGTAGATCTCTCGCGAGTTCTCGTTGTTGAACGCGTTGTTTAGACTTGAACCACAAACTTGCCTACCCTGGGAGATTTTCGTCCGCAGGGCTATAAGATATGGTAGCCGGCCCACAATTGCCAAGGCCCACGTTAAGAAGATGGCGAACTTCGCAACTTTGGCGTTGAAAAGATTTTTCATTGGAAAGACCACAGCTCAGAATGTATCGAAACTCGATTCAAGAAGCGTTAGAACCGAAGCAAGGATCGCAACTCCGTGTAGAAACGGGACAATCTTGCACAAAGCATAACCCATATTGCCATCAACGAGCCAAACGGTACCAACCAAGAACATAGGGATCAATCTCGGCATGTACGTTGTTGTGATGACAAGACTCGCCACGGCCATGTTCGCTACACTGTAATTGATAGTTTTGCGAGCCCTTCCATACTTGCGGAGGACAGCGATGATCAAAATGTTCCCAGCCAGTGATGCTAGTATTAGAATACTGTAAGCGATTATTCGTCCCAGTTTAACCGAGAAAGGATCGTTGACGTAACAAAGCGCTGTGAATACGCTTGTCTTATGTTCTCGGCTTATGGAAGTGTTCTTTGCAGTGAAGTTCATTTTCTGTGAAAGAGGAAGAAGAAATCAACGTTAGACAACCGAATTGAACAGGGGTTTAAAAAGGTTTTATCTCGACTTATCTACTTTAGAAAATCTCCTTGAAGCGCACAATGTTAACACCATGAGGTTAAGTCAGCAAGGTTCTCGATCGTGAATCAATCTCTTGAAAGTGCATGTTGATCGTGAAATACGTCGGACAGGAACCTCAAATCAAACGTGCAGTAAATATTGATAAATTTGAAAAACTTCCTCTATCTTAGTTTTTGGTGTCAAACTGAAAAAACCAGATTGGTGTAAAATTAATAACTTTGTATTCCTGTGAAGCTGTATCTTTACGGGTAATTACTACGCACAAAAGATTGAAATCTCCCTCACTTGAATCGATGTTGTTGTTTCTTGGGGGTCTATTACTTACATTTTCTCCCTCTGACAGATTTTCTGTCTAGAAGGCACTAATAAATTTAATTAATGTGCCAGTTGCCCTCACTGTTTTTGTCTGCAGCTTATTTTTGTTTTCCGTTAAATCATTTGAGTGGACAACTGAAAAATCTTTCTGCTGGATATTATTTAATAAATGGAACAAAAGATTTAACATGTTTGCGATTGAAATTTTTTCCTTTATGGATGTACTGAGAATTTTCTTTTGTAGTGTTGAAAATTTATGATTGATTACTTTTTCTCATGGCCACCTGTCCAGACTAATTTGCTTTCTTATATTTTGAAGCCGAATCACTGGATCTTTTAGTTGAGGACCATAGAAACGACATCTACTAAGAGTTACAGACATTAAAGTTGATTTCCAGTCCGTACTGCGCAAGCTCAGCCCCGAATTGTTTGTGAGCCTCACATGATGGAATGTTGTCTTCGCGACAATAAAAAAAAAGATAATTTATGAAATAGAGTGCAAGTTTGGAGCTGTACGAAAATATTTCCACATGGAGAAATAATTAGACTTTAATACTTCGTCATTTTCGGAAGAATCTTCCTGTAACACATCGTGTGTTCATCCACAGGCTTGCGGTTCCTCGTGCTCGATGGCAACTGGAAGTGCAGAACTGCTGGGCACTACTACACAGGCAGCCATTTCTTCCTGTTTCCCTTAAACAAAACCCAGTACATGTACACACCGAGATATTATCTCGTTTTGGCTGCGCAGCCACCCCAAAGTCTTTTTCTTCAATTTCACCGAGAGTAAAGCTCACATCCATGATGGCGGGGGACAAACATTGTAATTTCACCTTATGTAAGACGTCACGAATTGGTACATTTCATAACGGTCGTACATGACATGAGTAGTTTTCAAAACAAAAAACCAAAACAAACCGTTAAGCCTGCGCAGTACGGACTGGAAAACAACTTTAAGGTTTACATTCCTCTTTTTGGGCTAATTTCTATTAAGCCGTAAATTGAAATTGCTAACTGGACCAGTTTAAATTATCGATTTTTTATCCCACGTTTAACAAAAAGAAACACGTGGCACCGAAACAACTTGCACTATTACTTGAAAAAGTGTCAGAGAGGGCTAGCCAATTACCGTAACAAAATTCCAGACTCAAATATCTCGTTGGCGCTGGCGTTAAATTGCTTCGAAAGCTTAATGAAACCTCACTAAAAGCCATGATTGCAAAAGCATAATATCTTAAAAGCATAATGTCATAATATCTTTCTTTCGGCCATCGGACGTATCATTGGCAAGATCTAGTTTTTTTCATGGGGAATGTGGTATGTTTTTATTCATCTTGTTTTGTACGCAACTCAGCTTTTAAGGAAACTACTTCCACCAATTTTTCCAATTTTGCACGATTTTCGAGAACTGTAAAGCCTGTGAAACTAGTAAAAGGCGTTTAATTAAATGGATCTTTTTTTGTCAATGGAGACATTTGTCGCGGGGAGATCTTAACCTGCCATGTAAATAAATACAGCGCATATTTTTTGTTTCCGGCACGTTGATTCATGCTATACCGTGCCTATAGCCGCCCCTAACATCCTCCTGCAAGGGAAATTTTTAACAGGCGACACCGAAAATTCAAAAGTTCTGTTTTAGCCCCCAGAACTTTTTAAATATTTTTTCGTTAAAACCCATGACGTGGGTACTCTGTGGTACTTTCGCTCGAGTAAGAAATGCCACCGTACAGTCACGTGCAGCAACTTATCAATTGCAAACAACCTGATTTGGAATCTCCTTGCCCTAAGCTTCCAAATGGTATATATCTGAAAAATTCCCCAAGGGGGGGGGGGAGGGTTTCACTCGCTGGCCCACGGACTATAATTAAGGGTACAATAGCCCTATTTACAGAGGCAGAGACGGCACCGAAGGGTCAATTGTGTCCCATTGTAGTTTCTGATGGGGTCATTCTGCCTCAGCTGCGACCAAAATAGCTCCAAAGTGGGCTGTATCAGCTCCAGGGGCCTCAGGGCTGATTTGGCATATTGGGGCTGAAACAGATCCTTTTAATTTACAGTGTATGCCAGCTATTAAAAAATTCCCTTTAAGAAAAGTCAGAAGGGACATGCATTAACATTAACGGAAACCTTCAAAACATGGTTCACTCTTAGCAAAAATTGCTACCGTAGCATCTCTGTTACTCGAAAACCCGATAAGCATAAGTGGAAGCCTGAGGAAAAAAAATTACACATCCCTGTGCTTTATGATTATTTCTTTAATCCCGTTTAGTTTCACGTCGATTTCTTCACTGGTGAAAACTTGGTTTAAACTAAGATACTTCAGTAGGAGCTAAAACAGTGGAGATAAAACATATAAACAACTCTTGATGTTGCATAAGCTCGATCAATATCGCGTCTCATTTTGCATTAGCCACTGTACAATGTTATTAATAATACTGGCGATAAATATAGATTACTTCATAGAACGTGGACCAAAGTGCGGCGTACGGAGTTTTCTTCAGTCACGAGTTCTGAAACTTCGGAAAACGAACAAGCGAGGCTTTGCGAATTTTATCTTTGCTCTGTACAGTGCAATACAGAAGCAGCAAAATTCAAGAATCCAAAATACGAAAGCACGAGCACTCAAATGACTTTCGAGAAAAGCAAAAGAACAAACTGACGGTCTCCGGCAATTGCTTAAAAGAGAGCATGGCGAAACAACGCTCAAGAATTAAACAATATCCTTCCCGATTCAAAACATGTAGAAAAATCGGAAGAATTCACGGGCAGTAAAAATTACTTACACAAATGTGATGAGTATAATCTCTTTTGCTCACTAATCACTGTCTGAATCAATCGCACAAAGCCTGCGTTTCGAGCTCCATCACTGGTGAAAACTAGGTTTAACTAAGATACTTTAAAGGAGCTAAAACAGCGGAGATAAAACATATAGACACACTTGATGTTACGTAAACTCAATCAATATCGCGTCTTATTTGCCATTAGCTACTGTACAATATTGTCAATAATACCGGCGATAAATATAGACTACTTCATAGAAAGTGCTACGTACGGAGTTTTATTCGCGAGTTGTGAAACTTCCCGAAGTGGAAAGATCGAGGCCTTGCGAGAGAGTGAGTGAGTGAGTGAATTTTTGTTCTGCCAGTGTATACAGATGCAGCAAAAATTTGAGAATCCAAGGTACATTGTGAAAAGACCGGTCTCCGGGAACTGCTTGAAAGTGAGCCTGTATAATCAACGCTCACACATTTTAAAAATAATACCCTTCCCGATTCAGAATATCTAGAAATATCGAAAGAAATCACAGGCAGTAAAATTTACTTACAAAAATGTAATGAGTAGAACCCCTTTTGCTCACTTATCACTGTCTGAGTCAATCACACAATGCCGGCGTGTCTAACTGTGCAGAGACAAGTTTTTCCCCTCCAAAAACTCTTGAGTAAAGATTCGTGTCTACTCAGGTTTTGCTCAAGGTGTTTTTTTCTTTGCTTGTCCTTTTATAAGGTCCTCTAAGGAGACAGAAAGTGAGACAAAGCTTACGTGTGGAGTGAGACGAAGCTTGCGTGTGGAGTGAGACAAAGCTTGCTTGTGGACTCCCTCGGCTACGCCTCGGGAGTCCACAACATTTTGACGGCTAGATGACGAAAATCGTGGGAAGTAAGAGGCCATACCACGGAAATTGTTTCTCACGCAATAAATCGATCACGAGCATTCGCGACAAGCAATCATGACGGAAGCCGTTATATGGACTTTTAATTCCAACGGCTCTGGACCAATCAGAAAGCGAGAAATTGATAACATGTGGTAAGAACAAAAATTCTATGTCTAACCTTTTTTTTTAACATGAAATTCTGGTTATATATATAACAAAGTTACGGTAGCCATGCATTTACAATCAAAACGAACGAAGTCCAGAAACACATATTTCCGAGAGCAGAGCATCGGAAATATGTGAAAAAGCATCTCATGTGAAAAAGCTATAAAGCTTTTTTCAAATTTCCTCCAGTTTTTCGTGGTATGGCCTCTTATTTCCCACGATTTCCGTCATGTTGCCGTCAAAATAAGTTGTGGACTTCCTTGGCTACGCCTCGGGAGTCCACAATATTTCGACGGCTAGATCACGAAAGTAAGAGGGAAGTAAGAGTCCATACCACGAAGAACTGGAGGAAATTTGCTTTTACCACGGAAAATTTTTTTTCACGCGGTGCGAGTCTACAATAAATCGATCACAATTTAACATTCGTGACGCGAGCAGAGGTATGGACTCTCACCTCCAACGGCTCTCGACCAGTCAGAAACGAGAAATTGATAACATGTGGTAAAAACAGAATTCTGTTCCTAACCTTTATCACATGAAATTCTCGTTATATATATAATAAAGCTACGGTAGCCATGCATATACAATCAAAACGAACGAAGCCCAGAAAGTTCCGAGAGTGGAGCATCGGAAGGTGAAAAGAAGGAATTAAATGTAGTGCAAGATGAGCACTTTTCGTGGCATAGTTTTGTCTTTGTTTCATGTTCACCAAGATTAATCTTGGAAGACTGAAAACACTCTCGCCGGTCCCAGGACGAAATTATCGCTCAGAAACATATTGCAATTATCCGGAATAAGGAGACCTATGGTTCGTATTAGGAGTTTTCAAGCCGGAAATAAATGTTCTTTCTATATATATTTTTAATTTTTAATTTTTAATCTATATTTTACTTTATTTTTTAATCTATTTTTAATCTAATTTTTTAATTTATATTTGTAACGCGCATTTGAAAACCTATGTTGAATTTGCGCGCTATAAATGCATATTATTATTATTATTAAAGACAGAGCTAATTCCCAAGGGTCGGGGAAGGGGGGTGTTGGTTCTGTCACATGAAAAAGTTTGTGTGGTGGTGTCTCGCTGGCGCCCAGGAAACCCTACTTCATCTCAGACCAAAAATTGCTTTAATTTGCTACCCCATCTAAAGCTGAAGAGTTACATTTTTCACCACATTTCAGACTGATGTTTTTGCACATTCTATAACTGCCTAGCTAAATTATGAAGAGGAGATACAAAACAGGATATACTTCAATATGCTTCAAATGAGCTAAAAAGGCGGAGATATAACATATAAACACACTTGATATTGCATAAACTCAATCAATATCGCGTCTCATTGTCATTCGGCTACTGAATAATATTGTCAATAATACAGGCGATAAATAGAGACTACTTCATAGAAAATGCTACGTACGGAGTTTTATTCACGAGTTGTGAAACTTCGGAAAAGGAAAGAGCAGGGCTTTATGAGTGAGGGAGTTTTTGTTCTGTACTGTGTACACAGATGTTGTAAGAATTCAAAAATCCAAATTACAGTGTGAAAAAATCCGGTCTCCGTGAACTGCTTGCAAGAGTGCCTGTGTAAATAACGCTCACGTATTAAATAATATCCTTCCCGATTCAAAATATCCAGAAATATCAGAAGAAATCACAGGAAGTAAAATTTGCTGACAAAAATGTGATGAGTAGAACCCCTTTTGCTCCCTGACCACTATCTGAGTCAATCACACAATGCCGAAGTTTCTAACTGTGCAGAGAGAAGTTTTTTTCCCTCAAAAACTCTTGAGTCAAGAGTCGTCTCCACTCAGGTTTTGCTCAAGGTGTTTTTTCTTTGCGTGCCCTTCTATAAAGTCCTCTAAAGGGACAGAAAGTGAGACAAAACTTTTAACCGTATTTTCAAAATACAGACTCCCGCCGCGAGCCAGACTCGCCGCTGTTTCCTAAACCGCCTCGGAAGCCATTTTGGTACTTGTGCTCTGATTGGCTGGCTGGCTCCACTCGAGATGCTGATTGGCTATATTTTCTCATGTGAAAAAGCTATAAAGCTTTTTTCAAATTTCCTCCAGTTTTTCGTGGTATGGCCTCTTATTTCCTACGATTTCCGTCATGTAGCCGTCAAAATAAGTTGTGGACTCCCTTGGCTACGCCTTGGGAGTCCTTAACATTTCGACGGCTACATCACGAAAGTAAGAAGGAAGTAGGAGTCCATACCACGAATAACTGGAGAAAATTTGCTTTTACCACGGAATTTTTTTTTCACGCGGTGCGATTCTACAATAAATCGATCACAAGAATTCGCGACAGGCAGTCATGACGTGAGGAAAGGTATGGACTCTCACCTCCAACGGCTCTCGACCAGTCAGAAAACGAGAAATTGATAACATGTGGTAAAAATGGAATTCTATTTCTAACCCTTTTTTACATGAAATTCTCGTTATATAGATAATAAAGATACGGTAGCCATGCATATACAATCAAAACGAACAAAATCCAGAAACACATATTTCTGAGAGCGGAACACCGGAAGGTGAAAAAAAAATGTACCGCAAGATGAGCGCATTTCGTGGCATAGTTTTGTCTTTGTTTCATGTTCGCTAAGATTAATCTAGGAAGACTGAAAACACGCTCGCCGGTCCCAGGACGAAATTATCGCTCAGAAACATATTGCAATTATCCGGAATAAGGAGACCTATGGTTCGTGTTAGGAGTTTTCAAGCCGGAAAGTTCTTTCTATACTGAAAACAGAACTAATTCCCAAGGGTCGGGGGAGGGGGAGAGGGGTGTTGGTTCTGTTGCATGAAAAAGTTTGTTGGTGGTGTCTCGCTGGCGCCCAGGAAACCCTACTTCATCTCAGACCAAAAATTGCTTTCATTTGCTACCCCATCTAAAGCTAAAGAGTTACATTTTGCACCACATTTCAGACTGACATTTTGCACATTCTATAAAGGCCTAGCTAAATTAGGAAGAAGAGTTACAAAACATGAAATACTAGTCAATCAGTAAAATATGGAAAGTAATTGTACAATTGTTAATATAAATACAAAAAGGTTAAATATCCAATCCTTGGACTAAAAGTCCAAACTGGAACCGTATCATTTACCACATGCACCCCATCCAGTGGCATGTGAGGTAGTATTCTCTACTCCACCGGGAACTAATTTCACATAAAGAATGAAAAGATGGTAACTTTTATGCTCGGAAAGAAATAAGAAAGATAGAATATTTAGGTTGGCACGAGCGAGGGACAAAGAAAAAATCTGAGTCCCTGACGGGAATCAAACCCATGACCTTCCGTACTCCGGTCGGGCGCTCTAACCACTGAGCTACTGGAAGGCGTGTGTCGAGAGAGGTCATATCTACGTGCTCAGTGGTTAGACCGCCCGACCGGTGTACGGGAGTTCATGAGTTCGACTTCCGTCGTGGACCGTCAAATTTTTTCTTTGTCCCGCACTCGTGACAACTGAATATTCCATCTTTCTTAATTTCACCTAGTTTTGACAAACACCAATCCAGAGGAAAGGTATAGTTTACATCCATGAAAAACAAAAAACAACTTCTATGTAAGGTACACGCCCTCGTTTGTTATATCAAACTCCGTGTCGGATCTGTCTAGTATGCGTATGCATTTTAAATACCCATTTGTAGTGTGTTTACCTGTGAACGGAAGGCCTACTAAATTAAACTAAATATTAAAATGTAGCCACTTTTAAATTTAAAAAGGGTGGAAAACTGACATGTTGTGTAGGTATGGAAGGGACCTAAAACAACTGAATAAGAAACAAAAAACAGCGAGCGCTTTGTTTTCTATCTTTAAATGCCTTAACGAGTTTCCCTCTGTGCTCTGGCGCATCATAATAAAGAATGAAACACTTGGTCGAAGCATTGGGAAGGATTGCTCGCCGGGAGCAAATATTGAAACAACACACCGGGAGTTCAAACTAAAAATGTAAACACAATTTGTATGAGGCAATGAAATAATGTTCACAGTTTCAAGTTTATACATATATTGTCTGCTGTGATATTGACTGACACAGAAGTTGTCCAACAGTTTTGTTTTCAGTTATGGCCGAGGCAATAAATCCCATGTCGCACGCAACTAAGAGATCATAGTGTGAGAAAAGCCACAAGTACAGAAAACCTGGTGGCTTATCCATGTGACATAATTCCGTGAGCACAGCAATATTGAACGTAAAGACACAACAACACTGAACAGAAGTCTTGTGAATGCATTTCTCGTGATGGAAATTGCAATTAGCATCCGAATGTCAAAATAACTTTGCACAGTGATAAAAAATATTTTGTGAGAACTATAATATTCAAACAGTTTTGCACTCTTCAAATACACTATTTTGCTATGAAAGCTTTTTATTTATTATTTCTTGTATTAAGCAAAAAAATCATGATTCAAATCGCCTTGGTATCAAAAAATTCAAATTTTAAGCATTCTTGTCATTTAGACAGATTACTGGGAATAGATCCCAATTAAACAGTTGAAAACATCCGTACATGTATATCTCAGAAAGAAAAACTAACATAAAAAGTTTCAGTTAATTGCCGTTTGAATAAAAATCACAAAATAAAGATACGAAATTTGAAATAGGAAAACAAGAAGGAGCTCTTGATCATGTGAAAAGCAGTAATTTCTTAATAATGTAAACCTGAAAAAAATTAAATTTATCTTGGTGTAAATTTCCAAGTTTTATAATTTTTAAGTTATGCTCGTCAGTGTTCCATAAGTTTTTTTGTCAGTAAACGTTTATTGTACGGCGGGATATCGTCTGAATGAAAATCTCCATGAATCCTAACCGTCTGTACGTGAGGCAAATTGTTCTTCAAAATTGAGCGATACTGAATGAATCCAGTGGCATGTGAAGTAGTACCCTCTTCCCCGCCAGGAACTGATTTCACACACAGAAAGAAAGGTAGTAAATTTTAAGCTCGGAAAGAAATAAGAAAGATAGAAAGGTGGAATATTCAGTTTGCCATAAGGATGGGACAAAGAAAACATCTGGGTCAGGAATCGAACCCATGACCTCCCGTACACCGGTCAGACACTTTACTCACTGAGCTTCGGAGACTCGTGGCGAGTGAAGTGAGGTCGTATCCACTTGCTCAGTGGTTAGAGCGTTCGACCAGTGTATAGAAGGTCAAGGGTGCGATTTCCGTCGTGGACTCAGTTCTTTCCTTGCACCGCGCTCGTGTCAACTGAACATTCCATCTTTCTTAATTTCACGTAGTTTTAACAAACATCAATCAAGAGGAAAGGTATAGTTTACATCCATGAAAAACAAAAACAACTTACATGCAACTTACAAGGTACACGCCTTCGTTTTTTATATGAAACACCTTGACGGATCTGTTTATGCTTATGCATTTATCCTCGTTTGCCCTGTACACTAGTACAAAATAGAATTAATTGAAAATTTCATTTCAAATTTATTTATTTTGAGTATGAATAAAAAATAAATAAATAATCGAGGGATTAAAAGCCAGTATGTAATAACTTGCTCCGATGACGGTTACGTCATCAGAAGAAAACAACTTTTGTCGATTGTTTTGGGTTCCCACTAGGGTAAGCATTAAACCTTCGTTTTCAAACTACACAGGTCTGCTGAGATTCTGGTGTGTTTACGTGTGGAGAGAAGGCCTACTGAAATGTGCTATATATTAAAATATTTCCACTTTCAAAGTAAAAAAGGGTGGAAAAGCCAAATGTTGTGTAGGTATGGATGAGACCTAAAACAACTGAAAAAAAAAACACACAAAAAAAGGAGCGTTTTTTTTTCTATTTAAGCTCCTTCCGTGCTCTGACGTACAACGGTCAAGGTTTAAACTATATGAAAATAAAAGCTTGAAACAAGGAAACACTTGTCTATTGTAAGTGTTGAGAAGGATGGCACGCTGCAAACAAACATTAAAACAACGCACCGGGAGTTTCAAACTAAAACTGTAAACGCCATTTGTATGAAGCTAAAAGATAATGTTTACAGTTCCAGTTTTATAGATATATTGTCTGCTGTGATGTTGACTGACATGGAAATTGTACAACAATTTTATTTTTCAGTTGCGCCCCAGGCAATAAATCCCATGTCGCACGTAACTAAGATATCAATCATAGCGTGAGAAAAAGCCACAAGCACGGAAAACCTGGTGGCCTATTCATCTGACATAATCCTCGTAAGCACCGCAATATTGAACGTAAAGACATAACAAAACTGAAAAGAAGTGTTTTGTGAATGTATTTCTCGTGATGGAAATTGAAGTTAGCATCCGAATGTCAAAATTACTTTACGCAGTGATGCAATATATTTTGTCAGAACCATAAAACCCAAACAATTTTCTTTACCCTTAAAATATAATTCTTGCTATGACAACTTATTTATTTATTATATAAACTGGAGTGTTTTATAGAGATTTCCACCACTGAGAAAAATCGTTTTTGGTACACGTAAAATTACGATAATTTTACATGTGAAAATACGGCCAATCAGCTTTCGCGATGTCACGCGCCTTCTTTCGCGCCACTTTCAACGGCTTGCCAAGATTTCGTAGTTCTCGATCGCTGTTCGCTTGGCTTGTTCAAAAAAGAAATAACTACTAACAGGTTACGATGGCAGTATACCAGCACGATGGCAGTACACCAGAAAAAACAACCAAAAATTCGGCAAGAGAAAGATTCGTGTCCTTCACTGATGAAGATTTTGAAAGATTTGTCGAAGCTGAAGCCCACAAAAACACTCAAAGAAATGCATAACGACGTAGCATTGATGAAGTCGTTTTTGCCAAATGAAAACGAAACAAGACAACTCCAAGACATACCGCCGCCAGAATTAGACGCTTACCTCAGCAGATTTCTATTGTCTGTGAGAAAAGTCTGGTAATGAATATGAGCCAACAACACTCAGAGGAATTATCGCTTCTGTGGAGCGTTATCTTAGAAACCTACGCTGCAGCGAGTCTGTTGTCGAAGGACAACGTTTGGCAGTTGAATTCGTTTGTTTAAACGAATTTCTCAATTTTGACACGAGACTGCGGATCAGTTTGTGTGTAGGCTTCGACAACTAACGGCGAGTTGCTACTTTGCCGAATTTGAGGATGACCATATTCGGGTTAATCGATAACTGCTATTCCAGTTATTTACGTGGCAAGTTTAATCTGGAGCAAGAAGGTACGGTGACTTTAGATTGTCTACTAATGAATACGGACAAATAAAGCAGTAAAGAGTAGTAATAATAGCATGAAAATAAAATAATAGTGTAAAGTTTTCTATTGTGTTAATGAATGTATTTGAAAATTGTTTGTTTGAATGAGTTGAACTTGAATCACTTTTATCTTTTGCCTCTACGCTTACTGCTGTTGCCCTTAAATAAAAATTGTTTCAGTAATATTGTGGGCTTTTTTGTTTATATAATAAACACAATAATACATGGTTGCTTGGAGATGTGGAATTTCTCTTCTCGTGTTCAATTCGATATCTCACTCGTTCGCTACGCTCACTCGTGAGATATCGCGTTGAACACTCGAAGAGAAATTCCATATCTCCGCGCGCCCATGTATTATTGTCTATTTATTATTTCTTGTATTAAGAAAAAATAAATCATTATTCAGATCGCACTGTTATTAAAATTCAAATTTTAGGCATTCTTGCTACTTAGACAGACCAGAATCGATCTTATTTTGTCTGCTGTGATATAGATCTTATTTAAACATTGGAAAACACACATACATTTTTATTTTACAAAGAAAAACTGACATGAACAGTTTCAGTTAGGTGTCGTTTTGATAAAAATTGCAAAATAAAATATGAAATTTGAAATTAAAAAATTAGAAAAAGCTCTTAATCCTTGTGAAAAGCAGTAATTTCCAAATAATGAAAAAATAAAATTTATCTTGGTATAAATGCGCAAATTTTTAAAGTTTGACAAGGGCCATTTATAACCTTTAAGTAATGCTCGTCCAGTGCTTCATAAATTTCTTGTCGGTAAATATTTATTGTACGGCGGGATATTATTTGAATGAAAATCTCCATGAATTTTAACAGTCCTCACTGTCATAACTGTACGTGAGGCCAATTGTTATTCAAAACTGAGCGATACATGTAGAACTGGTTGCATATGTTGCTCATTCGAGGCGCTTAGTTAGTAGCTTCAAGCTTTTATTCTTGACCAGCTGCATGGTGTTTTTTGAAATGCCTCGCGCAGGATTCAACGACAACTGGTTAACACGCCAACTCGCTCTAGAGTTGGCGGTTTTTCTCTCAACGGCAAGAGCTCTTAAGATCGTAAAAAAAAAAATGAAAACACGACTCAATAAACCGAAATGGAACATTCAGGGTAGTTGACATTAAGGAAGGTTAAGGCACATTTAAACCAAGGACTTGAATCGTTTAAGCTATTAATCTTAGTTACCTAAGATGCGTGAATTTTAAGCGCCTTCTTAAAGTGAGGTAACGAAAACCGATAAAAGTGAGGTTTGAATCACCTTTGTGTGATGAATTCCAAGAGGACTTCTTCGTCCTTCCCTCTCTGGATAAATCACAGCCAAGAACCGAGGAAAACACGCAACAGAGTTGAGGGCGGTGGGTGTAAAATTTAGATGTAAGTAATAGGCTGTAATATGCATAAACAAAAACGACTGTTGCAAATGAGCAAAAATATTTGGTGGCAATCTTTAACATCATGAAAGCTCGCCGCAGGACCTCTCTGTTTTAACTGTCTGTTCAAGAGTCTGGCTTTTCGAACGTATTGAGATAGCAGTGACTCCCTGCAAGAAATCTTTTTTCGACAACTTTAGTTTTTTGTTATGTACAGAGTGATCTTATCTGAAACTGGGAACATTCTTACCATTTTGTTGTTATGATTATAAGTGGGAAAAGGGACGGAAACGGTAGGGAAAAGGAGCTCCGACTCTCCCTAGTCTCCACCCGTTTTATTTTCGCGTTCACTTCCCACATTTTTTCCCGATCCTACATAGATTGAATTTCTTTTGCCTCCTCTAGCCGCTAACTTTCCAAAGAAAGCAGACGGCTGAAGTGCAATTTACATTCTTACTGTATTGGAGCCTAGAATAGACTTTGCAGACCAATAGGAGAAGAAAAAATTGGGCTTAATAAAAGTCGAGAATATATTTTGCAACGGCCATCAGTTCTAAACGATATCCCTGCAAAGTAAAGGCTTTCTGGAAATAGAGGTACGTAATCAGGTTCGGATCAAAATTTAAAATGACTGGGATTAGTCTCTAAAGAAGTGTAGCGATGCGTCACTTAACTTGGGAGAAGTGAAACTTTCTAATTTGATATCAGCTGAGTTAATATAAAGTAATTTGGCCATTTTAAAGACACTCAAGAACTTTTTATGTGAATTCGTACGACACTTGAGGCGCAGTCTATGTTTACAGATATCGACATAAATTTCTGCGTGATGTTTCCTTCCTTTGATCGCGATCATGTGGAAGTAAGAGATACAAAGTAAGAAATGTCATGCGTTTTATAAAATTGCGTTACCTATATATTTGCTTGTTATTGTTGTTTATCAGACTACTTGTTTAAAGGTGATCCCCTACTAAACGCCCGGGTTAAAGGTTTCTCTTAATTGAATGAATCTAGTACTTTTTTTTTATATTGTACTGCATATTTTGTCATTTTGTTGAAGTCTAAGCTTGTTTCCTCCGCTAAATGTTTTGATTCGACAAAATAAACCCAGTGTAGCTTCTAGCGTTTTTGTTCCCTCTTTACATGGGCTAGATTTCAAGTGTGTGAATTGAAATAATCTAACTGAAATTAATGACAGACTTTTCATATCGAAATCAGTAATTTCATTATCGTGCGTGTAATTTACTCACGAAATTTATTTTCTTGTTTTGTACACAAAAACCTTTAAAAAGACTCAGGAAGTCCAAGGCCCGAAATGTATGCTCCATTTTTCAGTTGCCGACATTCGGATAATCCTTCTCTTTGGGGAAATTTTAAAAAATGCTATATTCTGTCATGGAACAATTAATTCGTTGCTTTGAGCCGTCCAATGTCGAATCCATTTGAATCGAGTCTTCTAGAGCTTTCCCACTTGTTTTCACCTTTTAAATGGCTCAGCTATGAAGAAACTCTCTTTAGTTTCAAGCTAAACCATATAGATTCCTGTAAATCCTTTTTGTCCTGCATTTTGAATTAGATTTCTTTCAAACGGTTACTCGAAATTTGCTGTGAAAACTCTTTTGAAATAAGAGAAACAGGGACCTTGGTTAAATTTTATTTCTAGGTTAGCGTTAACCGGGTTTCGAACAACCGGGCCCAGGAAGTAGAGTGCCAGTAGTCTCTAATTTTGGCGATGGCGATTGTGGCATGGGGCGGGCGTAATACACACATGCGCGTGCGAAATTTCGATGGACGCTTCCCTTTGCGTCGCGTCTCCTCGAAATTTCGCGCGTGCGCGTGTGTACTTTGCCCGCCCCACAATCGCCATCGCTAAAATTAAAGACTACTCACAGTCTACCCAGAAAGTTACTGGTGAAGCGAGTTACAGCTTAATCAACAAATGAGAGATGTTCACGTTAACCATCAACCAACCAGTTCCAGTGAGTTGATTGAAATGTTAACTGCCAAGCCATAAATGGTAAAAGTCTATGTTTTGGACTGCAAATTGTAAAAGTCCGACTTCCAAGAAAAAAAGCCAGCAACTGCGGACCTTTATACTGGGATGCGAGCACAAAATTGAGTGCGAAGACGAGTTTCTTAATGTCTGACATCGATTTTTTAAAATGCTGCCATCGTTACAATTACCGAAACTTGAAAAACATCTTGAAGTATTTAATAAATTAAGTCCTGTCAAATTTAAAACAAATTATCCAAAAGAGCATAAATAACAAAAAAAAAATATGAGTAAAATGACCAAATGAAGATCTGTTGATTCACAGGTAAAAAAGCTTCCAATGCGAACCAACAAGTCCTATTCTCAAGATGTTCAAATCGTTCATTTTCAAAGCAATATATGTTTTCAGTTCGTACACATACCTGAGCCGGAGTAGGAGCTTGGTGTGATGAAAGAGTAATTTCTTTCGGTCTCGTCGTATCGGCAGAATCGTAGGTAATGGATAGAAAACATTGTTCAGCGTTAATTTAAAAGGAAAATTACCAAGGCCACATGGAAATATTCTGCTCCCAATTGACACCTTTAGCTTCAATTCTTTAAGACAGAGGACTGTGTTAGTAGTTCAGTAACACAGGCATGAATGTGGTATTGAAAACTAAACAATACGTACAAAACTACCTCCAAACACATTGTAGAACTTCTAATTAGACTTTTATGTTAATCTGTTCTCGAACAGTAACACAAATTTTAATTTATTCAGTCAAAAATGGTTGCTATGGCTTTCATGGTTTCGCTTGGTTTACCAATAAATCAATAATGTCTTGTAAAAAAAGGTCACAAAATATGCTATTCTAGAAAGTTGGGGTGTTTTGGGTGTGAATGCTAAATGCTTAAAGTTACTGTCCTTACAAATTTGAGAGATTTGCACGGCAAAGGAGATTCTTGTGGTGTATGTGCTCGGTTTGCAATTATATCATGTGGAAAAAGTTGTTTAGTTTAAAATATGGTATCCTGGAAAATATGACTTATCTAGCTTTTGAGGTTGAAACGTAATTTAGCGTACCATTTTAAGGAATTTGTATGCGGGGAGTGATTTCCCTCTCCTTCTCCTGGCCATTGGGATGAAAATGGCTTCTCACCAATTCGTCGCCTAACCCTAGAACTATTCCCAGTGATTTACTGTGTCCTTGTCTTTACTTCGAGTTGAATGGGTTAGTTCTTTTTCCTTCCCTCATCCCCAGCTAGGTCTGATGGGGGAGAGGGGAGAAAGGCTAGGGGCAAATTGATTTTCGTATACGGAGAAGCTGGGCAGCGGTGTCAAAATGGTGTTAATCACCTCGTTGCTCTCCTGATAGTTCTCTATTTTCATACTGAAGCTTTCTTGGCGGTGAACGAAACAATTTAATGAATATAAAAAAAGACATAAAAACAACACAAACTTATATAAATATCAATATATTATTGAATTTGCATCAAATTGTGGTGGCTAAAGCCAAGGTCAAACGTCAATCTTAACATGTGCTGAAACTAATGCAAACGAGAAGTTATTGTTTCCCCTAATGTGCTTTATGTTCGACACCTCATTAGTAAAGTTTGACGTTCGACCTTGTCCTGAGAACGTACTGCATGAATTTGTATTTAATGATAAAAATTTTCTTAGAAGGCACGTTCTGTCTTTCAAATTTGTTATTTTCGAGGAAAACACAAGTGCCATTGGAGACGCTAAGGTCGGGAACTGGTCCTTGCGGCTAGTCCCGGGGAACAAGCTCCTTTGAGCGAACAACCCATTTTTGTTGAAAAATCTAGTGGGGCAAGGCTCGTGGCTTTGTCCCTTTAAGTTGTGCATGTCCCCGTGTGTACTCCTCGTTCGACTAGTCCCTGCGACCAACTTAAAAAATTAGCCAGCCAAAACTAAATCCAAAACTAAGCAACCACTGTGTAATGCCAACAAAAACACTGCGACGATGATAATGTAAGTGCAGAGCCATGCTTCTAGAGATTACCGGTGGGCTTAAATGCACTGAGAGGTCCTGGACTCGGTTATTTTAAGAAGCCCTAAGGAACCCAGGATTAGCGCTAATTTTACTTTTCCGTTCGATGGCTTAACCATGTTTTTGTTTACTCTTCCTCGTCTTACTTTGATTGCTTTCAATCTGTAACTAAAAGTGTTTATGACAATTTTTTTAAAATTTTTTCTGATCAAATCTAAATGCCACTATCGCAATTAGAATTTAAAGTGCACCTAACCCCAAAATATTTTTTTCGCTAAAATAACTCTTTGCACCTGTTCGAAAAGCATTACGCCTTTTTTTTTTATGAAATCCCCCTCAGTCTTGACTTTTTATAGGCTGTAAAAGTTACGAAATCTAGCCATCATCTGGTACACGACCGAGCTAGTGAGGGCATGGGTCTATTCTGGATTTGACATCACAAACTGATTTGCATCTCCTTAAGTCTTTGTAAACATGCATGCAAAGCAGTTTGTGACGTCAAATCCAGAATAGACCCATGCTCCTTCTAACTCGGTCGTGCGACAAATGGTGCTTAGTTTGTCGTAAGTTTTGAAGCCCATAAAAAATTCAAAAACTGTAAATAATGGCGAAATGTTTTTGAAATAGGTGCAAAGATTTATATTAGCGTAAAAAATATTTTGGGGTTAGGTGCACTTTAACATCAAATCTATTATGGCTTAATGAACAAATCTGCACGAAAAAGTCGAAATACCGTCTATAGGAATAATCATTAGCCCCAAATGTGTCTCAGTGGTGCGCTCCGTGCATTTCTTATGGTTTGGTTTTGAATCCTTTCCCAGAAAGGCGTCACAATCAACCTTCTAACTTCCAATCACAATTTTTGACGTGATCGTAAGTTATATTTCACTTTTTTACGGCAAAATCCACTGAAGAAAAATCGATAAACAATTTTTTTTTGCGTTAATATCACTGATATCATTTAGACTAGATCAACTACCCATACGACCTTTCGGTCTTGTCGCGTAAATTCGAGGTTTCAATAACCGACAAAGTTAATTGAAATAGCTGTATACACACTTGACTAAAAAGGATGTGACGGCTGTTCTTTCTGTTTTTGCCACACTGTAGGCTGATCTTGAGCAGTTTTGTCTTGAAACACTCTACAAAACTGTAAAAGTTTTATTAGGTTAGTATATGTAATCGCACGACGCCGAGTAGATTTAAGGATAAATTTTCACACGTATTTTCAAAGCTTTCACAAAATTACGCGACTCGGACAATTTGTAAAAACTTTGAAAATACAAGTGAAGATTTATCCTTAATTCTACGGGGACTCAATGCGATTACTTGTTTATAACGCAGAGGGCAAAGTTTTCTGAAAACTTTTCATGCGCGTCAAAACACAATCCGCAGCCGGCCTCTCAGAATAAACAATTCTCCACACAAGCAGTTTATTAAACTGCTACTCAGCGTCCAGAACAAAAAAGAAAAAACTGTCTTTTATGCATATGTTCATCTCTTGAGATAATTAGAATTCTAGTTCATTGACAAACTCACACTCAAAACTCAAACTAAGTAAATTTATTTACCTGAGTTGCGAAACGTCCTCTCGCTCGCTGAATTAAGCTAGGTTTTCGGTAGTTTTAAAACAAATAACCATTTGCTGTTTCCCGTAAAACATTCAGGTTCACCTTTGGGAATTTCTCTTCGAGTTATCACCCGATTTCCATACCATTTTTGCCAACCAACTCGGTTAAATTTAAACTCTGAAACGATATTCTTGTGTTGAACAACTCAAAATCCAATTCAAAATCTGCTTTTCGTTTCAAGACGCTTACAAAATGCAAATGGCGAGCGCTCTCGCGCTCAGCCAATCAAATGCAAGTATTTTGGGCCCTTGGCCAATCAGCAATCAGTACTTTTGCCCTCTATGTTATAAAACGGGAAATACTGACCGGACAACTGAGAGGGTATCGGCTGTTCAGGAAAACATTAGTTCTGCTCATGGCTAGTGTGATGATTTCAGACAGAGCTGTGCCGCCGAATCAAGTATAACTGAGTACGTTTTACTGAATAACTTTCATGCGTTCATTTCCGTTGTTTTAGTTGAGTTTTTCATCCACAGATACAGAAGTCAGAGGCATCTGGTATAGCATAGTAAATAGTACCACATGGAAGTATTACTCGATAGCTTGCAATTGAATGTTACTACACTCTTGGATTTTATCATCGGATTCAAAAGTTAGAACCATAATAAAATCCAGGATAGTAATACTTATAGCTGTGATGGCTTTCATCTCAAGTGGACTTTTTATCTTCACTTCAGTAAGTACACTTCACTAGTGTTTCACCTTCAATTCAGTTCTCAGTGTTTCATCTTTACGTGAATATAATCAAAAATTTTTTGTGGACTTTCACTTGAAAGTCAAGCTTTTAAGATTCTAAAATGTTCTTATGAACAAGTTTCGTTGATTACAGTTGACCTAAGCCAGTGACTCACCGTTCAAGCGATTTTATAAGCTCATCTCAGAGACTGGCGAAAATCGATCATTGGACCTGCTACCGCGACGGCGATTTTCACCGGCTATTTTGATGGCATGTGAGATATTGGCGTTAAAATTCACTGGCATTTGCTGAAAATAGCTAACAATTGTCTGGTGTACCGCTCTCGCGAAAATCGGCAGCGATCGCTTGCGATCAATTTCGCCACGACGAGCGTATGAAATCACCCGTTTTGTCGCTGGCTTTAGTTAGGATTTTATCCACATACTTTTATCATTAGAATGACTCAACAGTATAATTTCGCTTTCCTTAACCGTAAGGCAGCAGGAATTGTCTCAAGCCAAAAAAAAAAAAAAAAAAAGGGATAGATGGAGTGAGCGGAGGCTTGAGATGGCCATAACAAAACTACCGTAAAGTTTGAAAAGTAAACGCGACACTCTTTACTTTGTGATTTAGCTGCCTTAGTTTCCATCGCTAATTTCGGGGCTTTTTACTGTCGGAACTTCCTACTTTCGGGAGGCAAAATGCATACCAATTCAACGTGGTAAAATCTTGAGAAACAT
Source organism: Siderastrea siderea (assembly GCA_964030785.1). Classification (NCBI taxonomy): domain Eukaryota; kingdom Metazoa; phylum Cnidaria; class Anthozoa; order Scleractinia; family Rhizangiidae; genus Siderastrea; species Siderastrea siderea. The sequence continues at coordinate 20,170,802 of OZ034967.1, forward strand.
TAAAACTTACCTACAATTTTTTCAAAGGTAATTATCATTCGAGTTTCTCAAAGGAATTAATCTCTGGCGTTTGTATGTTAGTTAGTCTTCCTGTTTACAGTGGTATGAGAAAAGTGAAGTGGAATGGGCGGTTGCTTTCAAGCTGGATATAGTTTGAATCCCTAGTGCGCCTTGTCAGGTTGCTTGTGAGATCATTATTTTCTGGGGGTTCGATAACTTCGGAGATTCTTATTGCTTCTTTTGTAGAGTACTAACTTTCGGGGCATTGTTACAATGCTATACAGAGGTTATCAAGGGAAAATTTTTTTTGGGTTCAGGAAAACAATATTGTGAATCATTTTTAATAGCGTAAGCCATGGAGTTTAAGTTGAGCCATGGAAAGGTATGAATTCTTTCTTGGAATGCACTCCGTAAAACACGAAATCATATTCTTTCCTGTAATAAACATGACCTAAAGGAATTGCGTTGATTCAAAAGTAAAATAATTAGTTGCTTTTTTTCAAAGAAAAATTGAGTTTGGTTAAACTTGCTTTGAAACGTGAAAGAAATAAACAGGAAGTTCGGTTCAAGAATTTTTGTTTACAGAAGACAAGAAAAAACCAGTTACAGTCTCATACTACGCTTTCAACGAAACATTCTTTTTCAGCAATGAGAAAGCTTCTACTTGATAAGGTTCGTTCTCTGGATTCAGTCTTGTTGTTTACAACTTCTCTCTGTGTCTATATTCCTGGCTGGATTTTCTTTGTTTGTGTCACAAGGAAGTTCTGAAGGTAAGCTAGTGGTTCAGTTGGGATAGCTGTGTCTGCCGTCATTTTGATAGAGTCAAACCACCATTTGCTATGACAATTTTTTCATGACAAACGATTTTATCGTGTACATGGTTTAACAAATATTCTTTGACGAATGTCTTTATTTTGTGTGCCGGCAATGACTTTTGGACAACGGAACAGCAAGCGTGCTCGGAGGAAAAGCCGGAAAAATGCAAAAAGTAATTGAAAAACTTTATTCAAAAATGAAAGGCTTGCTTCTCAAATGAAGGCAAATGAAATTACAACATTGAGCTCGGTAGCAGTAGTTTTATTGCGACATGCAGCTGAAAATGCGTGCACGAGTTCGCCGATGGACTATTGAGGCTCGTAACGTCCAAATACTGCTAAAAGCAAAGAAATTGCATGAAACGGCTAATTTACTTCGTTAAGCCCGATAAAAGCTCCAAGAAAACGAGCACGCGAAGGATCTGGGAACTAATTTTCCGCAAATCTTTGACAAATTTTCTTGGACGATCCGTCTACTTGAGCAAATTTTCTTTGAGAAATGAAAACTGAGAAATGAAAACTGGCATTTGAAAATTTGACAAAAGTTCTCTTCTACACGAGCAAATAACACCTGTCGTAGAAAATTAGTCAAAGAAAATTTGCTCGTATGCATGGGGCTCGCTTCGCAAATGGGAATTAGGCAACCTTGTTTCCAGGGTCTCTCCTCTTCCCGTCTCTCGCGCTCCAGGGGACGGGAAGATGAGATACCCTGGGAACGAGGTTGGGAATTGGTGTAAGATAAGCTCAAGTACACAGCGACACAGTCACCTTGTGTTTGTGTTTATTGCAAAGTGGAAACATAGTTGCGCTCATGCTTGTTGTGCTTGTGGGAGCCAGGTTTAACCCTTTAAGCCCCAATAGTGACAAGCATCTGATTTCTCCTCACAATATTCCTACTCGATCAAACATACAGGTCACGAGAATAAAGGAAATGATCACCAAACATAAAATTTCTTGATGTTTGTGCAAATTCTCTTAACGAGTACGATAAGAAATATATGGAGAACACTAAGGAGAATCTGCATATTAATATTGGGGCTTAAAGGGTTAAACCCCTGTCACACCTCATAATTGAATCACAAAGGCTCAATTAAAACTTGCTTTGACTTTTGTCTCCTTTGGCTTCAGATTCCCCGTAACACCATATTCTTGAATCTAAAATTTGAAGCCCAAAGTTCCAAACTCGATATCTTCTTCCTCAACATCCCTTATCCCTACATTTTTGTCCGAGTTCCTTATCCTGTCAGTCTGTAATAAGGCAATATTCATTAAGCGATTAAGTTATTGTAATGTTCATTTTTTTCTGTTTTCAGTGCAATTGTGTTCTAACCATTAACAAGAAAAAAATTCAAAAACCTTCCGTATATTACGATGAAAATGTGAACAGATTCATACTCCTCGAAAGCGCGCGAGGGTCGCCGAGAGAACGTGGCATTTTCAGGCCAAACGAGAAAAAGGGTTTTTACTCTCGTCAACCCTTGTTTTCATCTGTCTCGGGCTGAAGGACGGTGCCTCCTTTTGTTACTGCGCATACGTTCCCGCATATCGGGTCTGGTCCGAGATATTTAAGTTTCTTAAGGAATTTGCCTACTAATACAAAGATATTTTTGCTCGGGTTATGACTATGTGTAAAAAGCAGTTCTTAGCAAAGGCCAACAGAACCCAAAAAGAAAATTAGGGCTAACCATGCATTTTTCAGAATTAATAGAGCTTAAATTTGGAAAGAAATTGCTATACATTCTTGGTATTTTGAAGCTTTTTTAAAATTATGGTTGCTTAATTATCTCTGAAAAATGCGTGGTTACCTACATTTTTATTTTAAAATTTCAATAACCCTTGCTAATATCTGCTTCTTCCCCATAGTCATAACCTTTGCAAAAATACCTCTGTATTAGGACGCACTGCCCTTAACACATTTCACCAACCAAATAGAGTTCAGTACAATCCAGTGTTTATTTATTATGCAACTGTTTTTTTAAAGCTACAGGTAGCGATATACTTCTGGGACAGTATAAAGCAAATCAATTCTATCATCACATCACCGGACCACAGGAAGGTTCAATGCGGTGAAGCAATACTGCAAGCCTTACTGAAGAAACAGCTAACACAGGGATTTCTTCAATGAGCCTTCAACTACACAAAGTGCTAAATAAAAACAATATATTTCATCTAGAAAAAATGGGAAAATGTGTAAAACACGGTTTTTACAATCCTTTTCCTGATCTTTCGACCCTGTCAAATCATACAGAAGAAAAGTATTGTGTAACGGTCTTGAATTGGTTATACAAATGTCGAACTTGTCATAGACCGTTTCATTATATAACTTGACTGTTGGTAGTAGAAGAAAGAACTTAACTATTCTCGAAATTGTAGGGGTGCTAAAACAGGCATAACGGAATGGTGTACATTTCAGTCGTCTTGTTAAGTGTCTTTCATTTACAAAAAACAATGCTTATCATTTATTTCGTCACATTGTGAGGTTAAGGTTCAACTTTAATGTTCACAACAGCCACATATACATTTTTGAGTGAATGAGGTTACAAAAATTAACACTGGGTTCCAGAAAAATCGCCTTTACCGTTAGTGAAAAGGCATGGGAACAAGCTTTTAAAGATGACGCAATATGTGCATTATTTGGTTGTGCTGTGATAGAGACGCTTCCTACAGTAACAAAGGTGGCTCGCCTGGATTTTGTAAGACCACAACACTCATCATTTAAACAGCTGATACTTCACAGTAAGAACTCGGTAGGGCTGGCGACTTTACCCATCTACTACACATTGAACAAACATTTCAAAAACGTTAGTTTGATCAACTTCGGTGTTACCATAGCAACACAGTGATGACGCCATGCATTTCACATTACATATCTCCCATTTTCTTGAAATCTAGACATAACTTTGAAAATGACCTAATGTCCTAGCAGGCCACATGTAGGTCTTTCCGATTAAAAAGTTTTAAGAAATTCTGTAAGAGCGTTTTCGAAAAAATTTTAGGTTGCTTATTCGTCAAAACCAGTGCTCTCCAGTCGAATTGAAATAACAGTTTCGCGGTATATTATACCTGCAGTATAGGACTTCTTTCCAGGAGAATTTCTCCCAATTTCCTTTATTCGATTTTCTTCGAGGTCGCAATTAGTGATGCCCTAAGTAAGTCCATTTTACTGCAAGTAGAAAACTTTTTGTTACGGTTACGGGAGCTGTAACCGAAAAACTAACCGATTGATTTTTTCTTAACCAAGTAATCTGAAGTTTAACATGTGCAGCTCCACCTCCGTAAATCTCAAGTGCATTGAATCATTTTAAGGATATGAAATGGAGCCAAGAATTTAGGGAACTTTTACATTTATCCACGAGACTGTCAATGCCGTATTATTGTTGACAGCTGATATCGTTCGGAATTTTTTCTTTTGTCTTTATTTCACATACTTGCGTACGACTGCCAAAACTTTTTCGTGAGAATTTTTCTTTTTGCTTAATGTCAGAGTATTTTATGTATTTTTAATAGAACACAGCTGGTTGTAGCGCGCTTTTAATAGAATAAATCCATAAACTGTAACCGTGTTTTTTGGTTAAAAAAAATTGGACCTTCTCCGAGTTTCTATATTGAAGCAAGGGCTATTTTGCGAAAATCTGAGAATGGCTACCGGTAGCGTATGTACAGCTTTATGCTAATTGCCACTGTATAAAGAGTAAAACTGAACGTGCATTCGAGCAGTGGTTCATAAATATGCTGAATATAGACAAAAGAGAAATTTCTGAAAAACAATCAGCTGTCAACAGATAATATGGACTTGTGGTTTCATGAAGGAATGTAAAAGTTTCATATAATTTTTGCTTTATTTCCATGCCTTATAGTGATTCAATGCACTTGAAATTTACAGAGAAAGTGTATGATACCTTGAAGATTAGATTAAAACCTTGAGAAAAAAATCCATCGACTAGTTCTGGAATTAGGGCTCCCGTAACAAAGATGTTACTACTTGCAATAAAATGAGCATATCTTAAGCAATACTTGTAGCAACGTCAAAGAAATCAAATGAAGGAAATTGCGTGAAGTTTTTCTGGTAGGTAGTTTTATGCTACAGCTATAATATGATGTGAAAACGTCGTTTCAATCCACGCAGAAAACATTGATCTTGACGAATTAACAAAAGAAAATTCAATCTTTAATTTTTTTTCAAGGAAAATATTCAACCGGATTTTTTTCGAAAATGCTTCATAGAATTTCTTGAAACTTTCCAGTCAGGAAGGCGTTCATGTGTCCTGTAGGGGACATAAGGTCGTTTTCACAGTTTAGCTGTATATAGATGTCAAGGAAATTGGAGATATGTAAAATATGTAACGTCACGGCCGTGTTGCTATGGTAACACCGGTGTCAATCAAACTAACTTTTTCGTAAAGTTTGTTCAATGTGTAGTAAATGTTTAAAGTCTCTAGTCCTATCAAGTTCTGACAGTGAATCATCAGCCTTTGAAATGTTGGGTGGTATGGACTGAACAAAATCAAGGCGAGCCACCTTATATAAATAAAATAGTTTTCATAATACCTGTAAAAACCCCACTAATTTATACGTGGAAATTAAAATAAGACAAAGAAACAAACTTAGAATTCAAATTAAACGGAATCTTTGCAGGAGGCATGCCATTAACAAAAATAGGTCAAGTTTAAAGAACATTTATACCGGCCAGCAATGTTTGTTTTTTTCATTTCTTCCAGAGTGATTTAGAGGGAAATATTATAAACTTTACTTGTTTTCGAGCTGTTTACGACACTGACTGACAAAGTAATCAAAAGATAACATTAACGAGAGAATATTACACGGCTGTTTATTATATCGTAGGATATCAAATCAGTGACTTGATATCGCTGGAAATCATGATAGTAGACAGAGGTTGTTTACCATTAACTTGACAAACCGTTTGGTCCATGGATTGTGTTTATAGCGGTTGGCCGAATCTCCAGTTGGAAATTAGGATAGAGATTTACCCTTTTCCATCTACCAGAATTTGCACGGTGAGCCTGGAATCAAACTGAGTGGCATGCGTCACATTTGGCCATGGAAAGATGGAAAGAAGTAAATTTCCGTTCGCAAATTCCGTTCTAGAATAGTCGACAGTTAGAATAGTCCAGTTTCCAGTTCAGCAAGACCGCTGGATAAAAAAACAAAAGGCGCATTTATGGATGGTCAGCCTCAATCTGAAGTAAAATATTCACGGGTACCAGCGAGAAGATTAACTATTTAAAACTCCGTGTAATGTTTTTATTTTAAAAACTCAGCACTTTCCTGCTGGTATTTGTGAATATTTTACGTCAGAGTGAGACTTAACCTTAATGCGTCTTTTGTCATTTAATCCAACGCTCTTGATGAGCTCGAAACTCGAATATTCTGGATTACCTTTTGAGAAAGACAGACCAAAAACTACTTTCCTTTTACATTCCAGCCGAAATTTTCGAAAGAGTAATTCGTAAAGAACCAGAGCTTCTGATTTGCCTTTTTCCAATGTGTCGTTTATCTGCAGTGTTGCCTCAAACCACGTTAATCGCCTACAAGTTGGCACAACGAGCTTCCTCCAAAAAGTCTTATTTTATGTTAACCCCTCCCCGGAGGAAGACTTCCGTAGAAAAATGATGGGGTGATTCTCGTACCGTATAAGGGGCAAAATTTGTGGATTGGTACTACTCAGAATGCTGAAATCGAAAATGTCCGACACTGGAGCTATAGCGGTACCTTTTAGGGTAATATATAATCCGAAAAAATATGAAAGGAACTACTTGTCAGTCAACTGATTTTTATTTTTGTAGCATTTATTTGGCACCTTTTAGGGGTGGAATTGTTTGGAGCCACGCCCACAAAACGCGATTCTGATATCGATTCTTTTTTGTTTTAATTTCCGACGATCACCCCATGGCGGTAATTTTATGTATGAAATTTAAAGTAAGTAATGTGTATCCAGTTTGTAACTTGCATGAACCCCTGGCATATTGTTCGGATACGCTAACCGCTGAGCCCTGGGGAAGACATGTGGGCAGTGAGATCATATTTATTTAGTTTATATGTCATATACCTAGGCACAAGTATGTTACATAGAAACCTAGTAACTGAAATGGGGAAAAAATGTGTTTCACTCTGATACGTTTCGTGCAACCGTCCGTTAACAGACAAGTAGTGTCTTATACGGAATGCTTGGAAAATTTGATGCATCTCTGCGAGGATCGCTGCCAAAAGTAGAACCGACTTCGTATTCTCGCAGCGAGTCTCACAGAAATATAATAAATAAGAAAGTAAAATATATAATAAAGCAAGAGATGTTCATTACAGGGAGGGTTACACTAGGCAATTTTTGGTACAACTTGTATGCTAACGACATTGCAAGACAAGTTGCAAGAAAAAACTGCCTAGTGTAATGGTGCCTTAACAAGCTAGCCACGGGTCTTTTCGAAGCTTAGTTGCTAGCGCATCCGTCGGCAGGTGTGCGGAAGACCAAGGGTTCAACCCCCCTAAGAGATCAAGATTCTTCTTTCATTGTCTCATGTTCGTAAAACAGGTTTCATGTTAATACCGTTGCCAAACGTTCTTTAAGAGCGCTTGTCTGTAAAAATCAAACATAACGCGGCAAGGGTGGAAAATTCGATTTCTTTCATATTTTAATGTTAGATAGGTTAGGGTATAACTAAAATCACTGGATACTTTTTTGGGCAAAATATCCTTTTATTTCAAAGAAAAATGCAAATAACGAACTTCCGTTGAAATCGCCATTTGAAGCAGTAAATTATGACATCAATTTGAGGCGTTCGCGTGCAAAAACAAATCCCTCTGTCGTCTTTTAAACACTCAATTTTACTTTTGCAATCTCTCAAGAGCTTCAAAACTGTTTTTGGTAGAAACTGCGTTGTTCTTTGTGTTTGAAATAATTTAATTTTGAAAGTATACATTTCTCATCAGGAAAAGTACTTCGTGAATAAAATTATTTTTCACCATGTGCTAAACCTTCAAATCGATTCAGCTTCTGGCTGTTGAATTAAGAAAAGATGTTCTCAGGATTGCTGCAAAAATTTCTTTGGGCAAATGATTGAGAGCGACGCGAGAGCTTTTCAAAGTTCGTTAAAATGCAGGTTGTTTGACCCTTCTTGGCAACATTCCATTCGCGAGTCACGCACATATTCTAATGTGTTTCGACCCATATGAGATCGAAAACGTCAAACAGAAAAGCAGTTCGAAATGCTCTTACCTCATTTGCTGTAGAGGACAGGTCCAGAGGCCATTTCCGAGTGATTCTCTTGCCGTTCGACGTATTTTGGTCCTGTTGATGCCATCCAATGAACACCGCCAACTGGGTCAGTGTATTGTAAACGGTCGAACAGCTCAACAACAACCTTTCTTCCAAAACGTTCGACATCTTTCTACACTGTGACATCTTACTCAACGGTTCAGTTGATTTAATACGAGTGCTGCTCAGTTTTCAGTGCACAAAAGCATTATCAGATTTGACCGCTAAATTGGGACCAAACGTGGATGGCGCCTCGTGCGTATTTGGTTTGTCACGCAATGCGTATCAAAGGCATTTTAGGGGGTAGGGGAAGGGCAAAACCTTTGAGGTGAAGTAAAATAACATGCAGTGTTAATTGCAGGGATTATTCCTGGTTTTAATGGCGTTGTGTGTCTTTCTTACTTATTACCAGTGTTGTTACAACCATTAAAAATTGTATTTGCTACCCTAGCCTAGTAGTCTGAAACACAATTCCAACCGTTGTACAAGCTTACAGACATGGTTACAGGTGAGTGGTGCAACAGAAGTGGCGCTATTATTAACTAGACCCAACTTTAATACGGGGAAACCTATAACTACAAGGGGCTCCCTTTTTTTTTATTGACGAGCGGGTATTCTACCTATGATCACTGGTGTCAGTCTGCTGGTTCTCAGCTGGCACAGGACCGGTACAAGGCACAGTTATATCAGGAGTGAAAGTCAGCTCGCTGTTAAAGGGTTGGATGGAGTTTTGGACAGGAAGGGTTCTCTTTATAACAAATGGGTGCAATCGAAGTTTTTAACGGTTCTCTCTTGTCAGCTGTTTGACTTAGTCTGTATTAGTGTGTCCTGACTAATGAGGGGGGCTTCTAACAGCACGCCAGTGCTGTTTGAAGACTGTGAAATATGGCACGTAACCATGGTAACAAAAAGTGAGGTTCTGTTCCTGAATTCTGTTTACGAATCTTACTGAGACAGGTTCCCAGTGAGCGAGATCTCTCACAGCAGCCAGCATACTTATCATTATGGATATGACGATATCATAACAGAAATACGTCAAGCATCTTGCCCTTAAACGTCTGTTACCTCTTTCACGTTCTACATACACCTTAATGAGGACGAAGAGGAGAGTGAGGCTTCCATCGATAACCTGGCTAATATTCGGATAGACCACAAGCGAATATAAAACTCACCTGATCCAACTTTTACAAGAGAACCAGTCCCGCGTAAGATAATTTCAGATCCCTTTTTCCCCAGTCCTCTTTCACTTTTTGGCCACTCTGCTTTTCCTTACCGTGACCCGTCCCCTTGTGCTGCAGCTTCTGCTAGACACTATTCCAAGTTTTGCACGATGGCTGGGACATATCGTCATTGTATTCAAGCGTTCGTTTAAAAACTTGTAACTTGTGGTATCAGGCCCGCGTCAAGGCTGACATAAATGCTGGGAGCAAATTGGCCTAGTCAAAGCCTCCCTCTCCCCCCCCCCTCAAAATACACACTCATGCACATAGATACTAACTCTGTTCACAATGCCACAGTTTGTGTCGATTTCGTCGAAAACGACACCTTTTTAGGGACATCCTTCGTTGACAATTTGCCAAAAAGCTGCTTCCTGTTTGCTTTTTCCCCGACAAAGTTGTTGGCAACATCCACCAGATTTATAGCATCAGTTTTAAAAAAGTACCCTTAAAGTTACAAGGTCTGTTAAAATTGAAACATTTCGACAGCCAAGCTACGAATTTCGGACCTGTTTTACCTAACTCTCGTAAACGTTTACGTAACTTTTATCACTCGATTGGTGAGATAAAAATAGTTTTGTTCCTTAGACTTGTTTTAAAACAACAAGATGAGCTTAAAGCTTGCAGCAAATACACAGCAGTTGCTTAGCTATTAAAGGCATTAAGGTCCTTCACAGTAAAGCTATACTGCCAGGGTCAAGGTGATATGGGTGAAGAAAGACATTGGTAAGGAACCTGGGCGACTGAAATGTGCGGTGGGCTAGTACATTTTTGAAGCCCACTTGCCCGGTGGCTAGTGACTCAACAGATGTCAAATCCTGTTAAAGGTTGTAAAATAATAAAAGGAACTTTTAGCATCAGAATTTAAGACTATTCGTTGCACATTAATTCGTTTTAATTATATATTTTTTGGCTCATTTATTGTAATGTTTTTTCAACTTCCAAAACTTCTGGGGACTCGAGCCCCCCTCCCCCCCCCTCCCCCTTCTATGGGCCTGGGTATTCTTGGTGCATTTCAAGCTTTTGATTCGTCTGGTGTTGTAACCACAAACTCCGACAACAAGAAAATGGAACCAACAACAACCGTCTTCTGTGTAACGAAGCAATTCATGTATGTAAATACGTATGATTTGTGCAAAAAAAGAGTCCGAGGTTCCCCCCTCTAAGCCAAAGCAATAAGCACAAACTAGTTAGTCACATCGCAATTTCCCTGATAAAAACGATTTTAATGTTCTGGACTCGACGTTTTGAAGAGGTTTTTAACTTAAGCTAGTACACGTACCCTTTTTAGTTAATTTTCGTGTTCGAACAGTCTTATTTGCATGCCTACAACTCACGCCGAGGGGTGACTACTTTTTCTGCATTCTGGCACGGGAGGTTGAGGTGCCTAAATGTAGCACTAATTTTGTCTCGTATTTTTGGTCCATTACTAGTTCCTCCCATTTCTCGAACCCTGAGCCGTTTAAAAAGAATCAGAGCAGATTTTGCCCTTCCCCTACCCTCTAGTAAAATGTCCATTCCAATGATTTGCATTGCGTGACGCGGCTCTAGATAGAACTCTGGCCACGTTAGCGGCGACATGTGGTGATAAAAACCTTTTTGTGTATTGCCAACTAAGCAACACTGACCAGCAACTGAACTGTTGAGTAAGATGTCACAGTGTAGAAAGATGTAGAACGTTTTGGAAGAAAGGTTGTTGTTGAGCTGTTCGACCGTTTACAATACACTGACGCAGTTGGCGGTGTTCATTGGATGTCATCAACAGGACCAAAATACGTCGAATGGCAAGAGAATCACTCGGAAATGGCCTCTGGACCTGTCCTCTGCAGCAAATGAGGTAAGAGCATTTCGAACTGTTTTTCTGTTTGACGTTTTCGATCTCATATGGGTCGAAACACATTAGAATATGTGCGTGACTCGCGAATGGAATGTTGCCAAGAAGGGTCAAACAACCTGCATTTTAACGAACTTTGAAAAGCTCTCGCGTCGCTCTCAATCATTTGCCCAAAGAAATTTTTGCAGCAATCCTGAGAACATCTTTTCTTAATTCAACAGCCAGAAGCTGAATCGATTTGAAGGTTTAGCACATGGTGAAAAATAATTCTATTCACGAAGTACTTTTCCTGATGAGAAATGTATACTTTCAAAATTAAATTATTTCAAACACAAAGAACAACGCAGTTTCTACCAAAATCAGTTTTGAAGCTCTTGAGAGATTGCAAAAGTAAAATTGAGTGTTTAAAAGACGACAGAGGGATTTGTTTTTGCACGCGAACGCCTCAAATTGATGTCATAATTTACTGCTTCAAATGGCGATTTTAACGGAAGTTCGTTATTTGCATTTTTCTTTGAAATAAAAGGATATTTTGCCAAAAAAGGTATCCAGTGATTTTAGTTATACCCTAACCTATCTAACATTAAAATATGAAAGAAATCGAATTTTCCACCCTTGCCGCGGAATTTTGATTTTGTCTGATTTTTACAGACAGGCGCTCTTAACATCTTTCTCTCGTTCGTTGGACTGTGCTTTTGACTGGTAATATACTAGTTCGCTCTGCGGACATTAAGTTGTGCGATATAGTCGAAATACTCAGCGCGTTCCGCTTATTATTTGGGAATGACTTTCATTAATCGGGAACGGTTTGATTTAGGAAATTGATTTAGGAAATTACCTTACGCTTTACGCTTCAGGTTACCGAATGAGTCGATTGCTCAAGTAAGCCAAACAGACTCTTGCGATTACAGTAAATACATTTTTCACGTGCATATATAAGCCTCACAGATGCTACCCTGCCTCCACAGGCCCGTTCAGTATAGATAAGCAGGGGTATATTAGCCGCATCACAGTGGTTGGAAGTAATTTATTAGTGCGCCTTTCAAGGAGAGATTTTAATAACGCGAACTCTGAAATTCACAACCCAACTGATGACCGCTTTTGTTTCCCTACCGACATCGTTCTCAGACGTTTTTTGAGGGGAGGGGAGCGGGCGGAGGGAGCGATACTGATCTTTACATCTTTGCCGATCTTGCAGTCCATAAGCTTGTGATCACGCGGTTATTTTTTCAAACCGCGGAGTGAAATCAATGGTCCGTGAAGGGAGCTTAAAAAAATCCTTCTTAACGGACGTCTGAGATCCGATCGTACACCGACAGGTAGCCTACCGGCCAGCCATGAATACCAGAAACCAACAAAGTCATCGAAATCTATCATTCATGGTGGGCGACCTTGAGCTTTTGACCCCGCTGAGCTGAGCTTCTAAAGAACCGATGCTATGATCTGATGACTTGAAGGTTTGCCATTTCGGAGATTCCCTATTTTAGAGATTCCCTATTCTAGAGATTCCCCGTTTTAGAGATTCCCTGTTTTAGAGATTCTCTAATTTAGAGATTCCCTATTTTAGAGATTTCCCGTTTTAGAGATTCCCTATTTTAGAGATTCCCCGTTTTAGAGGTTCCCTATTTTAGAGATTCCCCGTTTTAGAGATTCCCTATTTTAGAGATTCCCCGTTTTAGAGATTCCCTGTTTTCGAGATTCCCTAGTTTAGAGATTCCCGGTTCCCCGTTTCCCTTTCCCCATTCCCCGTTCCAGCTTTTAGAGATAGCCACTTTCAAATTGAATATTGTAATGCTCCAAAGCTCACTACTATGCTCCATTATAATTAACATAAAAATAAATAAAGTACTACAGAAAACAGGTTTATGTTGGTTACAAGTATAAATGAAAACAGTCCAAGGAGGCAGCTGACAATTTTGTAGAACTGGAACTGCTGGCAGCCATGTTTTTACTACTTTGCAACCAGGCCTAGTCTTAAAATGTGGTACCTGGGGCGGTGTCTTGTGTGGGAATCCCATGGTTTTGGTAAAGTTTTTATAAAGCACAAAGAGTCACAGAAACTTTGCACTATTATTCCAGCATAATGCTCGATGCTTTTGCCTCACTATTATGCTCAAAATTATGGCGGCATAATGATGACAATCCTATCCAACAGTAGCCTTGTTCCAAATAAGGAATGCTGATTGGTTTATTATTGACATCTGGCGAATGTTCACGTGCAAGGAGCAGATTGTTGGCGGCTTGACGTATATGACCTGATCTGTGTTCGCTCAACAAAATATAAATCGCAAGTACTTTTCAAGGGCACCCAACGGTTCGTTTCGGGGAATATCTGTTCGGAAAGCCTAAAATCGTCTGAGATTTTTGGATTTATTGCAGGGAAAGCTGGAGATTTCTTCCGCAAAACATCACGTCGGACTTTCGTAACAACAGGACTTATTAGCTCCTATTGATTTCGGAGGGGAGAATATGTCGTTTAGAGCGCAAAATAAGGTCAGCTAGCATTTTCGGAGAGCCATCAGCAGCTCGGAAATTCGGCTGGTTGGATTCTGTTTCCTAAAATTTTCTGCGGCCTAAATTTTGAGCTAAGAAATCCGAACAGATCAGTCTGTATCAGCTTACACAAATATGCCTTTAAAAAGCTCTGAAACAATCTAAGAAAGCAGAAAATAATATATTTCAAGTGTTTTGCTAAAATTTTCTCGTTGGGTGCCCCTGACTTTTATCCGTGAAGAAATAGTCTGCTGTTTTACAACTGTGAAGAATAATTTCATAAAACAAGTGTGCTGTAAATGCACAAGAAAAGTTTCTGAAAATTGAGAAAAATTCCCTGTAATGTCAAACTGCCTGAAACCAACAGCCGCCAACGGTTTCGTATTTCGCGTGTGAACCTTTGGCTGATGTAACAACCCAATCAACATTCGTTACTTCGAATGAGTTTACCGTTGGAAGATTTCAATCTTCAATTCAAAAGTGGAATTTTGATTCCAATAATGCAATCCGTTCCGGATTAATGAAAATCGTTCCTAAATAACGAGCGGAACGCGCTGAATATTTTGACTATAAAAATTATGAGGATTTCAGTCGTAAAACAGGATTTAGAACTTAATTACCACTTCGTATTTTTGTTCAAACTGATGTTGTTTAAATTGGCTTTGTCGGCTCGTGTTCGTTCTTCCTTTTCATGGTCCGACTAGTTCTTCCTTTGTTGCTCCTTTTAAGGATAATTAAAATTATCACTTGAAAATTTAACATTGAAAAGACTATATTTCGCGACATAAGCTTTGCAACTGTTGGAAAATTATTGGCTTTTTCTTGTAATGAATATGCGAAGTTCTTCCTTATCGTTACTGAAATGTTTATTTAAAAACTCCCAAAAAACTTGAAAATTTGATGCTTTAAAAATTTTCACATATTAGTCCCACATTCTTCTGGCTGCTACAAAAGCTTGGGTTTAATGTTTATTTCTTGTTTCATTTTTCCTGAATCACCAGCAGGGTTTTGATAAATAACTTTATTTGCGCACTAACTAGCTACAATAATATTGGCACCGGATACTTAATATTCAGCTTTGTGTCCTTTCCACATAGTAAACATTGATAACTTGCTTGAGGGTGAAAATTTCACCGCGCGTTTTGGCAGTTATAGATCGAAGATGCTTTTAGGGAACTGAGTTGTAGTATTAGGTTCTCGCTTATTTCTATAAACATGCCGAATTATGTTTTCGCAATTGTAAACATCCTTAACTTTAAAACCACCGAAACGTGCACAATAGTAATTAAATGTTCTCAATTATATTTTTGGAAAAATCAAAAAGCAACTGGAGAATACAAGGGAAATTACCATAGAGTTCATTTATTTATCTCGTAATGGTCGCTTGTTATGATTTCGTCTGCGTAATCAAGAGTTAGTATCTCAGTGTACAGCTTAATAAACTGCTCAATAGTTTTCACTTCAACGGTCACACATTGTCTTATCCACGAAAAACCACAACATAATAAACACATTACAGAAAAGCCATACTCGATAGCTTTCACTTGACTGCATGGCCACCTACTAAGGATTTCATCTATCAGCTATTAGCCGGCCGCAAGAGGATTACCCGTCACATCCGGGGCTGGTAACTTTCTTTCTTGCAGATAAGGTACCCAAGATTTCCTTTCGACAGAATATCTGTTCGGAAGATGACATGGCTTGGATTAAACTGTGATAAAAGACAAGAACTTTCTTTGGTGAAGTGTCCCGTTGAACGTTCGCAGCATCGGAAGATGAACTTATTTTGTTTTCGGAAGGAAAAGTATGTCGGTTTAAGTGCGGAATAAGCCAGCCGGCTTTTTGGGGAACCTGAGAGGAGTTTGTAAATTCAGGCGATGAGTTTCCGATCTCTTAATTTCTTGCAACTTAACATTTTCAGCTAAAGAATCCTATTAACCATCTCTAATCAACCTATTTTCGCTTACATAAATGTGCCTTAGAAGGTCAAACAAACTGAGAAAACTACCAGCATCCTGCATTCTCTTAATTTTTACTCATAGAACAGCAAGCTACATTTATTTTATTCCAAAGCTTTAAAGCTCAGGACAGCTGTTGCATTCATGCTATTCTTTTGAACTCCGCCATTAATAATTCTTAGTTCGGCTTCACCAACTTTTCTTCGCGAAGCTCCCTTTCTGATCGCACGGCTAAAATTCGTCATATTCATAGACTCATTTACCCGTCTCTTCGGAAAAATATAAATCTTTTTGCTCTTCAAAGTGTTTTGACCAACAGTACTTCGCGAAAAATTGGCGCAATTATAGAAACTCCGAGATTTCCTAGCAATGTCTTTGATACCTCTGCGAACTGTCGTGTTGTAAACTGCAAATAAAATGGGGTTAATAGCGCAGTTACAGCAAGCTACATTTATTTTATTCCAAAGCTTTAAAGCTCAGGACAGCTGTTGCATTCATGCTATTCTTTTGAACTCCGCCATTAATAATTCTTAGTTCGGCTTCACCAACTTTTCTTCGCGAAGCTCCCTTTCTGATCGCACGGCTAAAATTCGTCATATTCATAGACTCATTTACCCGTCTCTTCGGAAAAATATAAATCTTTTTGCTCTTCAAAGTGTTTTGACCAACAGTACTTCGCGAAAAATTGGCGCAATTATAGAAACTCCGAGATTTCCTAGCAATGTCTTTGATACCTCTGCGAACTGTCGTGTTGTAAACTGCAAATAAAATGGGGTTAATAGCGCAGTTACAGTGCGCCATAAACAAACGCCAGAAACGAAAGCTACATGGCACTTTGCTAAAGGCGAGCTGTGCTAAGAAGTATGCTATCCAACAGACAAGAAATACCAAAGTAATAATTAGCATCATTTTGATGACGTTGCGGGTAGCCTTTCCCCGGGCCCTGTTCAATCGCATAGCTGTGATCATGCTTTCCTGACGCGGGGCAGTTTTGCCTGTCTTAAGTTTGATCACTATGGCTGTATAAAAGCTGAATATCGCGAGCCAGGGAAGAGCATAAAACGTTACCAGGAGAAACGTGTAGTAGATCTCTCGCGAGTTCTCGTTGTTGAACGCGTTGTTTAGACTTGAACCACAAACTTGCCTACCCTTGGAGATTTTCGTCCGCAGGGCTATAAGATATGGTAGCCGGCCAACAATTGCCAAGGCCCACGTTAAGAAAATCGCGAACTTCGCAACTTTGGCGTTGAAAAGATTTTTCATTGGAAACACCACGGCACAGAATGTATCGAAACTCGATTCAAGAAGCGTTAGAACCGAAGCAAGGATCGAAACTCCGTGTAGAAACGGGACAATCTTGCACAAAGCATAACCCATATTGCCATCAACGAGCCAAACGGTACCAACCAAGAACATAGGGATCAATCTCGGCATGTACGTTGTTGTGATGACAAGACTCGCCACGGCCATGTTCGCTACACTGTAATTGATAGTTTTGCGAGCCCTTCCATACTTGCGGAGGACAGCGATGATCAAAATGTTTCCAGCCAGTGATGCTAGTATTAGAACACTGTAAGCGATTATTCGTCCCAGTTTAACCGAGAAAGGATCGTTGACGTAACAAAGCGCTGTGAATACGCTTGTCTTATTTTCTCGGTTTATGGAAGTGTTCTTTGCAGTGAAGTTCATTTTCTGTGAAAGAGGAAGAAGAAATCAACGTTAGACAACCGAATTGAACAGGGTTTTAAAAAGGTTTTATCTCGACTTATCTACTTTAGAAAATCTCCTTGAAGCGCACAATGTTAACACTAGGAGGTTAAGTCAGCAAGGTTCTCGATCGTGAATCAATCTCTTGAAAGTGCATGTTGATCGTGAAATACGTCGGACAGGAACCTCAAATCAAACGTGCAGTAAATATTGATAAATTCGAAAAACTTCCTCTATCTTAGTTTTTGGTGTCAAACTGAAAAAACCAGATTGGTGTAAAATTAATAACTTTGTATTCCTGTGAAGCTGTATCTTTACGGGTAATTACTATGCACAAAAGATTGAAATCTCCCTTACTTGAATCGATGTTCTTGTTTCTTGGGGGTCTATTACTTACATTATCTCCCTCTGACAGATTTTCTGTCTAGAAGGCACTAATAAATTTAATTAATGTGCTAGTTGTCCTCACTGTTTTTGTCTGCAGCTTATTTTTGTTTTCCGTTAAATCATTTGAGTGGACAACTAAAAAATCTATCTGCTGGATATTATTTAATAAATGGAACAAAAGATTTAACATGTTTGTGATTGAAATTCGCGACAATAAAAAAAAAAGATAATTTATGAAATAGATTGCATGTTTGGAGCTGTACGAAAATATTTCCACATGGACAAATAATTAAACTTTAAAACTTCGTCATTTTCGGAAGAATCTTCCTGCAACACACCGTGTGTTCATCCACAGGCTTGCGGTTCCTTGTGCTCGATGGCAACTGGAAGTGCAGAACTGCTGGGCACTACTACACAGGCAGCCATTTCTTCCTGTTTCCCGTAAACAAAACCCAGTACATGTACACACCGAGATATCATCTCGTCCTGGCTGCGCAGCCACCCCAAAGTCTCTTTCTTCAATTTCACCGAGAGTAAAGCTCACATCCATGATGGCGGGGGACAAACATTGTAATTTCACCTTATGTAAGACGTCACGAATTGGTACATTTCATAACGGTCGTACATGACGTAAGTAGTTTTCAAAACAAAAAACCAAAACAAACCGTTAAGCCTGCGCAGTACGGACTGGAAAACAACTTTAAGGTTTACATTCCTCTTTTTGGGCTAATTTCTATTAAGCCGTAAATTGAAATTGCTAACTGGACCAGTTTAAATTATCGATTTTTTATCCCACGTTTAACAAAAAGAAACACGTGGCACCGAAACAATTTGCACTATTACTTGAAAAAGTGTCAGAGAGGGCTAGCCAATTACCGTAACAAAATTCCAGACTCAAATATCTCGTTGGCGCTGGCGTTAAATTGCTTCGAAAGCTTAATGAAACCTCACTAAAAGCCATGATTGCAAAAGCATAATATCTTAAAAGCATAATGTCATAATATCTTTCTTTCGGCCATCGGACGTATCATTGGCAAGATCTAGTTTTTTTCATGGGGAATGTGGTATGTTTTTATTCATTTTGTTTTGTACGCAACTCAGCTTTTAAGGAAACTACTTCCACCAATTTTTCCAATTTTGCACGATTTTCGAGAACTGTAAAGCCTGTGAAACTAGTAAAAGGCGTTTAATTAAATGGATCGTTTTTTGTCAATGGAGACATTTGTCGCGGGGAGATCTTAACCTGCCATGTAAATAAATACAGCGCATTTTTTTTTGTTTCCGGCACGTTGATTCATGCTACACCGCGCCTATAGCCGCCCCTAACATCCTCCTGCAAGGGAAATTTTTAACAGGCGACACCGAAAATTCAAAAGTTCTGTTTTAGCCCCTAGAACTTTTTAAATATTTTTTCGTTAAAACCCATAACGTGGGTACTCTGTGGTATTTTCGCTCGAGTAAGAAATGCCACCGTACAGTTACGTGCAGCAACTTATCAATTGCAAACAACCTGATTTGGAATCTCCTTGCCCTAAGCTTCCAAATGGTATATATCTGAAAAATTCCCCAAGGGGGGGAGGAGGGTTTCACTCGCTGGCCCACGGACTATAATTAAGGGTACAATAGCCCTATTTACAGCGGCAGAGACGGCACCGAAGGGTCAATTGTGTCCCATTGTGGTTTCTGATGGGGTCATTCTGCCTCAGCTGCGACCAAAATAGCTCCAAAGTGGGCTGTATCAGCTCCAGGGGCCTCAGGACTGATTTGGCATATTGGGGCCGAAACAGATCCTTTGAGTTTACAGTGTATGCCAGCTTTTATAAAACTTCCTTTGAGAAAAGTCAGAAGGGACATACAGAAACATCAACGGAAGCCTTCAAAACATGGTTCACTCTTAGCAAAAATTGCTACCGTAGCATCTCTGTTACTCGAAAACCCGATAAGCATAAGTGGAAGCCTGAGGAAAAAAAATTACACATCCCTGTGGTTTATGATTATTTCTTTAATCCCGTTTAGTTTCACGTCGATTTCTTCACTGGTGAAAACTTGGTTTAAACTAAGATACCATAGTAGGAGCTAAAACAGCGGAGATAAAACATATAAACAACTCTTGATGTTGCACAAACTCAATCAATATCGCGTCTCATTTTGCATTAACCACTGTACAATATTATTAATAATACTGGCGATAAACATAGGTTACTTCATAGAACGTGGACCAAAGGGCGGCGTAAGGAGTTTTCTTCAGTCACGAGTTCTGAAACTTCGTAAAACGAAAAAGCGAGGCTTTGCGAATTTTATCTTTGCTCTGTACAGTGCAATACAGAAGCAGCAAAATCCAAGAATCCAAAATACGAAAGCACGTTCACTCAAATGGCTTTCGAAAAAAAACGAAAACAAACAGTCTCCGGCAATTGCTTAAAAGAGAGCATGGCGAAACAACGCTCACAAATTAAACAATATCCTTCCCGATTCAAAATATCTAGAAAAATTGGAAGAATTCACGGGCAGTAAAATTTACTTACACAAATGTGATGAGTATAATCTCTTTTGCTCACTAATCACTGTCTGAGTCAATCGCATAATGCCTGCTTTCGAGCTCCTTCACTGGTGAAAACATATAAACACACTTGATGTTGCGTAAACTCAATCAATATCGCGTCTTAATTCCCATTAGCTACTGCACAATATTGTCAATAATACAGGCGATAAATATAGACTACTTCATAAAAAGTGCCACGTACGGAATTTTATTCGCGAGCTGTGAAACTTCGGAGAGTGAAAGATCGAGGCCTTGCGAGTGAGTGAGTGAGTGAGTAAGTGAGTGAATTTTTGTTCTGCCAGTGTATACAGATGCAGCAAAATTTGAGAATCCAAAGTACATTGTGAAAAAACCGGTCTCCGGGAACTGCTTGAAAGTGAGCCTGTATAATCAACGCTCACACATTTTAAAAATAATACCCTTCCCGATTCAGAATATCTAGAAATATCGAAAGAAATCACAGGCAGTAAAATTTACTTACAAAAAAAATGTAATGAGTAGAACCCCTTTTGCTTACTTATCACTGTCTGAGTCAATCACACAATGCCGGCGTTTCTAACTGTGCAGAGACAAGATTTTCCCCTCCAAAAACTCTTGAGTAAAGATTCGTGTCTACTCAGGTTTTGCTCAAGGTGTTTCTTCTTTGCTTGCCCTTTTATAAAGTCCTCTAAGGAGACAGAAAGTGAGACAAAGCTTACGTGTGGAGTGAGACGAAGCTTGCGTGTGGAGTGAGACAAAGCTTGCTTGTGGACTCCCTCGGCTACGCCTCGGGAGTCCACAACATTTTGACGGCTAGATGACGAAAATCGTGGGAAGTAAGAGGCCACACCACGGAAATTGTTTCTCACGCAATAAATCGATCACGAGCATTCGCGACAAGCAGTCATGACGGGAGCCGTTTTACGGACTTTTAATTCCAACGGCTCTCGACCAATCAGAAAGCGAGAAATTGATAACATGTGGTAAGAACAAAAATTCTATGTCTAACCTTTTTTTTAAACATGAAATTCTGGTTATATATATAACAAAGTTACGGTAGCCATGCATTTACAATCAAAACGAACGAAGTCCAGAAACACATATTTCCGAGAGCAGAGCATCGGAAAGTGAAAAAAAAAAATGAAATAAATGTAATGCAAGATAAGCTCAGTTCGTGGCATAGTTTTGTCTGTGTTCCATGTTCACTAAGATTAATCTTAGAAGACTGAAAACACTCTCGCCGGTCCTAGGACGAAACTATCGCTCAGAAACATTTTTCTGTTATCCGAAATAAGGAAATCTATGGTTCGAATAAGGATTTTTCAACTCGGAAATAAATGTTTTTTCTATACTGAAGACTGAACCAATTCCCGAGGGTCGGGGGAGGGGGAGGGAGGTGTTGGTTCGATTACGTGAAAAAGTTTCTGTGGTGGTGTCTCGCTGGCGCCCAGGAAACCCTATCTCATCATCTCAGACCAAAAATTTCTTTAATTTGCTATCCCATCTAAGGGTAGAGTTACATTTTGCACCACATTTTAGACTGACGTTTTCTGCACATTCCATAAAGGCCTAGCTAGATTAGGAAGAAGAGATGCAAAACAGGGTATACTTTAGTATACTTGAAAGGAGCTGAAACAGCGGAGATACAACATAAAAACACACTTGATGTTGCATAAGCTCAATCAATATCACGTCTCATTTGCCATTAGCTACTGTACTATACTGATTGTCATAATACCGGCGATAAATATAGTTACTTCATAGAAAGTGCTGTGTACGGAGTTTTATTTGCAAGTTGTGAAACTCGGAAAGGGAAAGAGCAAGGCTTTGCGAGTGAGTGAGTGAGTGAGTGAGTGAGTGAGTTTTTGCTGTGTGCAGTGCATACAGATGTAGCAAAAATTCAAGAATCCAAATTACAATGTGAAAGAAAAACCGGTCTCCGGGAACTCCTTGAAAGAGAGCCTGTATAAACAACGTTCAGGTATTAAATAATATCCTTCCCGATTCAAAATATCTAGAAATATCGGAAGAAAGCACAGACAGTAAACTTTACTTACACAAATGTGATGAGTAGAACCCCTTTTGCTCAATAATCACTGTCTGAGTCAATCACACAATGTCGGCGTTTCTAAACTGTGCAAGAACGAGTTTTCCTCTAAAAAAAACTCTTGAATAAAGAGTCGTCTCTACTCAGGTTTTGCTCAAGCTGTTTTTTCTTTGCTGGCCCTTTTATAAAGTCCTCTAAAGGAACAAAAAGGAAGACAAAGCTATTAGCGATATTTTCAAAACACAAACTCCCGCCGTGAGCCAGGCTTGCCGCTGTTTCCTGAACCGCCTCGAAAGCCATCTTGGTACTTGTGCTCTGATTGGCTGGCTGGCTCCACTCGAGACGCTGATTGGTTATATTTTCTCATGTGAAAAAGCTATAAAGCTTTTTTCAAATTTCCTCCAGTTTTTCGTGGTATGGCCTCTTATTTCCCACGATTTCCGTCATGTAGCCGTCAAAATAAGTTGTGGACTTCCTTGGCTACGCCTCGGGAGTCCACAATATTTCGACGACTAGATCACGAAAGTAAGAGGGAAGTAAGAAGCCATACCACGAAGAACTGGAGGAAATTTGTTTTTACCACGGAAAAATTTTTTTCACGCGGTGCGAGTCTACAATAAATCGATCACAATTTAACATTCGTGACGCGAGCAGAGGTATGGACTCTCACCTCCAACGGCTCTCGACCAGTCAGAAACGAGAAATTGATAACATGTGGTAAAAACAGAATTCTGTTTCTAACCTTTATCACATGAAATTCTCGTTATATATATAATAAAGCTACGGTAGCCATGCATATACAATCAAAACGAACGAAGCCCGGAAAGTTCCGAGAGTGAAGCATCGGAAGGTGAAAAGAAGGAATTAAATGTAATGCAAGATGAGCACTTTTCGTGGCATAGTTTTGTCTTTGTTTCATGTTCACCAAGATTAATCTTGGAAGACTGAAAACACTCTCGCCGGTCCCAGGACGAAATTATCGCTCAGAAACATATTGCAATTATCCGGAATAAGGAGACCTATGGTTCGTATTAGGAGTTTTCAAGCCGGAAATAAATGTTCTTTCTATATATATTTTTAATTTTTAATTTTTAATCTACATTTTACTTTATTTTTTAATCTATTTTTTATCTAATTTTTTAATTTATATTTGTAACGCGCATTTGAAAACCTATGTTGAATTTGCGCGCTATAAATGCATATTATTATTATTATTAAAGACAGAGCTAATTCCCAAGGGCCGGGGAAGGGGGGTGTTGGTTCTGTCACATGAAAAAGTTTGTGTGGGGGTGTCTCGCTGGCGCCCAGGAAACCCTACTTCATCTCAGACCAAAAATTGCTTTAATTTGCTACCCCATCTAAAGCTGAAGAGTTACATTTTTCACCACATTTCAGACTGATGTTTTTGCACATTATGTAACTGCCTAGCTAAATTATGAAGAGGAGATACAAAACAGGATATACTTCAATATACTTCAAATGAGCTAAAAAGGCGGAGATATAACATATAAACACACTTGATATTGCATAAATTCAATCAATATCGCGTCTCATTGCCATTCGGCTACTGAACAATATTGTCAATAATACAGGCGATAAATAGAGACTACTTCATAGAAAATGCTACGTACGGAGTTTTATTCACGAGTTGTGAAACTTCGGAAAAGGAAAGAGCAGGGCTTTATGAGTGAAGGAGTTTTTGTTCTGTACTGTGTACACAGATGTTGTAAGAATTCAAAAATCCAAATTACAGTGTGAAAAAATCCGGTCTCCGTGAACTGCTTGCAAGAGTGCCTGTGTAAATAACGTTCACGTATTAAATAATATCCTTCCCGATTCAAAATATCCAGAAATATCAGAAGAAATCACAGGAAGTAAAATATGCTGACAAAAATGTGATGAGTGGAACCCCTTTTGCTCCCTGACCACTGTTTGAGTCAATCACACAATGCCGAAGTTTCTAACTGTGCAGAGACAAGTTTTTTTCCTCTCAAAAACTCTTGAGTCAAGAGTCGTCTCCACTCAGGTTTTGCTCAAGGTGTTTTTTCTTTGCGTGCCTTTCTATAAAGTCCTCTAAAGGGACAGAAAGTGAGACAAAACTTTTAACCGTATTTTCAAAATACAGACTCCCGCCGCGAGCCAGACTCGCCGCTGTTTCCTAAACCGCCTCGAAAGCCATTTTGGTACTTGTGCTCTGATTGGCTGGCTGGCTCCACTCGAGATGCTGATTGGCTATATTTTCTCATGTGTAAAAGCTATAAAGCTTTTTTCAAATTTCCTCCAGTTTTTCGTGGTATGGCCTCTTATTTCCTACGATTTCCGTCATGTAGCCGTCAAAATAAGTTGTGGACTCCTTTGGCTACGCCTTGGGAGTCCTTAACATTTCCACGGCTACATCACGAAAGTAAGAAGGAAGTAGGAGCCCATACCACGAATAACTGGAGGAAATTTGCTTTTACCACGGAATTTCTTTTTTCACGCGGTGCGATTCTACAATAAATCGATCACAAGAATTCGCGACAGGCAGTCATGACGTGAGGAAAGGTATGGACTCTCACCTCCAACGGCTCTCGACCAGTCAGAAAACGAGAAATTGATAACATGTGGTAAAAATGGAATTCTATTTCTAACCCTTTTTTACATGAAATTCTCGTTATATAGATAATAAAGCTCCGGTAGCCATGCATATACAATCAAAACGAACAAAATCCAGAAACACATATTTCTGAGAGCGGAACACCGGAAGGTGAAAAAAAAAATGTATCGCAAGATGAGCGCATTTCGTGGCATAGTTTTGTCTTTGTTTCATGTTCGCTAAGATTAATCTAGGAAGACTGAAAACACGCTCGCCGGTCCCAGGACGAAATTATCGCTCAGAAACATATTGCAATTATCCGGAATAAGGAGACCTATGGTTCGTGTTAGGAGTTTTCAAGCCAGAAAGTTCTTTCTATACGGAAGACAGAACTAATTCCCAAGGGTCGGGGGAGGGGGAGGGGGAGGGGGTGTTGGTTCTGTTACATGAAAAAGTTTGTTGGTGGTGTCTCGCTGGCGCCCAGGAAACCCTACTTCATCTCAGACCAAAAATTGCTTTCATTTGCTACCCCATCTCAAGCTAAAGAGTTACATTTTGCACCACATTTCAGACTGACATTTTGCACATTCTATAAAGGCCTAGCTAAATTAGGAAGAAGAGTTACAAAACATGAAATACTAGTCAATCAGTAAAATATGGAAAGTAATTGTACAATTGTTAATATAAATACAAAAAGGTTAAAAGGATATCCAATCCTTGGACTAAAAGTCCAAATTGGAACCGTATCATTTACCACATGCACCCCATCCAGTGGCATGTGAGGTAGTATTCTCTACTCCACCCGGAACTAATTTCACATAAAGAATGAAAAGATGGTAACTTTTATGCTCGGAAAGAAATAAGAAAGATAGAATATTCAGGTTGGCACGAGCGAGGGACAAAGAAAAAATCTGAGTCCCTGACGGGAATCAAACCCATGACCTTCCGTACTCCGGTCGGGCGCTCTAACCACTTAGCTACTGGGAGGCGTGTGTCGAGAGAGGTCATATCTACGTGCTCAGTGGTTAGACCGCCCGACCGGTGTACGGGAGTTCATGAGTTCGACTTCCGTCGTGGACCGTCAAATTTTTTCTTTGTCCCGCACTCGTGACAACTGAATATTCCATCTTTCTTAATTTCACCTAGTTTTGACAAACACCAATCCAGAGGAAAGGTATAGTTTACATCCATGAAAAACAAAAAACAACTTCTATTTAAGGTACACGCCCTCGTTTGTTATATTAAACTCCGTGTCGGATCTGTCTAGTATGCGTATGCATTTTAAATATCCATTTGTAGTGTGTTTACCTGTGAACGGAAGGCCTACTAAATTAAACTAAATATTAAAATGTAGCCACTTTTAAATTTAAAAAGGGTGGAAAACGGACATGTTGTGTAGGTATGGAAGGGACCTAAAACAACTGAATAAGAAACAAAAAACAGCGAGCGCTTTGTTTTCTATCTTTAAATGCCTGAACGAGTTTCCCTCTGTGCTCTGGCGCATCATAATAAAGAATGAAACACTTGGTCGAAGCATTGGGAAGGATGGCTCGCCGGGAGCAAATATTGAAACAACGCACCGGGAGTTCAAACTAAAAATGTAAACACAATTTGCATGAGGCAATGAAATAATGTTCACAGTTTCAAGTTTATACATATATTGTCTGCTGTGATATTGACTGACACAGAAATTGTCCAACAGTTTTGTTTTCAGTTATGGCCCAGGCAATAAATCCCATGTCGCACGCAACTAAGAGATCATAGTGTGAGAAAAGCCACAAGTACAGAAAACCTGGTGGCTTATCCATCTGACATAATTCCGTGAGCACAGCAATATTGAACGTAAAGACACAACAACACTGAACAGAAGTCTTGTGAATGCATTTCTCGTGATGGAAATTGCAATTAGCATCCGAATGTCAAAATAACTTTGCACAGTGATGCAAAATATTTTGTGAGAACTATAATATTCAAACAGTTTTGCACTCTTCAAATACACTATTTTGCTATGAAAGCTTTTTATTTATTATTTCTTGTATTAAGCAAAAAAATCATGATTCAAATCGCCTTGGTATCAAAAAATTCAAATTTTAAGCATTCTTGTCATTTAGACAGATTACTGGGAATAGATCCCAATTAAACAGTTGAAAACATCCGTACATGTATATCTCAGAAAGAAAAACTAACATAAAAAGTTTCAGTTAATTGCCGTTTGAATAAAAATCACAAAATAAAGATACGAAATTTGAAATAGGAAAACTAGAAGGAGCTCTTGATCATGTGAAAAGCAGTAATTTCTTAATAATGTAAACTGAAAAAAATTAAATTTATCTTGGTGTAAATTTCCAAGTTTTATAATTTTTAAGTAATGCTCGTCAGTGTTCCATAAGTTTGTTTTGTCAGTAAACGTTTATTGTACGGGGGGATATTGTCTGAATGGAAATCTCCATGAATCCTAACCGTCTGTACGTGAGGCAAATTGTTATTCAAAATTGAGCGATACTGAATGAATCCAGTGGCATGTGAAGTAGTACCCTCTTCCCCGCCAGGAACTGATTTCACATAAAGAAAGAAAGGTAGTAAATTTTAAGCTCGGAAAGAAATAAGAAAGATAGAAAGGTGGAATATTCAGTTTGTCATAAGGATGGGACAAAGAAAAAATCTGGGTCAGGAATCGAACCCATGACCTCCCGTACACCGGTCAGACACTTTACTCACTGAGCTTCGGAGACTCGTGGCGAGTGAAGTGAGGTCGTATCTACTTGCTCAGTGGTTAGAGCGTTTCGACCAGTGTATAGAAGGTCAAGGGTTCGATTTCCGTCGTGGACTCAGTTTTTTCCTTGCATCGCGCTCGTGTCAACTGAACATTCCATCTTTCTTAATTTCACGTAGTTTTAACAAACATCAATCAAGAGGAAAGGTATAGTTTACATCCATGAAAAACAAAAACAACTTACATGCAACTTACAAGGTACACGCCTTCGTTTTTTATATGAAACATTTTGATGGATCCGTTTATGCTTATGCATTTTAACTCGTTTGCAATGTACACTAGTACAAAATAGAATTAATTGAAAATTTCACTTCAAATTTATTTATTTTGAGAATGAATAAAAAATAAATAAATAATCGAGGGATTAAAAGCCAGTATGTAGTAACTTGCTCCGATGACGGTTACGTCATCAGAAGAAAACAACTTTTGTCGATTGTTTTGGGTTCCCACTAGGGTAAGCATTAAACCTTCGTTTTCAAACTACACAGGTCTGCTGAGTTTCTGGTGTGTTTACGTGTGGAGGGAAGGTCTACTGAATTGTGCTATATATTAAAATATTTCCACTTTCAAAGTAAAAAAGGGTGGAAAATCCAAATGTTGTGTAGGTATGGATGAGACCGAAAACAACTGGAAAAAAAAAACACAAAAAAAAGGAGCCTTTTTTTTCTATTTAAGCTCCTTCCGTGCTCTGACGTACAACGGTCAAGGTTTAAACTATATGAAAATAAAAGCTTGAAACAAGGGAACACTTGTCTAAGTGTTGACAAGGATGGCACGCCGCAAACAAACATTAAAACAACGCACCGGGAGTTTCAAACTGAAACTGTAAACGCCATTTGTATGAAGCTAAAAGATAATGTTTACAGTTCCAGTTTTATAGATATATTGTCTGCTGTGATATTGACTGACATGGAAATTGTCCAACAATTTTATTTCTCAGTTGCGCCCCAGGCAATAAATCCCATGTCGCACGTAACTAAGATATCAATCACAGCGTGAGAAAAAGCCACAAGCACGGAAAACCTGGTGGCCTATTCATCTGACATAATCCTCGTAAGCACCGCAATATTGAACGTAAAGACATAACAAAACTGAAAAGAAGTGTTTTGTGAATGTATTTCTCGTGATGGAAATTGAAATTAGCATCCGAATGTCAAAATATTAATTACTTTACACAGTGATGCAATATATTTTGTCAGAACCATAAAACCCAAACAATTTTCTTTACCCTTAAAATATACATCTTGCTATGACAACTTATTTATTTATTATTTCTTGTATTAAGAAAAAATAAATCATTATTGAGATCGCACTGTTATTAAAATTCAAATTTTAGGCATTCTTGCTACTTAGACAGACCAGAATCGATCTTATTTTGTCTGCTGTGATATAGATCTTATTTAAACAGTGGAAAACACACATACATTTTTATTTTACAAAGAAAAACTGACATGAACAGTTTCAGTTAGGTGTCGTTTTGATAAAAATTGCAAAATAAAGATATGAAATTTGAAATTA
Source organism: Siderastrea siderea (assembly GCA_964030785.1). Taxonomy (NCBI): domain Eukaryota; kingdom Metazoa; phylum Cnidaria; class Anthozoa; order Scleractinia; family Rhizangiidae; genus Siderastrea; species Siderastrea siderea. The sequence goes on from OZ034967.1 coordinate 20,199,917, forward strand.
AAAAATTAGAAAAAGCTCTTAATCATTGTGAAAAGCAGTAATTTCCAAATAATGAAAAAATAAAATTTATCAGTTTGACAAGGGCCATTTATAACCTTTAAGTAATGCTCGTCCAGTGCTTCATAAATTCTTGTCGGTAATTATTAATTGTACGGCGGGATATTATTTGAATGAAAATCTCCATGAATTTTAACTGTCCTAACTGTCACAACTGTACGTGAGGCCAATTGTTATTCAAAACTGAGCGATACATGTAGAACTGGTTGCATATGTTGCTCATTCGAGGCGCTTAGTTAGTAGCTTCAAGCTTTTATACTTGACCAGCTGCATGATGATTATTGAAATGCCTCGCGCAGGATTCAACGACAACTGGTTAACACGCCAACTCGCTCTAGAGTTGGCGGTTTTTCTGTCAACGGCAAGAGCTCTTAAAATCGTAAAAAAAAAAAATGAAGACACGACTCAATAAACCGAAATGGAATATTCAGGGTAGTTGATCTTAAGGAAGTTTAAGGCACATTTAAACCAAGAACTTCAATTGTTTAAGCTATTAATCTCAGTTACCTAAGATGCGTGAATTTTAAGCGCCTTCTTAAACTGAGGTAACGAAAACCGATAAAAGTGAGGTTTTGTTTGAATCACCTTTGTGTGATGAATTCCAAGAGGACTTCCTCGTCCTTCACTCTCTGGATAAATCACAGCCAAGAACCGAGGAAAACACGCAACAGAGTTGAGGGCGGTGGGTGTAAAATTTAGATGTAAGTAATAGGCTGTAATATGCATAAACAAAACGACTGTTTGCAAATGAGCAAAAATATTTCGTGGCAATCTTTAACATCATGAAAGCTCGCCCCAGGACCTCTCTGTTTTAACTCTCTGCTCAAGAGTCTGGCTTTTTGAACGTATTGAGATAGCAGTGACTCCCTGTAAGAAACCTTTTTTCGTCAAATTTAGTTTTTTGTTATGTATAGAGTGATCTTATCTGAAACTGGGAACATTCTTACCATTTCGTTGTTATGATTATAGGTGTGAAAAGGGACGGAAACGGTGGGGAAAAGGAGCTCCGAGTCTTCCAAGTCTCCACCCGTTTTATTTTCGCGTTCACTTCCCACATTTTTTCCCGATCCTACATAGATTGAATTTCTTTTGTCTCCTCTAGTCGCTCACTTTCCAAAGAAAGCAGACGGCTGAAGTGTAATTTACATTCTTGCTGTCTTGGAGCCTAGAATAGACTTTGCGGACCCATAGGAAAAGAAAAAATTGGGCTTAATATTGGTCGAGAATATATTTTGCAACGGCCATCAGTTCTAAGCGATATCCCTGCAAAGTAAAGGCTTTCTGCAAATAGAGGTACGTAATCAGTTTCGGATCAAAATTTAAAATGACTGGGATTAGTCTCTAAAGAAGTGTAGCGATGCGTCACTTAACTTGGGAGAAGTGAAACTTTCTAATTTGATATCAGCTGAAAAGATACTCAAGAACGTTTTATGTGAATTCGTACGACACTTAAGGCGCAGTCTGTGTTTACAGATATCGCCATAAATTTCTGCGTGATGTTTCCTTCCTTTGATCGCGATCATGTGGAAGTAAGAGATACAAAGTAAGAAATGCCATGCGTTTTATAAAATTGCGTTGCCTGTATATTTGCTTGTTATTGTTATTTATCAGACTACTTGTTTAAAGATGATCCCTTACTAAACGCCCGGGTTAAAGGTTTCTCTTGAATGAATCTTTATATTACTACATATTTTGTCATTTTGTTGAAGTCTAAGCTTGTTTCCTCTGCTAAATGTTTTGATTCGACAAAATAAACCCAGTGTAGATTCTACGTTCTTGTTCCCTCTTTATATGGGCTAGATTTCAAGTGCGTGAATTGAAATAATCTAACTGAAATTAATGACAGACTTTTCATATCGAAATAATTTCATTATCGTGCGTGTAATTTACTGAAGAAATTTATTTTCCTGTTTTGTCCTGAAAAAGCTTTAAAAAGACTCAGGAAGTCCAAGGTCCGAAATGTATGCTCCATTTTTCAGTTGCCGACATTCGGATAATCCTTCTCTTTGGGGAAATTTAAAAAAATGCTATATTCTGTCATGGAACAATTAATTCGTTGTTTTGAGCCCTCCAATGTCGAATCCATTTGAATTGAGTTTTCTAGAGCTTTCTCATTTGTTTTCACATTTTAAATGGCGTATTTTGATCCGTATAATCTCCAAAACCCTCTTGAAAATTGTTGCGTTCAACAGTCGGTCGGGCCACCATTTTTGAAAACATGTAATTTTGATCAACTATAAACAAACTCTCTTTAGTTTCAAGCCAAACCATATGGATTCCTGTAAATCGTTTTTGTCCTGCATTTTGAATTAGATTTCTTTCAAACGGTCACTCGAAATTTGTTGTGAAAACTCTTTTGAAATAAGAGAAACAGGGACGGATAGCGTTAACCGGGTTTCGAACAATCGGGCCCAGGACGTAGAGTGCGAGTAGTCTCTAATTTTGGCGATGGCGATTGTGGCATGGGGCCGGCGAAATACACACATGCGCGCTCGAAATTTCGATGGACGCTTCCCCTTGCGTCGCGTCTCCTCGAGATTTCGCGCGCGCCTGTGTGTGCCTTGCCCGCCCCACAATCGCCATCGCCAAAATTAAAGACTACTCGCAGTCTACCCAGAAAGTTACTGGTGAAGAGAGTTACAGCTTAATCAACAAATGAGAGATGTTCACGTTAACCATCAACCAACCAGTTCCAGTGAGTTGATTGAAATGTTAACCGCCAAGCCATAAATGGTAAAAGCCTATGTTTTGGACTGCAAATTGTAAAAGTCCGACTTCCAAGAAAAAAAGCCAGCAACTGCGGACCTTTATACTGGATTGCGAGCCCAAAATTGAGTGCGAAGACGAGTTTCTTAATGTCTGACATCGATTTTTTAAAATGCTGCCATCGTTACAATTACCGAAACTTGAAAAACATCTTGAAGTATTTAATAAATTAAGTCCTGTCAAATTTGAAACAAACTATCCAAAAGAGCATAAATAACAAAAAAAAAATGAGTAAAATGACCAAATGAAGATCTGATGATTCACAGGTAAAAAAGCTTCCACTGCGAACCAACAAGTCCTATTCTCAAGATGTTCAAATCGTTCATTTTCAAGGCAATGTATGTTTTCAGTTCGTACACATACCTGAGCCGGAGTAGGAGCTTGGTTTGATGAGAGAGTAATTTCTTTCGGTCTCGTCGTATCCGCAGAATCGTAGGTAATGGATAGAAAACATTGTTCAGCGTTAATTTAAAAGGAAAATTACCAAGGCCACATGGAAATATTCTGCTCCCAATTGACACCTTTAGCTTCAATTCTTTAAGACAGAGGACTGCGTTAGTAGTTCAGTAACACAGGCATGAATGTCGTATTGAAAACTAAACAATACAAAACTGCCTCCAAACACATTGTAGAACTTCTAATTAGACTTTTATGTTAAGATGATTTCCGCTCAACGTTCGAGCAGTAAGTGCAAAAATTAAGTTACCAAAAAAATACTTGCAGCACTGTCACATTTTGAGAACAGATAAGAAGAACTTATCGTTACTTTTGCTCCCAAGCTGACCCCGCGAGAGAAAATTGGATTTGAAGTTATCCATATTTCAATTAAAAAGACGCTTCATGTCAGTTCAAAACAAAATGGCGCCCGTTTTTAGCATACTTTTACGAGATTTGAAATTAATTTTCTTGAGAATGCTTGAGAATTTCCTCGCGGGGTCACTTGGGCAAGTGAACTAGAGTGAGATGTTTCAAATAGCATTTAAAATGTTACCGTGCTATGAGTAGTTTTTTGGTAAATATTTTTTGCACTTATTGCTCGAACGTTGAGCGGAATCCGTCTTAATCTGTTCTCGAACAGTAACACAAATTTTAATTTATTCAGTCAAAAATGGTCGCTATGGCTTTCGTGGTTTCGCTTGGTTTACCAATAAATCAATAATGTCTTGTAAAAAAGGGTCACAAAATATGCTATTCTAGAAAGTTGGGGTGTTTTGGGTGTAAATGCTAAATGCTTAAAGTTACTGTCCTTACAAATTTGAGAGATTTGCACGGCAAAGGAGATTCTTGTGGTGTATGTGCTCGGTTTGCAATTATATCATGTGGAAAAAGCTGTTTAGTTTAAAATATGGTATCCTGGAAAATATGACTTATCTAGCTTTTGAGGTTGAAACGTAATTTAGCGTACCATTTCAAGGAATTTGTATGCGGGGAGTGATTTCCCTCTCCCCCTCCTGGCCTTTGGGACGAAAATGACCTCTCACCAATTCGTGGCCTAGCCCTAGAACTATTCCCAGTGATTTACTGTGTCCTAGTCTTTACTTCGAGTTGAATGGGTTAGTTCTTTTTCCTTCCCTCATCCGCAGCTAGGTCTGATGGGGAAGAGGGGAGAAAGGCTAGGGGCAATTTGATTTTCGTATACGGAGATGCTGGGCAGTGGTGTCAAAATGGTGGCAATCACCTCGTTGCTCCCCTCATAGTTCTGTATTTTCATACTGAAGCTTTCTTGGCGGTGAACAAAACAACTTAATGAATATGAAAAAAGACATAAAAGCAACACAAACTTATATAAATATCAATATATTATTGAATTTGCATCAAATTGTGGTGGCTAAAGTCAAGGTCAAACGTCAAACTTAACATGTGCCGAAACTAATGCAAACGAGAAGTTATTGTTTCCACTAATGTGCTTTATGTTCGACACCTCATCAGTAAAGTTTGACGTTCGACCTTGTCCTGAGAACGTACTGCATGAGTTTATATTTAATGATAAAATCTTTTTAGAAGGCACGTTCTGTCATGCAAATTTGTTATTTTCGAGGAAAACACAGGTGCCATTGGAGACGCTAAAGTCGGGAACTGGTCGCTGCGACTAGTCCCGGGGAACAAGCTCCTTTGAGAGAACAACCCATTTTTGTTGAAAAATGTAGTGGGGCAAGGCTCGTGGCTTTGTTCCTTCAAGTTGTGCATGTCCCCGTGTGTACTCCTCGTTCGACTAGTCCCTGCGACCATCTTAAAAAATTGACCGGCCAAAACTAAATCAGTCCAAACCTGAGCAACCACTATGTAACGCCAACAAAAACACTGCGACGATGATAATGTAAGTGCAGAGCCATTGCTTTGTGGTGATGGCTCTACACGTGCATCATCATAACTTCAACTAGAGATTATCGGTGCGCTTAAATGCACTGAGAGGTCTGGACTCGGTTATTTTAACCCATTGACTCCTGGACATTTTGCCAAAAAGTGCCTTTTGAAGCGAGTCAAGCCATTTTTAGGTCACTGTCTTGCCAAAAAGAATCCAAACTGTCCAAAACGTTGTTTACAAGTCGAGCACTGGACTAGCTTTTGTTCCTGATGCCAAATTACAGCTTTCAAAGTTTGGGCATGCGCAGAAAGCAAAATTTTTCCGAGAAAGTTTCGCTGCCCTTTCGTTTTTTACCTTTTGCTTTCTCTCCTCCCCGCTTCTTTGGTTTTCTTTCCCCCTTTTTTTTCTTTTGTGGGGCATTTACTAGGCTTCCTTTTGGTGGGAAAGGATTTTGCAAAACGTTCGAGGATCGTGAATTTTTTTGGAAGGAAGTACTAGTGGGTAGTGGGACAAGATTTTCATTGGAATTTTCTGGTCAAAGTTACACGGTTTTTTGCGTTTTTCTCTGGTCTGTTTGACTGAATCGCGCTCATTTGGGTATGGCTTGAAAGATCTCATCTCCCTGCACAAGGTAGTTGTCAAAGTTGTCTAGGACCGTTAAAACTGATGATGTCACAAGTGGTACAAGGGATGTGGTTAAAGAAGGGCGGTTACGGGCGGTTCAGAGGTCAATGTGTTAAGCAGCCCTAAGGAACCCAGGATTAGCGCTAATTTTAGTTCCGTTCGATGGCTTAACCATGTTTTTGTTTACTCTTCCTCGTCTTACTTTGATTGCTTTCAATCTGTAACTAAAAGTGTTTATGACAAATTTTTTTATTTTTTTCTGATCAAGTCCTAATGCCACTATCGCAATTAGAATTTAACATCAACTCTATTATGTCTTAATGAACAAATCTGCATTAAAAAGTCGAAATACCGTCTAAAGGAATAATCATTAGCCCCAAATGTGTCTCAGCGGTGCGCTCCGTGCATTTCTTATGGTTTGGTTTTGAATCCTTTCCCAGAAAGGCGTCACAATCAACCATCTAACTTCCGATCTTAATTTTTGACGTGATCGCAAGTTAGAGAAAGAAAGATTCCCGGAAACTGAGGCGTCACAATCAACCTTCTAACTTCCAATCACAATTTTTGACGTGATCGTAAGTTATATTTCACGTTTTTACGGCAAAATCCACTGAAGAAAAATCGATAAACAATTTTTTTTGCGTTAATATCATGATATCATTTAGACTAGATCAACTACCCCTACGACCTTTCGGTCTTGTCGCGTAAATTCTAGGTTTTAATAACCGACAAAGTTAATTGAAATAGCTGTATACACACTTGACTAAAAAGGATGCGACGGCTGTTCTTTCTGTTTTTGCCACACTGTAGGCTGATCTTGAGCAGTTTTGTCTTGAAACACTCTACAAAACTGTAAAAGTTTTATTAGGTTAGTATATGTAATCGCACGACGCCGAGTAGATTTAAGGATAAATTTTCACACGTATTTTCAAAGCTTTCACAAAATTACGCGACTCGGGCAATTTGTAAAAACTTTGAAAACACAAGTGAAGATTTATCCTTAATTCTACGGGGACTCAATGCGATTACTTGTTTATAACGCAGAGGGCAAAATTTTCTGAAAACTTTTCATGCACGTCAAAACACAATCCGCAGCCGGCCTCTCAGAATAAACAATTCTCCACACAAGCAGTTTTTTAAACTGCTACTCAGCGTCCAGAACAAAAAAGAAAAAAACTGTCTTTTATGCATATGTTCATCTCTTGAGATAATTAGAATTCTAGTTCATTGACAAACTCACACTCAAAACTCAAACTAAGTAAATTTATTTACCTGAGTTGCGAAACGTCCTCTCGCTCGCTGAATTAAGCTAGGTTTTCGGTAGTTTTAAAACAAATAACCATTTGCTGTTTCATTCAGGTTCACCTTTTGGAATTTCTCTTCGAGTTATCACCCGATTTCCATACCATTTTTGCCAACCAACTAGGTTAAATTTAAACTCTGAAACGATATTCTTGTGTTGAACAACTCAAAATCCAATTCAAAATCTGCTTTTCGTTTCAAGACGCTTACAAAATGCAAATGGCGAGCGCTCTCGCGCTCAGCCAATCAAATGCAAGTATTTTTGGCCCTTGGCCAATCAGGAGTCAGTAATTTTGTCCTCTTTGGAAAGAAAATTAAGAAAAAATGCCATCTGTCTCAACCAATCAGCAATCAGTACTTTTGCCCTCCATGTTATAAAACGGGAAATACTGACCGGACAACTGAGAGGGTATCGGCTGTTCAGGAAAACATTAGTTCTGCTCATGGCTAGTGTGATGATTTCAGACAAAGCTGTGCCGCCGAATCAAGTATAACTGAGTACGTTTTACTGAATAACTTTCATGCGTTCATTTCCGTTGTTTTAGTTGAGTTTTTCATCCACAGATACAGAAGTCAGAGGCATCTGGTATAGCATAGTAAATAGTACCACATGGACGTATTATTCGATAGCTTGCAATTGAATATTACTACACTCTAGGATTTTATCATCGGATTCAAAAGTTAGAACCATAATAAAATCCAGGATAGTAATACTTACAGCTGTCATGGCTTTCATCTCAAGTGGACTTTTTATCTTCACTTCAGTAAGTACACTTCACTGGTGTTTCACCTTCAATTCAATTCTCAGTGTTTCATCTTTACGTGAATATAATCAAAATTTTTCGTGGACTTTCACTTGAAAGTCAAACTTTTAAGATTCTAAAACGTTCTTATGAACAAGTTTCGTTGATTACAGTTGACCTAAGCCAGTGACTCACCGTTCAAGTGATTTTATAAGCTCATCTCAGCGACTGGCGAAAATCGATAATTGGACCTGCTACCGCGACGGCGATTTTCACCAGCTATTTTGATGGCATGTGAGATATTGGCGTTAAAATTCACTGGCATTTGCTGAAAATAGCTAAGAATTGTCTAGTGTGCCGCTCCCGCGAAAATCGGCAGCGATCGCTTGCGTTCAATTTCGCCATGACGAGCGTATGAAATCACCCGTTTTGTCGCTGGCTTTAGTTAGGATTTTATCCACATACTTTTATCATTGGAATGACTCGACAGTAAAATTTCGCTTTCCTTAACCGGAAGGCAGCAGGAATTGTCTTAAGCCAAAAAAAAAAAACAAACAAACAAAAAAAAAGACATAGATGGAGTGAGCGGAGGCTTGAGATGGCCATAACAAAACTACCGTAAAGTTTGAAAAGTAAACGCGACACTCTTTACTTTGTGATTTAGCTGCCTTAGTTTCCATCGCTAATGTCGGGGCTTTTTACTGTCGGAACTTCCTACTCTCGGGAGGCAAAATGCATACCAATTCAACGTGGTAAAATATTGAGAAACATTAAAACTTACGTACAATTTTTTCAAAGGTAATTATCATTCGAGTTTCTCAAAGGAATTAATCTTTGGCGTTTGTATGTTAGTCTTCCTGTTTACAGTGGCATGATAAAATTGAAGTGGAATGGGCGGTTGCTTTCAAGCTGGATATAGTCTGAAAAAAGTAAAATAATTAGTTGCTTTTTTTCAAAGAAAAATTGAGTTTGGTTAAACTTGGTTTGTCGCAGTGACACGTGAGAGAAATAAACAGGAAGTTCAGTTCAAGAATCTTTGTTTACAGAAGACAAGATAAAAGCAGTTACAGACTCATACTACGCTTTCAAACTGAGAAACATTCTTTTTCAGCAATAAGAAAACTTCTACTCGATAAGGTTCGTTCTCTGGATTCAGTCTTGTTGTTTACAACTTTTCTCTGAGTCTATATTCCTGGCTGGATTTTCTTTGTTTTGTGTTACAAGGAAGTTCTGAAGGTAAGCTAGTGGTTCAGTTGGGATAGCTGTGTCTGCCGTCATTTTGATAGAGTCAAACCACTATTTGCTATGACAAATTTTTCATGACAAACGATTTTATCGTGTACATGTGTTAACAAATATTCGTTGACAAATGTCTTAATTTGTGTGCCGGCAATGACTTTTGGACAACGGAACAGCAAGCGTGCTCGGAGGAAAAGCCGGAAAAATGCAAAAAGTAATTGGAAAACTTCATTCAAAAATGATGGCTCGCTTCTCAAATGAAGGCAAATGAAATTACAACATTGGGCTCGGTAGCAGTAGTTTTATTGCGACATGCAGCTGAAAATGCGTGCAGGAGTTCACCGATGGACCATTGAGGCTCGTAGTGTCCAATTACTGATAAAAACAAAGAAATTGCGTGAAACGGCCAAATTACTTCGTTAAGCCCGATAAAAGCTCCAAGAAAACGAGCACGCGAAGGATCTGGGAACTAATTTTCCACAAATCTTTGACAAATTTTCTTTGACGATCCGTCTACTTGAGCAAATTTTCTTTGATAAATGAAAACTGAGAAATGAAAACTGGCGTGCCAGTTTTCATTTGTCATTTGAAAATTTGACAAAAGTTCTCTTCTACACGAGCAAATAACACTTGTGATAAAAATTAGTCAAAGAAAGTTTGCTCGTATGCATGGGGCTCACTTCGCAAATGGGAATTAGGCAACCTTGTTTCCAGGGTCTCTCCTCTTCCCGTCTCTCGCGCTCCAGGGGACGGGGAGCGGATGAGATACCCTGGGAACGAGGTTGGGAATTAGTGTAAGATAAGCTCAAGTACACAGCGGCACAGTCACCCTGTGTTTGTGCTTATTGCAATGTAGAAACATAGTTGCGCTCATGCTTGTTGTGCTTGTGGGAGCCAGGTTTAACCCCTTAAGCCCCAATAGTGACAAGCATCTGATTTCTCCTCACAATATTTCTATTCGATCAAACATACAGGTCACGAGAATAAAGGAAATGATCACCAAACATAAAATTTCTTGATGTTTGTGCAAATTCTCTTAACGAGTACGATAAGAAATATATGGAGAACACTAAGGAGAATCTGCATATTAATATTGGGGCTTAAAGGGTTAAACCCCTGTCACACCTCATAATTGAATCACAAAGGCTCAATTAAAACTTGCTTTGACTTTTGTCTCCTTTGGCTTCAGATTCCCCGTAACACCATATTCTTGAATCTAAAATTTGAAGCCCAAAGTTCCAAACTCGATATCTTCTTCCTCAACATCCCTTATCCCTACATTTTTGTCCGAGTTCCTTATCCTGTCAGTCTGTAATAAGGCAATATTCATTAAGCGATTAAGTTATTGTAATGTTCATTTTTTTCTGTTTTCAGTGCAATTGTGTTCTAACTGATAACAAGAAAAAAATTCAAAAACCTTCCGTATATTACGATGAAAATGTGAACAGATTCATACTCCTCGAAAGCGCGCGAGGGTCGCCGAGAGAACGTGGCATTTTCAGGCGAAACGAGAAAAAGGGTTTTTACTCTCGTCAATCCTTGTTTTCATCTGTCTCGGGCTGAAGGACGGTGCCTCCTTTTGTTACTGCGCATACGTTCCCGCATATCGGGTCTGGGGCCCGTTTCTCGAAAGTCCCGGTAATTTTTCGGGCCCGGAAAGCTATTTTATGAGCGCAAGGTTTACCTTAAAGATTTAAAATTTTGTTGGCTTTTAAAGCTAAGCATTAAAATTGAAGTTGACGAAACAAGTTGAGCTGGTTTGTGGGCTAAAAGCTACGCCACTATTCTATAGATTTTGATTTTAAAATGTAGCTCCGGGCCCGAAAAGTTACCGGGACTTGTTTAAGTTTCTTAAGGAATTTGCCTACTAATACAAAGGTATTTTTGCTCGGTTTATGACTATGTGTAAAAAGCAGTTCTTAGCAAAGGTCAACAGAACCCAAAAAGAAAATCAGGGCTAACCATGCATTTTTCAGAATTAATAGAGCTTAAATTTGGAAAGAAATTGCCATACATTCTTGGTATTTTGAAGCTTTTTTAAAATTATGGTTGCTTAATTATCTCTGAGAAATGCATGGTTACCTACATTTTTCTTTTAAGACTTCAATAACCCTTGCTAATATCTGCTTTTTCCCCATAGTCATAACCTTTGCAAAAATACCTTTGTATTAGGACGCACTGCCCTTAACACATTTAACCAACCAAATAGAGTTCAGTGCAATCCAGTGCTTATTTATTATGCAACTTTTTTTTTTAAATCTACAGCTAGCGATATACTTCTGGGACAGTATAAAGCAAATCAATTCTATCATCACATCACCGGACCACAGGAAGGTTCAATGCGGTAGAGGAATGTTGTTATTAAGGATGTATGCCTGAAGCAATACTGCAAGCCTTACTGAAGAAACAGCTAACACACGGATTTCTTCAATGAGCCTTTAACTACACAAAGTGCTATATAAAAGCAATATATTTCATCTAGAAAAAATGGGAAAAATGTGTAAAACACGGTTTTTCCAATCCTTTTCCTGATCTTTCGACTCTGTCAAATCATACAGAAGAAAAGTATTGTGTAACGGTCTTGAATTGGTTATACAAATGTCGAACTTGTCATAGACCGTTTCACTGTATAACGTGACTGTTGGTAGTAGAAGAAAGAACTTAACTATTCTCGAAATTGTAGGGGTACTAAAACAGGCATAACGGAATGGTGTGCATTTCAGTTGCCTTCTTAAGTGTCTTTCATTTACAAAAAACAATGCTTATCATTTATTTCGTCCCATTGTGAGGTTAAGGTTCAACTTTAATGTTCACAACAGCCTTATATACATTTTTGAGTGAACGAGGTTACAAAAATTAACACTGGGTTCCAGAAAAATCGCCTTTAACGTTAGTGAAAAGGCACTGGGAACAAGCTTTTAAAGATGACGCAATAGGCGCGCTGTGCATTATTTGGTTGTGCTGTGATAGAGACGCTTCCTACAGTAACAAAGGTGGCTAGCCTGGATTTTGTAAGACCACACCACCCATCATGTAAACAGCTGATACTTCACAGTAAGAACTCGGTGGGGCTGGCGACTTTACCCATCTACTACACATTGAACAAACATTTCAAAAAAGTTAGTTTGATTAACTTCGGTGTTACCATAGCAACACAGTGATGACGCCATGCACTTTCTCGAAATCTAGACATAAACTTTGAAAACGACCTATTGTCCTAGCAGGCCACATGTAGGTCTTCCCGATTAAAAAGTTTCAAGAAATTCTGTAATAGCGTTTTCGAAAAAAATTTAGGTTGCTTATTCGTCAAAACCAGTGCTCTCCAGTTGAATTGAAATAACAGTTTCGCGGTATATTATACCTGCATCATAGGACTTCTTTCCAGGAGAATTTCTCACAATTTCCTTTATTCGATTTTCTTCGATGTCGCAATTAGTGATGCCCTAAGTAAGTCCATTTTACTGCAAGTAGAAAACGTTTTGTTACGGTTACGGGAGCTGTAACCGAAAAACTAGCCGATGGATTTTTCTCTTAACCAAGTAATCTGAAGTTTAACATGTGCAGCTCCATCTCCGTAAATCTCAAGTGCATTGAATCATTTTAAGGATATGAAATGGAGCCAAGAATTTAGGGAACTTTTACATTTATCCACGAGACTGTCAATGCCGTATTATTGTTGACAGCTGATATATATCTTTCGGAATTTTTTCTTTTGTCTTTATTTCACATACTTGCGTACGACTGCCAAAACGTTTTTCGTGAGAATTTCAGTATTTCAGCATTTCATGTATTTTTAATAGAACACAGCTGGTTGTGGCGCGGTTTTAATAGAATCAAACTGTAACCGTGTTTTTTGCTTTAAAAAAGAATTGGACCTTCTCCGAGTTTCTATATTCAAGCAAGGGCTATTTTGCGAAAATCTGAGAATGGCTACCGGTAGCGTGTCTACAGCTTTATGCTAATTGCCACTGTACAAAGAGTAAAACTGAACGTGCATTCCTGCAGTGGTTCATAAATATGAAGAAAATTTCTGAAAAAAAATCAGCTGTCAACAAATGATATGGACTTGTGGTTTCATGAAGGAATGTAAAAGTTTCCTATATTTTTTGCTTTATTTCCATGCCTTATAGTGATTCAATGCACTTGAAATTTACGGAGAAAGTGTAGGATACCTTGAAGATTAGATTAAAACCTTGAGAAAAAATCCATCGACTAGTTCTGGAATTAGGGCTCCCGTAACAAAGATGTTACTACTTGCAATAAAATGAGCATATCTTAAGCAATACGTGCAGCAACGTCAAAGAAAATCAAATGAAGGAAATTGCGTGAAATTCTTCTGGTAGGTAGTTTTATGCTACAGCTATAATATGATGTGAAAACGTCGTTTCAATCCACGCAGAAAACATTGATCTTGACGAATTGAAAAAAGAAAATTCAATCTTTAATTTTTTTTCAAGGAAAATATTCAACCGGATTTTTTTCGAAAATGCTCTCATAGAATTTCTTGAAACTTTCCCGCCAGGAAGGCGTTCATGCGGCCTATAAGGGACATAAGGTCGTTTTCACAGTTTAGGTTTATATAGATGTCAAGGAAATTGGAGATATGTAAAATATATGACGTCACGGCCGTGTTGCTATGGTAACACCAGTGTCAATCAAACTAACTTTTTGGGAAAGTCTGTTCAATGTGTTGTAAATGTTTAAAGTCTCTAGTCCTATCATGCTCTGACAGTGAATCATCAGCCGTTGAAATGTCGGGTGGTATGGACTGAACAAAATCAAGGCGAGCCACAATGTATAAATAAAATAGTTTTCATAATACCTGTAAAAACCTCACTAATTTATACGTCTAAATTAAAACAAGACAAAGAAACAAACTTAGAATTCAAATTGAACGGAATCTTTGCAGCAGTCATGCCATTAACAAAAATGGATCGAGTTTAAAGAACATTTATACCGGCCAGTGATGTTTGTTTTTTTCATTTCTTCCAGAGTGATTTATAGGGAAATATGATAAACTTTACTTGTTTTCGAGCTGTTTACGACAGTGACTGACAAAGTCATCAAATAAATGTAAAGAAGATCCTCGCAGTTATTAACGCAACTTATGCAGTTGCGAAAAGAAAGCCTGAAAAAATCAGGCTCGCCGGGATTCGAACCCTGACCTCTGCGATACCGGTGCAGCGCTCTAACCAATTGAGCTAACAAGCCAACTGGGAGCTAGTCATTAAATGTCGGGAGCTAGTCATATAACCAATTTAATGACTAGCTCCCAGTTGGCTTGTTAGCTCAATTGGTTAGAGCGCTGCACCGGTATCGCAGAGGTCAGGGTTCGAATCCCGGCGAGCCTGATTTTTTCAGGCTTTCTTTTCGCAACTGCATAAGTTGCGTTAATAACTGCGAGGATCTTCTTTACATTTATTTCTTCATTCCGCAGTTCAAATATATGAATTTCATATATTCATAATTTCATCTTCATCTTTCCCGGGAATATTACGAACCAATTTAATGACTAGCTCCCAGTTGGCTTGTTAGCTCAATTGGTTAGAGCGCTGCACCGGTATCGCAGAGGTCAGGGTTCGAATCCCGGCGAGCCTGATTTTTTCAGGCTTTCTTTTCGCAACTGCATAAGTTGCGTTAATAACTGCGAGGATCTTCTTTACATTTATTTCTTCATTCCGCAGTTCAAATATATGAATTTCATATATTCATAATTTCATCTTCATCTTTCCCGGGAATATTACGAACCAATTTAATGACTAGCTCCCAGTTGACTTGTTAGCTCAATTGGTTAGAGCGCTGCACCGGTATGGCAGAGGTCAGGGTTCGAATCCCGGCGAGCCTGATTTTTTCAGGCTTTCTTTTCGCAACTGCATAAGTTGCGTTAATAACTGCGAGGATCTTCTTTACATTTATTTCTTCATTCCGCAGTTCAAATATATGAATTTCATATATTCATAATTTCATCTTCATCTTTCCCGGGAATATTACGAACCAATTTAATGACTAGCTCCCAGTTGGCTTGTTAGCTCAATTGGTTAGAGCGCTGCACCGGTATCGCAGAGGTCAGGGTTCGAATCCCGGCGAGCCTGATTTTTTTCAGGCTTTCTTTTCGCAACTGCATAAGTTGCGTTAATAACTGCGAGGATCTTCTTTACATTTATTTCTTCATTCCGCAGTTCAAATATATGAATTTCATATATTCATAATTTCAAAGTCATCAAAAGATAACAATAACGAGAGAATATTACACGGCTGTTCATTATATCGTAGGATATCAAATCAGTGACTTGATATCGCTGGAAATCAGGATAGTAGACAGAGGTTGTTTACCATTAACTTGACAAACCGTTTGGTCCATGGGTTGTGTTTATAGCGGTTCGCCGAATCTCCAGTTGGAAATTAGGATAGAGATTTGGACTTTTCCATTTACCAGAATTTGCTCGGTGAGCCTGGAACCAAACTGAGTGGCACGCGTCAAATTTGGCGATGGAAAGATGGAAAGAAGTAAATTTCCGTTCGCAAATTCCGTTCTAGAATAGTCGACAGTTAGAATAGTCCAGTTTCCAGTTCAGGAAGACCGCTGGATAAAAAGACAAAAGGCGCATTTATGGACGGTCAGCCTCAATCTGAAGTAAAATATTCACGGATACCAGCGAGAAGATAAACTATCTAAAACTCCGTGTAATGTTTTTATTTTAAAAATTCAGCACTTTCCTGCTGGTATTTGTGAATATTTTACTTCAGAGTGAGACTTAACCTTAATGTGTCTTTTGTCATTTAATCCAACGCTCTTGATAAGCTCGAAACTAGAATATTCTGGATTACCTTTTGAGAAAGACAGACCAAAAACTACTTTCCGTTTACATTCCAACCGAAATTATCGGAAGAGTAATTGGTAAAGAGCCAGAGGTTCTGATTTGCCTTTTTCCAATGTGACGTTTATCTGCGGTGCTGCCTCAAACTACGTTAATCGCCTACAAGTGGGCACAACGAGCTTCCTCCAAAAAGTCTTATTTTATGTTAACCCCTCCCCGGAGGAAGACTTCCGTAGAGAAATGATGGGGTGATTCTCGTACCGTATAAGGGGCAAAATTTGTGGATTGGTACTACTCAGAATGCTGAAATCGAAAATGTCCGGCACTGGAGTTATAGCAGTACCTTTTAGGGTAATATATAATCCGAAAAAATATGAGAGGAACTACTTGTAAGTCAACTGATTTTTATTTTTGTAGCATTCATTTGGCACATCTTAGGGGTGGAAATGTTTGGAGCCACGCCCACAAAACGCGATTCTGATATCGATTCTTTTTTGTTTTAATTTCCGACGATCACCCCATGGCGGTATTTTTATGTATGAAATTTAAAGTAAGTAACGTGTATCCAGTTTGTAACTTGCATGAACCCCTGGCATATTGTTCGGACACGCTAACCGCTGAGCCCTGGGGAAGACATGTGGGCAGTGAGATCATATTTATTTAGTTTATATGTCATATACCTAGGCACAAGTATGTTACATAGAAACCTAGTAACTGAAATGGGAAAAAATGTTTCACTCTGATACGTTTCGTGCAACCGTCCGTTAACAGACAAGTAGTGTCTTATATGGAATGCTTGGAAAATTTGATGCATCTCTGCGAGGATCGCTGCCAAAAGTAGAACCGACTTCGTATTCTCGCAGCGAGTCTCACAGAAATATAATAAATAAGAAAGTAAAATATATAATAAAGCAGGAGATGTTCATTTCAGGGAATGTTACACTAGGCAATTTTTGGTACAACTTGTATGCTAACGACATTGCAAGATAAGTTGCAAGAAAACACTGCCTAGTGTAATGGTGCCTTAACAAGCTAGCTACGAGTCTTTTCGAAGCTTCGTTGTTAGCGCATCTGTCGGCAGGTGTGCGGAAGACCAAGGGTCCAACCCCCCTAAGAGATCAAGATTCTTCTTTCATTGTCACATGTTCGTAAAACAGGTTTCATGTTAATACCGTTGCCAAACGTTCTTTAACATCTTTCCCTTGTTAGTTGGACTGTGCTTTTGACTGGTAACGTACTAGTTTGCTCTGCGGACATTAAGTTGTGCGTTATGGTCGAAATACTCAGCGCGTTCCGCTTATTATTTGGAAAAGACTTTCATTAATCGGGAACGGTTTGATTTAGGAAACGCGAACTCTGAAATTCACAACCCACTTCAGGTTACCGAATGAGTCGATTTGCTCAAGTAAGCCAAACAGACTCTTGCGATTACAGTAAATACGTTTTTCACGTGCATATACAAGCCTCACAGATGCTACCCTGCCTCCACAGGCCCGTTCAGTATAGATAAGCAGAGGGATATCAGCCGCATCACAGCGGTTGGAAGTAATTTATTAGTGCGCCTTTCAGACAGACATTTTGATAACGCGAACTCTGAAACTCACAACCCAACTGATGACCGCTTTTGTTTCCCTATCGACATCGATCTCAGACGTTTTTTGAGGGGAGGGGGGCGGGGGGGAGGGTTGGCCCGTTTCATGGTCCATTGAAAATGATCACCGGATCACAAATTCGGTGACCACAAGCTGACCCCAAGATCAGTAAACTTGAAAATACTATGAATCTTGCAATCATCCTAAATACTCTCAAACTGTAACGCCGTTCCTGAAAAAAGGTCGCCCTGTACTAGTTTTGTAAACATAACCTTAAGGAAAAATTCAGGAAAAGTGTTATTTGAGGTCAAGAAATGTTACGGCGAGTAAAAATTCATTCATCGAAAGTTGAGCGATGCCGATCTTTACATCTTTGCCGATCTTGCAGTCCAGAAACTTGTGATCCCGCGGTTATTTTTTTCAAGCCGGGTAGTGGAATCAATGGTCCGTGAAGGGAGCTTAAAAAAAATCCTTCTTAACGGACGTCTCAGATCCGATCGTACACCGACAGGTAGCCTAGCGGCCAGCCATGAATACCAGAAACCAACAAACTCATCGAAATCTATCATTCATGGTGGGCGACCTTGACCTTTTGACCCCGCTGAGCTGAGCTTCTAAAGAACCGATGCTATGATCTGATGACTTGAAGGTTTGCCATTTCGGAGATTCTCTATTTTAGAGATTCCCTATTCTAGAGATTCCCCGTCTTAGAGATTCCCTGTTTTAGAGATTCCCTAATTTAGAGATTCCCGATTTTAGAGATTCCCCGTTTTAGAGATTCCCTATTTGAGAGATTTCCAGTTTTAGAGGTTGCCTATTTGAGAGATTCCCCGTTTTCGAGATTCCCTATTTTAGAGATTCCCCGTTTTATAGATTCCCTATTTTATAGACTCCCTATTCAGAGAGATTCCCCGTTTCAAAGATTCCCCATTTTAGAGATTCCCCGTTTTAGAGATTCCCCCGTTTTAGAGATTCCCTGTTTTAGAGATTCCCTATTTTAGAGATTCCCCATTTTAGAGATTCCATAGTTTAGAGATTCCCCGTTCCCCGTTCCCCATTCCCCGTTCCCGCTTTTAGAGATAGCCGCTTTCAAATGTATATTGTAATGTTCCAACACTCTCTACTATGCTCCATTATAATTAACATAAAAATAAATAAAATACCACAGAAAACAGGTTTATGTTGGTTACAAGTGTAAATAAAAAGAGTCCAAGGAGGCAGCCGACAATTTTGTAGAACTGGAACTGCTGGAAGCCATGTTTTTACTACTTTGTAACCAGGCCTAGTCTTAAAATGTGGTACCTGGGCTGGTGTCTTGTGTTGGAATCACATGGTTTTGGCAAAGTTTTTATAAATCACAAAGAGTCGCAGAAACTTTGCACTATTATTCCAGCATAATGCTCGATGCTTTTGCCTCACTATTATGCTCAAAATTATGCCGACATAATGATGACAACCCTATCCAACAGTGGCCTTAAGGAATGCTGATTGGTTTATTATTGACATCTGGCGAATGTTCACGTGCAAGGAGCAGACTGTTGGCAGCTTGACGTATATGACCTGATCTGTGTTCGCTCAACAAAATATAAA
This sequence comes from Siderastrea siderea, assembly GCA_964030785.1. Lineage (NCBI taxonomy): Eukaryota > Metazoa > Cnidaria > Anthozoa > Scleractinia > Rhizangiidae > Siderastrea > Siderastrea siderea. Next base: position 20,218,953 of record OZ034967.1, read on the forward strand.
TAGCAAGTACTTTTATCCGTGAGGAAATAGTCTGCTGTTATACAGCTGTGAAGAATAATTTCATAAAAACAAGTGTGCTGTAATGTCAAACTGCCTGAAACCAACAGCCGCCAACAGTTTCGTATTTCGCGTGTGAACCTTTGGCTAATGTAAGTAACATCCCAATCAACATTCGTTATTTAGAATGAGTCTACCGTTGGAAGATTTCAATCTTCAATTCAAAAGTGGAATTTTGATTCCAATAATGCAATCCGTTCCCGATTAATGAAAATCGTTCCTAAATAACGAGCGGAACGCGCTGAATATTTTGACTATAAAAATTATGAGGATTTCAGTCGTAAAATAGGATTTAGAACTTAATTACCACTTCGTATTTTTGTTCAAACTGATGTTGTTTAAATTGGCTTTGTCGGCTCGTGTTTGTTCTTCCTTTTCATGGTCCGACTAGTTCTTCCTTTGTTGCTCCTTTTAAGGATAATTAAAATTATCACTTGAAAATTTAACATTGAAAAGACTATATTTCGCGACATAAGCTTTGCAACTGTTGGAAAATTATTGGCTTTTTCTTGTAATGAATATGCGAAGTTCTTCCTTATCGTTACTGAAATTTTTATTTAAAAACTCCCAGAAAACTTGAAAATTTGATGCTTTAAAAATTTTCACATATTAGTCCCACATATTAAATTCTTCTGGCTGCTACAAAAGCTTGGGTTTAATGTTTATTTCTTGTTTCATTTTTCCTGAATCACCAGCAGGGTTTTGATAAATAACTTTATTTGCGCACTAACTAGCTACAATAATATTGGCACCGGATACTTAATATTCAGCTTTGTGTCCTTTTTCCACACAGTAAACATTGATAACTTGCTTGAGGGTGAAAATTGCACCGCTTGTTTTGGCAGTTATAGATCGAAGATGCTTTTAGGGAACTGAGTTGTAGTATTAGGTTCTCGCTTATTTCTATAAACATGCCGAATTATGTTTTCGCAATTGTATACATCCTTAACTTTAAAACCACCGAAACGTGCACAATAGTAATTAAATGTTCTCAATTATATTTTTAGAAAAATCAAAAAGCAACTGGAGAATACAAGGGAAATTACCTTAGAGTTCATTTATGTATCTCGTAATGGTCGCTTGTTATGATTTCGTCTGCGTAATCAAGAGTTAGTATCTCAGTGTACAGCTTAATAAACTGCTCAATAGTTTTCACTTCAACGGTCACACATTGTCTTATCCACGAAAAACCACAACATAATAAACACATTACAGAAAAGCCATATTCGATAGCTTTCACTTGACTGCATGGCCACCTACTAAGGATTTCATCTATCAGCTATTAGCCGGCTGCAAGAGGATTACCCGTCACATCCGGGGCTGGTAATTTTCTTTCTTGCAGATAAGGCACCCAAGATTTCCTTTCGACAGAATATCTGTTCGGAAGCTGACATGGCTTGGGTTAAACTGTGATAAAAGACAAGAACTTTCTTTGGTGAAGTGTCCCCTTGAACGTTCGCAGCATCGGAAGATGAACTTATTTTGTTTTCGGAAGGAAAAGTATGTCGGTTTAAGTGCGGAATAAGCCAGCCGGCCTTTTGGGGAACCTGAGAGGAGTTTGTAAATTCAGGCGATGAGTTTCCGATCTCTTAATTTCTTGCAACTTAACATTTTCAGCTAAAGAATCCTATTAACATCTCTAATCAACCTATTTTCGCTTACATAAATGTGCCTTAGAAGGTCAAACAAACTGAGAAAACTACCAGCATCCTGCATTCTCTTAATTTTTACTCATAGAACAGCAAGCTACATTTATTTTATTCCAAAGCTTTAAAGCTCAGGACAGCTGTTGCATTCATGCTATTCTTTTGAACTCCGCCATTAATAATTCTTAGTTCGGCTTCACCAACTTTTCTTCGCGAAGCTCCCTTTCTGATCGCACGGCTAAAATTCGTCATATTCATAGACTCATTTATCCGTCTCTTCGGAAAAATATAAATCTTTTTCCTCTTCAAAGTGTTTTGACCAACAGTACTTCGCGAAAAATTGGCGCAATTATAGAAACTCCGAGATTTCCTAGCAATGTCTTTGATACCTCTGCGAACTGTCGTGTTGTAAACTGCAAATAAAATGGGGTTAATAGCGCAGTTACAGTGCGCCATAAACAAACGCCAGAAACGAAAGCTACATGGCACTTTGCTAAAGGCGAGCTGTGCTAAGAAGTATGCTATCCAACAGACAAGAAATACCAAAGTAATAATTAGCATCATTTTGATGACGTTGCGGGTAGCCTTTCCCCGGGCCCTGTTCAATCGCATAGCTGTGATCATGCTTTCCTGACGCGGGGCAGTTTTGCCCGTTTTAAGTTTGATCACTATGGCTGTATAAAAGCTGAATATCGCGAACCAGGGAAGAGCATAAAACGTTACCAGGAGAAACGTGTAGTAGATCTCTCGCGAGTTCTCGTTGTTGAACGCGTTGTTAAGACTTGAACTACAAACTTGCCTACCCTTGGAGATTTTTGTCCGCAGGGCTATAAGATATGGTAGCCAGCCCACAATTGCCAAGGCCCAAGTTAAGAAAATCGCGAACTTCGCAACTTTGGCGTTGAAAGGTTTTTTCATTGGAAAGACCACGGCACAGAATGTATCTAAACTCGATGCAAGAAGAGTTAGAACCGAAGCAAGGATCGCAACTCCGTGTAGAAACGGGACAATCTTGCACAAAGCATAACCCATATCGCCATCAACGAGCCAAACGGTACCAACCAAGAACATAGGGATCAATCTCGGCATGTACGTTGTTGTGATGGCAAGACTCGCCACGGCCATGTTCGCTACACTGTAATTGACAGTTTTGCGAGCCCTTCCATACTTGCAGAGTACAGCGATGATCAAAATGTTTCCAGCCAGTGATGCTAGTATTAGAACACTGTAAGCGATTATTCGTCCCAGTTTAATCGAGAAAGGATCATTGACGTAACAAAGCGCTGTGACTACGCTTGTCTTATTTTCTTGGTTTATGGAAGTGTTCTTTGTAGTGAAGTGCATTTTCTGAGAAAGAGGAAGAAGAAAACAACATTAGACAACCGAATTGAACAGAGTTATAAAAAGGTTTCATCTAGCTTAACGTATCAACTTTAGAAAAATCTTCTTGAAACGCACAATGTTAATACCAGGAGGTTAAGTCAGCAAGGTTCTCTATCGTGAATTAATCTCTTGACCGTGCAGGATCATCGTAAAATACGTCGGGCAGGAACTTCAAATTAAAGATGTAGTAAATATTCATAAATTTGTAAAACGTCGTCTATCTTAGCTTATGGTGTCAAACTGAAAAAACCAAACTGGTGTAAAATTAATAATTTTCTATTCCTGTAAAGCTGTATCTTAACGGGTAATTACAATGCACAAAAGATTTAAATCTACCTCACTTGATTCGATGTTCTTGTTTCTTGGGGGCTTATTAGTTACATTGGCCCGATTTATACTAGAGACGGATCATCCGTCCAGATGGATCATCCGTCAAGACGAATCATCTATCTAGTATAAACACGGGACGAACTATGATACGAACTATCGTTGCGTCTCGTAGTTCGTCCCGTATTTACACTAGGCGGATAATTCGTCTAAGCGTGACGAAAAGGCATGGGTACAAGTCAAATCGTCACCTTGCCGATCCTGATTTTTGAGTAGTTCGTCTTCTGCCCGTATTTATACAGACAGACGGATCATCCGTCCAGACGAATTATCCACGGTAGTTCGTCTGTCAAGACGAACTACCGTGATGGTTCGTCTGGATGGATGATCCGTCTGAAAGCCCGTATTTATACACAGACGAATTATAAGACGAACTACCGTTCTTTGCCCAAGTTCGTCCCAGACGGATGATCCGTCTCTAGTGTAAATCGGGCCATTATCTCCCTCTGACAGATTTTCTGTCTAGAACGCACTGAGGAATTTAATTAATGTGCCAGTTGTCCTCTCTGTTTTGTCTGCAGCGTATTTTTGTTTTCCGTTAAATCATTTGAGTGGTCAACTAAAACATTTATCTGCTGGATACTATTAAATGAAAGTGAAGATTTAAAATGTTTGCGATTGAACTTTTTTCCCTTATGAATGTACTGAGAATTTTCTTTTGTAGTGTTGAAAATTTATGATTGCTTTTCTCATGGACACCTGTCCAGGTTAATTTGCTTTCTTATTTTGAAGTCGAATACTGGATCTTTCAGTTGACACCCATAGAAACGACTATCCCGATGGGATCACTACCTTACCGTGGTGGGATAGTTTGTGTGTCTCTAGGACCCCTAGAGCTATGTCGACTGGAGTAGGGCCACCCATGCCGAATAGGTCGAAGGGTAGAGACCAGACGAAGAGTGATCCCCTGGCCCTCCAGGTTGGGGGTTGGGCGATGGGCTAATAACCTGCTCCCGTAAAACCTGCATATTACAGTAACCGAAACTAGTGTTGCCGCTGCGCCCTACTGTGGGGAAGCAGAGGTACAAGATGTTAATACCCGGTTGGATCAACGTGCAAGGCAAAGAATGACGCTTAAACCGGCGATGAAATTGCTGTCACCAAAAGCGTGTGTGAAGATCGGACAGTGGAGTCTGCCCAGGTGACTCAAGAGAAGCAGAGGTATGGTATCAGCATTCTGGGGGTGACTGAAATGAGATGGAACTCCTGTGGGAAGATGATGACGGCCTCTGGAGAAACTTTGTTGTACTCTGGAATGGATGAAAGTGAAAACCGTGAGAGAGGAGTTGGCTTAATCCTGTCCAAAGGCGCTGCACAAAGTCTGCTAGAATGGGAATCAGTGTCTGAGAGGATTATTAGGGCCAGATTCAACTCGAGGTGGCAGCAGGTCACTGTCATACAATGTTATGCCCCGACAAATGAGCAGTTGCAGGCGGTGATGGAGCAGGTGCCGCGCAGAGATATGAAGATTGTCATGGAAGACATGAACGCCAAAGTTGGGACGGACAACACTGGCAGAGAGGAGGTGATGGGTAGACACGGAGCTAGGGCTGAGATGAATGAAACTGGTGAGAAATGGGCTGACTTCTGTCAGGCAAATGAGCTGGTGATCGGCGGAACGCTGTTCCCTCACAAGGAGTGTCATAAACGGACCTGGATGTCTCCCGATGATGGTACTGAGAATCAGATAAATCATGTGGCATTCCGCAAGAGATAGAGGAGCTCGCTGCAGGACGTTCGCCATGCGTGGGGCGGACGAGACCTTGAGGCGAGGAACGTGTTCAAGCTGGCACTGTGCAACAGATTCGAGTGTCTGCAGCAGATAAAGGAGGAAGAACCGCCGGTGGATGACGAGTGGAGACAGATCGAGCACGGTCATGTGGAAACCTGTGAGAAGGTGCTGGGACAAGCGAAATCAAACAAAAGGGAGTGGATCAGTAAGGAGACCTGGGAGACAATTGAGCAACGAAAGGAAGCGAAAAATGCAGTGAACTTGGCCAGGACGAGAAATTAAATGAGAGATGCGAGTAGGAGGCTCCAGGAGCTGAACAGGGAGGTGAAGAGAAGCTGTAGGAGAGATAAGAAGGTGTATGTGGAGCAATGGCGGAGAGAGCTGAGGAGGCTGGAAGGAGGGGTGATGTGTGGACTTTGTACGAGATTACCAGGAGGTTGAGTGGGGGATTCCAGAGTATGTGTGAGCCGCTGAGAAATGAGGCAGGCGTGTTGCTCAGGACAGTGGAGGAAGAGATGCACAGGTGGAGGGAGCACTTTGAAAGAGTGCTTAATGACGACGAGCCGCCCAACCCACCGGAGGTGGAGCCAAAGGACGAGTTAAACATCAGGACAGGTCGCATCACACGTGTCGAGATCAAGAGCGCTATAAAGAAGTTAAAGAATGGGAAGGCAGCAGGCTGCGACAGAGGCAATAAAGGCTGGAGGTGAGGTGTCAGAGGAGGTTCTTTTGGACCTCTGCAACCGGATATGGAGTGAGGAGCAGGTACCGGAGGAATGGAAGAAAGGTCTGCTAATCAAGCTGCCAAAGAAAGGCGACCTGAGTCACTGTAAAAACTGGCGTAGCATCATGCTGTTGAACATGGCAAGTAAGGTGTTCTGCAGAGTGATCTTGGAGCGCATCAAGGTGCACTGGACGAGAAACTGAGAGAGGGGCAGGCGGGGTTTTGAGATTTTCGGAGTTGTACAGACCAAAAGCGACACTGAGGATAATTGTGGAACAGAGCATTGAGTGACAGTCCTCCTTGTACATCAACTTTATAGATTTCGAAAAGGCCTTCGATAGCATCAGCAGAGAGGTGTTGTGGAGGTTGTTGCGACATTATGGGTTACCCGTGAAGATAGTCACCATCATCAGAGCTCTCTATGAGGGTTTTTCTGCACAGATGGTACATAGTGGACAGAAGACCGAGCCGTTGAGCATGAGAACTGGGGTCAGACAAGGCTACCTGCTATCGCCCTTGCTCTTTCTGGTCTTCCTGGATTGGGTGACGAAGACAGCTTTTGCCACGAGGTGTGGTATCCAGTGGTCTTTCATGACATCCTTAGAAGATCTTGACTTTGCCGATGATCTGGCCCTACTGTCACACAGAATACAGGACACGAGGGACAAGACATGGGATTTGGAGGATCAGGGTGCAAAGGTGGGCTTGAAGATCAATGCCACAAAGACAAAGCTGATGCGTATCGGTACCAAACGTGGTGATAGTGTGTTGATTGCAGGGGAGCGGGTAGAGGAGGTGGATGAGTTCACGTACCTCGGGAGTATTGTGAGCAAGAAGGGAGGAACTGTTGAAGATATCCAGGCACGCATTGGGAAAGCGAGGCACGCATTCGCGATGCTGAAGCCAGTATGGTTCGGAAACCTGGAGGCTGACCAAGGGATTGAAGCAGAAATTGCAGGTGTTCATCAACAAGAGCCTGAGGAGCATCTTGCAGATTCTGTGTTCAAGAAGAATCTGTAATGATGAGCTTTGGAAACAAACAGGGCAGCGGCCGATAGAGGAGGAGATAAAACAACGAGCGTGGGGTTGGATTGGCCACACGCTAAGGAGGCCAGATGGAAACGTGGCCAAGAGGGCCCTTGAGTGGAACCCACAGGGGAAGCGCAAGAGAGGGAGACCCCGACACACCTGGAGACGCAGGAGAATGTCAGAGTTGGAGGAGAGAGGGCTTACGTGGCGTGAGGCAAAAGATACTGCACAAAATAGGGTCAGATGGCGAGTGCTAGTGGAAGACCTATGTTTCATCAGGAACGAAGAGGAATAAGTCAAGTAAGTCATAGAAACAACATCTACTTTCGTTAATTTCTATTAAGCCGTAAAATGAAATTGCTAACTTGACCAGTTTAAATTATCGATTTTTTAATCCCACGTTAAACAAAAAGAGAGACGTTTGGCACGAAAACCTTTTGCACTATTACTTGAGTAAGTCTCAGAGAGAATGAACCAATTACTGTAACAAAATCCCAGACTGAAATATCTCGTTGGCGCTGACTCTAAAATGCTTCGAAAGGTTAAGGAAAACTCACTAAAAGCCATGATTGCAGAAGCAAAGAAAGTTTTCTTAGTAATTGAATTTGTTTGTGAAAGTAAGTTGAAATCTTTGGCAAATCATTTTTATATCCATTTCCTTTCCTTACTTTTGTTTTATCTTGGTGCTTGTTGCCGACAGTTAACCAGTTATTATTAGGCTTAAAACCCAAGCTGCTGTTTGTGACACAACCGTACGATGAAATACTTTTAGTTTGCCGTTAATATTCAGATGTTATTAACAAACACGTTAACAGTTCTCGACTCGTTGAATTGACAAACGCCGAGAAAAACGTGGTTACGTGCTTATTGTTATCGTTGGTCTTTGTCGCAAACTGGTTGTTTAATCTTTAAGATTCCTGTTTTTTCGTGCGCTAAGTTACATTACTGTGTAGAAGACCGAGGGAAAAAATCAGAGACAGTTTTTGCTTCCGGAATTGTGCTCGTAGAAGGGAGAAGGCTTTAAACTGAGACGTGTTTCCGCAACAGTGTTTTAGTTAATTGTCAAGTTGTTGAAAGTTGTTGCCAAAGTCCTTTCAATACGTTGATCATTCGTCGTGATCATTTCCCCCGTGTTCCAGGTTCCGAGATAGTGGGGAAAGCACGAATTGCCCTTGCGCCTTACTTTCGCGTTCCCCTTCTATTTTTCGTGCCGCCTCTACTATCTGAGATCCTGGAACAGGCTAGCTTTCGGCCACCGCATCTATCATTGGCAAAATTCAATTTTTTGGGTGGGAAATGTGCTATATCTTAATTAATTTTGTTTTGTACGTAACTGCCACAAATTTGTCCAATTTTGCACGATTTTTGACAACTGTAAAACCAGTGAAACTAGTAAAAGGCGTTTGATTAAATGGATCTTTTCTGTCAATGGAGACATTTGTCGCTGGATGATCTTAACCTGCCATGCTATACCGCGCCTATAGCCGCCCCTAACATCCTCCTGCCAGGCAAATCTTTACGTTAACAGGCAACACCGAAAATTCAAAAGTTCTGTTTTAGCCCCCAGAATTTGTTGAATATTTTCTTTAAAACCCATGGTTACTGATGGGGTCATTCTGCCTCAGCTGCGACCGAAATAGCTCCAAAGTGGGCTGTATCAGCTCCAGGGGCCTCAGGGCTGATTTGGCATATTGGGGCTGAAACAGATCCTTTGAGTTTACAGTGTATGCCAGCTTTTATAAAAATCCCTTTGAGAAAAGTCAGAAAGGACATGCATAAACATCAACGGAAACCTTCAAATCATGGTTCACAAAAATTGCTACCGTAGCATCTCTGTTACTCGAAAACCCGATAAGCATAAACGGAAGCCTGAGGAACAAAAAAGTTACACATCCCTGTGCTTTATGCTTATTTCTTTAATCCCGTTCAGTCTTACGTCGATTTCTTCACTGGTGAAAACTTGGTTTAAACTAAGATACTTCAGTAGGAGCTGAAACGGTGGAGATAAAACATATAAACAATTGATTAAGCTCAATCAATATCGCGTCTCATTTTGCATTAGCCACTGTACAATGTTATTAATAGTACTGGCGATAAATATAGATTACTTCTTAGAACGTGGACCAAAGTGTGGCGTACGGAGTTTTCTTCAGTCACGAGTTCTGAAACTTCGGAAAACAAACAATCAAGGCTTTGCGAATGTTATCTTTGCTCTTTACAGTGCAATACAGAAGCAGCAAAATTCAAGAATCCAAAGTACGAAAGCACGAGCACTCAAATGGCTTTCGAAAACAAAAAAAAATGAAAAACAGTCTCCGTCAATTGCTTAAAAGAGAGCATGGCGAAACAACGCTCACGAATTAAACAATATCCTTCCCGATTCAAAATATCTAGAAAAATCGGAAGAATTCACGGGCAGTAATTTACTTACACAAATGTGATGAGTATAATCTCTCTTGCCCACTAATCACTGACTGAGTCAATCGCGTAACGCCTGCGTTTCAAGCTCCTTCACTGGTGAAAACTAGGTTTAACTAAGAAACTTTCAGTTGAAGGAGCTAAAACAGCGGAGATAAAACATATAAACACACTTGATGCTGCATAAACTCAATCAATATCGCCTCTTATTTTCCATTAGCTACTGTACAATATTGTCAATAATACCGGCGATAAATATAGACTACTTCATAGAAAGTGCTACGTACGGAGTTTTATTCGCGAGTTGCGAAACTTCCTGGAGTGGAAAGATCGAGGCCTTGCGAGAGACTAGAGTGAGTGAGTGAATTTTTGTTCTGCCAGTGTACAATGTGAAAAAAAAACCGGTCTCCGGGAACTCAGTGCTTGAAAGTGAGCCTGTATAATCAACACCCACGTATTTTAAAAATAATATCCTTCCCGATTCAGAATATCTACAAATATCGAAAGAAATCACAGGCAGTAAAATTTACTTACAAAAATGTGATGAGTAGAACCCCTTTTGCTCAGTAATCACTGTCTGAGTCAATCACACAATGTCGGCGTTTCTAACTGTGCAGAGACAAGTTTTTTCCTCTCAAAAACTCTTGAGGATTCGTCTCTACTCGGGTTTTGCTCAAGGTTTTGCCCCCTGCGAGCCAGACTTGCCGCTGTTTCCCTGAGCCACATCGAAAGCTATTTGAGTACTCGTGCTCTGATTGGCTGGCTGGCTCGACTCGAGATACTGATTGGTTATATTTTCACATGTGAAAAAGCTATATATTAGCCTTTTTCAAACCTCCTCACGTTTTTTGTGGTATAGCCTGCGAACGCAGACGTATTTCCGGCTGTCGTTTCTTATTTTCAGCGGAAAGAAACGACAGCCGGAAATACGTCTGCATTCACAGGCTATTCGTGGTTAATGGCCTCTTATTTCCCACGATTTTCGTCAAGTAGCCGCCAAAATAAGTTGCGAACACAATATTTTGACGGCTAGGTGACGAAAATCGTGGGAAGTAAGAGGCCATACCACGGAAATTTTTTCTCATTCAATGCGAGTATACAATAAATCGTTCACAAGCATTCGCGACAAGCAGTCATGACGCAAGCCGTGCTATGGACTTTTAATTCCAACGGCTCTCGACCAATCAGAAAACGAGAAATTGATAAGATGTGCTAAGAATAAAAATTCTATTTCTAAACTTTTTTTTTTGCATGAAATTCTGGTTATATATATAATAAAGTTACGGTAGCCATACATTTACAATCATTACGAACGAAGCTCAGAAATACATATTTCCGAGAGCGGAACATCGGAAGGTGAAAAAAAAAAAATTATTAAAATAAATGTAATGCAACATGAGCTCATTTCGTGGCATAGTTTTGTCTTTGTTCCATGTTCACTACGATTAATCTTGGAAGACTGAAAATACTCTCGCCGGTCCTAGGACGAAACTATCGCTCAGAAACATTTTGCTGTTATCCGAATAAGGAAATCTAGGGTTCGTATAAGGATTTTTCAACTCGGAAATAAATGTTCTTTCTATACTGAAGACTGAATCAATTCCCGAGGGTCGGGGGAGGGGGAGGGAGGTGTTGGTTCGGTTACGTGAAAAAGTTTCTGTGGTGGTGTCTCGCTGGCGTTCAGGAAATCCTATCTCATCTCAAACCAAACATTTCTTTAATTTGCTATCCCATCTAAGGGTAAAGAGTTACATTTTGCACCACATTTTAGACTGATGTTTTTGCACATTCCATAAAGGCCTAGCTAGATTAGGAAGAAGAGATACAAAACAGAGTATACTTTAGTATACTTCAAAGGAGCTAAAACAGTGGAGATACAACATAAAAACACACTTGATGTTGCATAAGCTCAATCAATATCGCATCTCATTTGCCATTAGCTACTGTACAATATTGTCAATAATGCCAGCGATAAATAGAGACTAGTTCATAGAAAGTGCTACGTACGGAGTTTTAATTACGAGTTGGGAAACTTCGGAAAACGAAAGTGTTAGTGAGTGAGTGAGTTTTTGCTGTGTACAGTGCATACAGATGTAGCAAAAATTCGAGAATCCAAATTACAATGTGAAAAAAAAAAACCCGGTCTCAGGGAACTCCTTGAAAGAGAGCCTGTATAAACAACGCTCAGGTATTAAATAATATCCTTCCCGATTCAAAATATCTAGAAATATCGGAAGAAAGCACAGACAGTAAACTTTACTTACACAAATGTGATGAGTAGAAACCCTTTTGCTCAAAAATCACTGTCTGAGTCAATCACACAATGTCAGCGTTTCTAAACTGTGTAGAGACAAGTTTTCCTCTAAAAAACTCTTGAATAAAGAGTCGTCTCTACTCAGGTTTTGCTCAAGCTGTTTTTTCTTTGCTGGCCCTTTTATAAAGTCCTCTAAAGGAACAAAAGGAAGAAAAAGCTTTTAGCGATATTTTCAAAACACAAACTCCCGCCGTGAGCCAGACTTGCCGTTGTTTCCTGAACCGCCTCGAAAGCCATTTTGGTACTTGTGCTCTGATTGGCTGGCTGGCTCCACTCGAGACGCTGATTGGTTTTATTTTCTCATGTGAAAAAGCTATAAAGCTTTTTCAAATTTCCTCCAGTTTTTCGTGGTATGGCCTCTTATTTCCCACGATTTTCGTCATGTAGCCGTCAAAATAAGTTGTGTACTTCCTTGGCTACGCCTCGGGAGTCCACAATATTTCGACGACTAGATCACGAAAGTAAGAAGGAAGTAAGAGTCCATACCACGAAGAACTGGAGGAAATTTGCTTTTACCAAGGAAAATTTTTATTTCACGCGGCGGGAGACTGCAATAAATCGATCACAATTTAACATTCGTGACGCGAGCAGAGGTATGGACTCTCACCTCCAACCGCTCTCGACCAGTCAGAAACGAGAAATTGATAACATGTGGTAAAAACAGAATTCTATATCTAACCTTTATCACATGAAATTCTCGTTATATATGTAATAAAGCTACGGTAGCCATGCATATACAATCAAAACGAACGAAGCCCAGAAAGTTCCGGGAGCGCAGCATCGGAAGATGAAAAAAAGGAATTAAATGTAATGTAAGATGAGCACTTTTCGCGGCATAGTTTTGTCTTTGTTTCATGTTTACTAAGATTAATTTTGGAAGACTGAAAACACTCTCGCCGGTCCCAGGACGAAATTATCGCTCAGAAACATATTGCAATTATCCGGAATAAGGAGACCTATGGTTCGTATTAGGAGTTTTCAAGCCGGAAATAAATGTTCTTTCTATGCTTAAGAGAGAACTAATTCCAAGTGCCGGGGAAGGGGGGTGTTGGTTCTGTTACATGAAAGGGTTTCTGTGGTGGTGTCTCGCTGGCGCCCAGGAAACCCTACTTTATCTCAGACCAAACATTGCTTTAATTTGCTACCCCATCTAAAGCTGAAGAGTTACATTTTGCATCACATTTCAGACTGATGTTTTTGCACATTCTATAACTGCCTAGCTAAATTATTAAGAAGAGACACAAAACAGGATATACTTCAATATACTTCAAATGAGTTAAAAAGGCGGAGATGTAACATATAAACACACTTGATGTTGTATAAGCTCAATCAATATCTCGTCTCATTTGCCATTAGCTACTGAACAATATTGTCAATAATACAGGTGATAAATAGAGACTACTTCATAGAAAATGTTACGTACGGAGTTTTATTCACGAGTTGTGAAACTTCGGAAAAGGAAAGAGCAAGGCTTTGTGCGTGAGTGAGTTTTTGCTCTGTACAGTGTACACAGATGTTGTAAGAATTCAAAAAATCCAAATTACAGTGTGAAAAAAACCGGTCTCCGTGAACTGCTTGAAAGAGTGCCTGTGTAAATAAAGCTCACGTATTAAATAATATCCTTCCCGATTCAAAATATCCAGAATTATTATTCAACAAATTGTCACTATGCCCATATATGGTAAGGAAGCCCTCAATATCTGTCATCCGTACATGACAGATATCCTGCGATATACGTAAATGACCATATCTGGAAGTGCACTGCAGATTTTCTTTCATTGCTTGTTTGGCGGCCATTTTGAAAAGCGAAGCAGTTTTAGCAGTGTTCTCCGGAAATTTTAACTCCCTGGAAGAAACTTTCCACGATTAAATACTCTCAAAAAGTCAACAGGTATTTGCTTCAGCTCACAAAGATATCCAGAGGTTGACTTGGAATTTTCATAGTGAGAACTCAACCAAGAAAATGCTATTGCGAACGAAGCAGCACACTTACTCACGGAAAGTTGTAAAGACTAAAGTTGAAAAGATTTTAATTCACAGGAAGAGGACTTATTCTCGGTAAGGTAGCAATATATTTTTTTTTACTTTGTCTTGTCATTTCCAAACATGAGTTTGCAAATAAGTGTTTTTAAGTGAACGGTAGTAAACTTCGATTTCTTGAAGTTCTATTTTGGTTTTTATTAAGCTTATGTGTTGCCAGCTTTTAGCGTTTTCATCATAGAGCCGTAGTTTTTCTCGTTCTGAAAGTGGTAGTCGATGGGAATTTGTTGAATAATAAAACAATTATCCTGCTCAATCTTGCGGAATATCCCCTGATTTAGCCAACTCGGCCTACGGCCTCGTCGGCTAAGTATCAGGTGATATTCCGCGCGATTTCGCAGGATAATTGTTAAATATCAGAAGAAATCACAGGAAGTAAAATTTGCTGACAAAAATGTGATGAGTAGAACCCCTTTTGCTCCCTGATCACTGTCTGAGTCAATCACACAATGCCGAAGTTTCTAACTGTGCAGAGACAAGTTTTTTTCCTCTTTAAAACTCTTGAGTCAAGAGTCGTCTCTACTCAGGTTTTGCTCAAGGTTTTTTTTTCTTTGCCTGCCTTCTATAAAGTCCTCTAAAGGGACAGAAAGTGAGACAAAACTTTTAGCCGTGTTTTCAAAACACAAACTCCCGCCGCGAGCCAGACTCGCCGCTGTTTCCTAAACCGCCTCGAAAGCCATTTTGGTACTTGTGCTCTGATTGGCTGGCTGGCTCCACTCGAGACGCTGATTGGTTATATTTTCTCATGTGAAAAAGCTATAAAGCTTTTTTCAAATTTCCTCCAGTTTTTCGTGGTATGGCCTCTTATTTCCCACGATTTTCGTCATGTAGCCGTCAAAATAAGTTGTGTACTTCCTTGGCTACGCCTCGGGAGTCCACAACATTTCGACGACTAGATCACGAAAGTAAGAGGGAAGTAAGAGTCCATACCACGAAGAACTGGAGGAAATTTGCTTTCACCAAGGAAAATTTCTATTTCACCAGGCGCGAGTCTACAATAAATCGATCACAATTTAACATTCGTGACGCGAGCAGAGGTATGGACTCTCACCTCCAACCGCTCTCGACCAGTCAGAAACGAGAAATTGATAACAGGTGGTAAAAACAGAATTCTATATCTAACCTTTATCACATGAAATTCTCGTTATATATGTAATAAAGCTACGGTAGCCATGCATATACAATCAAAACGAACGAAGCCCAGAAAGTTCCGAGAGCGGAGCATCGGAAGATGAAAAAAAGGAATTAAATGTAATGCAATATGAGCACTTTTCGTGGCATACTTTTGTCTTTGTTTCATGTTCACTAAGATTAATTTTAGAAGACTGAAAACACTCTCGCCGGTCCCAGGACGAAATTATCGCTCAGAAACATATTGCAATTATCCGGAATAAGGAGACCTATGGTTCGTATTAGGAGTTTTCAAGCCGGAAATAAATGTTCTTTCTATACTTAAGACAGAACGAATTCCCAAGTGCCGGGGAAGGGGGGTGTTGGTTCTGTTACATGAAAGGGTTTCTGTGGTGGTGTCTCGCTGGCGCCCAGGAAACCCTACTTTATCTCAGACCAAACATTGCTTTAATTTGCTACCCCATCTAAAGCTGAAGAGTTACATTTTGCATCACATTTCAGACTGACGTTTTTGCACATTCTATACCTGCCTAGCTAAATTATTAAGAAGAGACACAAAACAGGATATACTTCAATATACTTCAAATGAGCTAAAAAGGCGGAGATGTAACATATAAACACACTTGATGTTGCATAAACTGAATCAATATCTCGTCTCATTTGCCATTAGCTACTGAACAATATTGTCAATAATATAGGCGATAAATAGACTACTTCATAGAAAATGCTACGTACGGAGTTTTATTCACGAATAGTGAAACTTCGGAAAAGGAAAGAGCAAGGCTTTGTGAGTGAGTGAGTTTTTGCTTTGTACAGTGTACACAGATGTTGTAAGAATTCAAAAAATCCAAATTGCCGTGTGAAAAAAACCGGTCTCCGTGAACTGCTTGAAAGAGTGCCTGTGTAAATAACGCTCACGTATTAAATAATATCCTTCCCGATTCAAAATAACCAGAAATATCAGAAGAAATCACAGGAAGTAAAATTTGCTGACAAAAATGTGATGAGTAGAAGCCCTTTTGCTCCCTGATCACTGTCTGAGTCAATCACACAATGCCGAAGTTTCTAACTGTGTAGAGACAAGTTTTTTTCCTCTTAAAAACTCTTGAGTCAAGAGTTGTCTCTACTCAGGTTTTGCTCAAGCTGTTTTTTTCTTTGCTTGCCCTTCTAGAAAGTCCTCTAAAGGGACAAAAAGTGAGACAAAACTTTTAGCCGTGTTTTCAAAACACAAACTCCCGCCGCGAGCCAGACTCACCGCTGTTTCCTAAACCGCCTCGAAAGCCATTTTGGTACTTGTGCTCTGATTGGCTGGCTGGCTCCACTCGAGACGCTGATTGGTTATATTTTCTCATGTGAAAAAGCTATATAGCTTGTTTTCAAATTTCCTCCAGTTTTTCGTGGTATGGCCTCTTATTTCCCACGATTTCCGCCAGGTTGCCGTCAAAATAAGTTGTGGACTCCCTTGGCTACGCCTCGGGAGTCCTTAACATTTCGACGGCTACATCACGAAAGTAAGAGGGAAGTAAGAGTCCATACCACGAATAACTGGAGGAAATTTACTTTTACCATGGACTTTTTTTTTCACTCGGTGTGATTCTACAATAAATCGATCACAAGCATTCGCGACAGGCAGTCATGACGCGAGCAGAGGTATGGACTCTAACCTCCAACGGCTTTCAACCGGTCAGAAAACGAGAAATTGATAACATGTGGTAAAAACAGAATTCTATTTCTAACCCTTTTTTGTACATGAAATTCTCGTTATATATATAATAAAGCTACGGTAGCCATGCATATACAATCAAAACGAACGAAGTCCAGAAACACATATTTCCGAGAGCGGAACATCGGAAGGTGAAAAAAAAAATTACATGTAACGCAAGATGAGCGCATTTCGTGGCATAGTTTTGTCTTTGTTTCATGTTCACTAAGATTAATCTTGGAGGACTGAAAAGACTGCCGGTCCCAGGACGAAATTATCGCTCAGAAACATATTGCAATTATCCGGAATAGGAGACCTATGGTTCGTATAAGGATTTTTCAAGCTGGAAATAAATGTTCTTTCTATACTGAAGACAGAACTAATTTCCAAGGGTCGGGGGAGGGGGAGGGAGGTGTTGGTTCTGTTACATGAAAAAGTTTCTGTGGCGGTGTCTCGCTGGCGCCCAGGAAACCCTACTTCATCTCAGACCACAAATTGATTTAATTTGCTACCCCATCTAAAGCTAAAGAGTTACATTTTGTACCACATTTCAGACTGATATTTTGCACATTCTTACCCTGGGTACCAGAGGTTTTTTCCTCGCTAACGTCGGGACAAATCTGAGTCCCTGACGGGAATCAAACCCATGACCTTCCGTACACCGGTCGAACGCTCAAACCACTGAGCTACTGGGAGATGTGTGTCGAGCGAGGTCATATCTACCTGCTCAGTGGTTAGAGCGCCCGACCGGTGTACGGGAGTTCATGAGTTCGACTTCCGTCGTGGACCGTCAAATTTTTTCTTTGTCCCGCACTCGTGACAACTGAATATTCCATCTTTCTTAATTTCACCTAGTTTTGACAAACCCCAATCAAGAGGAAAGGTATAGTTTACATCCATGAAAAACAAAAAACAACTTCTATGTAAGGTACACGCCCTCGTTTGTTATATTAAACTCCGTGTCGGATCTGTCTAGTATGCGGATGCATTTTAAATATCTATTTGTAGTGTGTTTGCGTGTGAACGGAAGGCCTATGCTAGATATTGAAATGTAGCCACTTTCAAATTTAAAAAGGTGGAAAACTCACATGTTGTGTAGATAAGGATAGGACCTAAAACAACTGAATAAGAAACAAAAAACAGCGAGCGCTTTGTTTTCTATCTTTAAATGCCTGAACGAGTTTCCCTCTGTGCTCTGGCGCATCATAATAAAGAATGAAACACTTGGTCAAAGCATTGGGAAGGATGGCTCGCCGGGAGCAAATATTGAAACAACGCACCGGGAGTTTCAAACTAAAAAGGTAAACACAATTTGCATGAGGTAATGAAATAATGTTCACAGTTTCAAGTTTATACATATATTGTCTGCTGTGATATTGACTGACACAGAAATTGTCCAACAGTTTTGTTTTCAGTTATGGCCCAGGCAATAAATCCCATGTCGCACGCAACTAAGAGATCATAGTGAGAAAAGCCGCCACAAGTACAGAAAACCTGGTGGCTTATTCATCTGACATAATTCCGTGAGCACAGCAATATTGAACGTAAAGACACAACAACACTGAACAGAAGTCTTGTGAATGCATTTCTCGTGATGGAAATTGTAATTAGCATCCCAATGTCAAAATAACTTTGCACAGTGATGCAATATATTTTGTGAGAACTATAATATTCAAACAGTTTTGCACTCTTCAAATACACTATTTTGCTATGAAAGCTTTTTATTTATTATTTCTTGTATTAAGCAAAAAAATCATGATTCAAATCGCCTTGGTAGTAAAAAATTCCATTTTAAGCATTCTTGTCATGTAGACAGATTACCGGGAATAGATCCCAATTAAACGGTTGAAAACATCCGTACATGTATATCTCAGAAAGAAAAACGAACATAAAAAGTTTCAGTTAATTGCCGTTTGAATAAAAATCACAAAATAAAGATACGAAATTTGAAATAGGAAAACTAGAAGGAGCTCTTGATCATGTGAAAAGCGGTAATTTCTTAATAATGTAAACCTGAAAAAAATTAAATTTATCTTGGTGTAAATTTCCAAGTTTTATAATTTTTAAGTAATGCTCGTCAGTGTTCCATAAGTTTTTTTGTCAGTAAACTTTTATTGTACGGGGGGATATCGTCTGAATGAAAATCTCCATGAATCCTAACCGTCTGTAGGTGAGGCAAATTGTTATTCGAAATTGAGCGATACTGAATGAATCCAGTGGCATGTGAAGTAGTACCCTCTTCCCCGCCAGGAACTGATTTCACATAAAGAAAGAAAGGTAGTAAATTTTAAGCTCGGAAAGAAATAAGAAAGATAGAAAGATGGAATATCCAGTTTGTCATAAGCGTGGGACAAAGAAAAAATCTGGGTCAGGAATCGAACCCATGACCTCCCGTACACCGGTCAGACACTTTACTCACTGAGCTACGGAGACTCGTGGCGAGTGAAGTGAGGTTGTATCTACTTGCTCAGTGGTTAGAGCGCTCGACCAGTGTATAGAAGGTCAAGGGTTCGATTTCCGTCGTGGACTCAGTTTTTTCCTTGTACCACGCTCGTGTCAACTGAACATTCCATCTTTCTTAATTTCACGTAGTTTTAACAAACATCAATCAAGAGGAAAGGTATAGTTACATCCAAACAAAAAACAACTTACATTCAACTTACAAGGTACACGCCTTCGTTTTTTATATGAAACACCTTGACGGATCTGTTTATGCTTATGCATTTTAACTCGTTTGCCCTGTACACTACTTCAAATTTATTTATTTTGAGAATGATTAATGTTCCAACCCATGAGAGTATGTGAGACAACAACAGTTTGTGGGATAAAAGGGTAGGGGAGGAAGTACTCCAGTGAAGCATAGATTGCATACAGGTCAGGCTAGGCTATATTGGCAATGGGCCTCCCCTGAGGGCCATCCCCCAAGAGCGAGGACCGAATCCTTCCCAGAGGGCCAAAATCCCCCATGAGCGAGGTCCATACCCGATCCTCCCCTGGGAGCCAAAAATCCCCTCAGAGCGAGGCCCCCCTCCCCTGAGGGCCATCCGCCATGAGCAAGGACCGAATCCTCCCCAGAGGGCCAAAAACCCCCATGAGCGAGGTCCATATCCGATCCTCCCCAGGGAGCCAACAATCCACTCAGGGCGCGGTCCTTATCCTATCCGAGCCTATACCCCATTGTTACCATAGTAACCAGTTGTGAATGGGGCAGAATATAGAAGTAACTGAGACTGTGAGTCCATGGGGAAAAGTGTGACCTGTATTGGGAGCGCTTCCTCCCACAAATACACGAAGTGTATTCCCCATGACGAACCCCAAACCCCCGTGGCCTAAGTCCTTTTTTCACCTAAAATCAGAATGCCCACATTTCTCATCATAACTCCTGTTCTTACGAGAAATTGCATACTGTAATTTGGGCATGTTAGAATGCGGAGAACTAGAACTATCCCACGTGCAGAATTAACACAGAATGGGGACAGTACAATACAGGTTAATGAGATGAAAGTCTTAAAGTTTGTCTGCGTAAGTAAAATCTTGCCAAAACAACGCAAGGGATGGATGTTCATGCGAAAGTAAATGACTGATCCGGCTGCCATGAAGAAATCAGATTCTGTAAAAGGAACCATCAGGTGACCTGCACAGTGAGAGTCCCCATGAAATAACCACATAAATTCCATCAAGGGCTGGCAGTGAGTAGCTGTGGGGAAAAATAGAAGAATGTTGTCTTCCAGACAACTGCAGACCACACTAACCCTGAAAATAGGGGCAATCACATACCAGAAAAATAAATAAATAAATAAGTAAATAAATAAATACTGGTAAATAAACCTTGTGAATAAAAGTGTAGGTTATTCTATGAAGTAAAGTTCATGACTGCAGTACTAGGTGTAATAACCAGGCATCTATGGCGGAAATCAGCATATCGTTGACAACATATAGTGTGATGATCCAGGCGCACTCTGGTATAGACTGAAGCAGATTGGTGATGGCTCCCGCATCTCTGATCCAGAGTAAAAGCTTGGCGACAAAGGTTGGTACATTGCAAAATACAATGGTGCCAGTGAGGACAACAAGTGGTGTACAAGAACACTGCGTGACTGGAGAGGGTCAGTGTGGAAGCTCAAGGGCAATCAGTGTTCGCCGAGGCTGTGAGGTAATCCGAGCTTGGAATGCCTGAGAGGAAGGATGCTTGTTCAGCTGGTAGCCCCTCAGGGGAATCTAAATAAGAAACAGCAATCTTGAGAGCCTGCCAGAACCGACAGGTTTGAATTTGCCAGATTCGCAATAGACACAATAGACTGCTTATGGCACTGGTTTACCAATAAAATGAATGCCTACCACATAAGCAGACTAAAACACGTGTCATCTTATTCCTGGTATAAACTACCATAAAAGAAACCAAAGGAAGTTACATAGCATGATACTTGAAAACTACATAACAAAAATTGCAGGTTGCATGGAACTGTCTTTAGCGAATGAAAAGCACCAAGTATGAGAATTTCCCAGGTGTGTACGGATGGCAAAACAATTACCACCCACTCAAACCAACAATTAATGAATATTTGACGGATTTACTCCAATATAGCGTAGAAAAATCAAATTCTGGAAGAGAGGTCTTCGATATCACAGCCAATGTATATTGCTGAATCTGTAATATGCAATCTTACTGTACAAATAAGCAGAATTCCGGTAAGTTCCCGGGTAAGTTTAATCTCGTAAGCTACTGAATATTAAAAGTACTTATCTTGTTCAAGCTGTGGTGAGGGCAGGATGGCGTTCTTGGACCAAAGGCTTGATATCGACCATCTATTCTTTGATGAAGGTGTGGTTTTCTTCCTGTTGAGGACGTGCCCGCGTGTCGTTCAATGGTCGGCTGTGGTGAAACAATTGGAACATTTCTCCGCTCTTCGGCCTTTGGGACCCTCTAAAGGCAAAGCCAGCGTCTTCCCATCGCTTTTTATTAGCGTCGAAAGGTTGTCAGTGGCCAAGAGGCTGTCACTATTGCAGATCTCAGGCAGTTGGGGCGGCGATAAAGCCCGAAAAACGGCGGTGTTCAGTCGGAGATTTCAAGCATTTGGCGGAGCCGTCTGCGAACGGGAACTACTTTGACGTGCAATGGGCGGCATAATTTTAAATTGCCTGGCTCAAGAAGTATATCCTCAATGGAAACAATCGAGGAAGCGGTCGGAATCCGTAAAAATGCGCAAAAAGACGTAAGAAAGAGCTGGTTAACAGAGGTACTCAACTGAAATGATTACCAGAATGGAAGGCTGAAATGAACAAAGGCAGCTTGAGGGTGCTCAATTTCACGTGAGCAGCCAAACATCATTGGTCAAATATAAATATCCTGATGTTTGCACGTGAATGCGGCGTGACCTTTAGGCATGATGATTGAAAGGTCTTCTCTTGGTGGCATATTGCATTGCCGATATAGTAACGCTAGGACATTAACCTCATGGTTGTCCCATTAACTTTAATTTATAATACTTATAAATTGGCTATAAAATTCCGCTTTTACCAAGCGGTAAAACGCAGTTAATGGAACGTGACGCCCTAGGGGTGGTAGGTCAGGCAGGCTTTGCCAAAAACAAATAGCAATGAAGGCTTTATTCATAAATGAATACTCCCTATTCATGTAGCTAGAATAAAAGTCTTTCATGTCTAAAATCGTGACCGATACCTTGTTTTTCGTAGTCTAGAAATGTATCTTAGCCTTGTTCGCATTGGTTCCTATTTTGTTAGCTCTATTCATCGCTAGTAGTTCGCCACGTTGTGTCTACTTTGCTTATAGTACAACTTTATCTATTGGCCGAACTCTGAGACACTGTCTTGCTATATAAGCAGCAGAACATTATCCAAGTGCATTACCTTGGCAGTCTTGCACGAAAGCAACATTTATAACAATTTCGTTTACACCAATCATGGCACGCCCGCGCCCAAGTCAGTTTGTGAAACCCACGAAGACGGATATCCAGCAGCTATCCTCCGAAGTCCTTTGCCTGCGTTTACAGCAGCTAAACCTTCCAATCACGGGCAGTCGCACACGTCTGATTGAGAGACTCCGTTCGGCGACCGCACCTCAAGCCGCTTCTCAAAGCCGTCCACTTGGTCGCCGTTCCGCCGGACGGGTGGCCAAACCAAAGTCCACGAAGCGAGGTAAAACTCGGAAAACCCAAGCGAGCCATGGCACGTCCCAGCCGCACGATGTGGACGTTCCGGCCTCAGACGAGGAGCCCGATTCGACGTCAGTAGCTGGGTCGTCCGTAGAAGAAATGTTGTGTGCGCAGACGGAAGATATCGAGGACCAGCAACCGGGAGACATATTGTTTTCGCCAGCGCAAATGTCCGTGATCCAGGAGACCGTGTCTTCCTCCGTTCGCGAAGCGATGCTTGCCTTTCACCACCAGGACGTTTCTCCGCGGAGTATCGCCGAGCCAAGAACGCCAAGCCCATGCTTGTCTAACGTGGCGACTCCCCTTGGACTCAACCGTCCTTTGGACAAGACGACCGAGGACAAAATACTCCGCGGTGAGTACATCGATTTCTCTTTGCTTCTCCCAGACAATATTTATCGGTCCCAGTCCCCCGCCCTGCAGATTCGGTACGAAGACTCTTCCCCAGGTTCCCAGGGTTCCCCGCTTACCTTGGTTAAGCGGAAAAAGCCGGTGATAGACTCTTTTCACAAATGGCTAGATGCCTTCACGGCTTACATGCTGGTTATCGTTGCGGCCCACCCAAGGCGTGCCCTAGAGCTCGTAAAATATCAGCAGATAATCAGCAAAGCAGTCTCAAAATTCAAGGGTATGGCATGGCTGTCTTACGATGAGCAGTTCAGACGTCGCGCAGCCTATGATCTTAACCTACCCTGGGATAAAATTGATCTCGAACTTTGGACAGTGACTTTCTCCGGTCTCGCTAAGCCACATTGTTCTGTGTGCTCCAGCCCGTACCACCCAGTCGAGGATTGCCCTGACCAGGACCCCAGCAGAAAACCGCGCCGACAAGCCCAGGTCTGTTTCGACTTCAACAAGCTCTCTGGCTGTCAACGTCGCTCCTGTTCCTTCCCGCATAATTGCCGCCGCTGCGGTTCCAGCAACCACGCCCTCTTTAACTGCCCCAGCTCTAGAACGACTGCCAGCCACAGCAAACCACCCACCACATCCAGCGAACGTAGCAAAAAATAAGGTGGAGCAAGTACAGCAGCACCGGAAACCCTTAGTATCTACTCCCCTAGATGTACATAAATTAGCGCTTGAATTAGCTAGTCACCCTGATCGCTCATTTGTTTATAATCTAGTTAATGCCCTCCGATACGGTACTCGCATCGGTTACCTTGGTCCCCAAAAGAACCGGGTGTCCCGTAATCTGATTTCTGCCTCTCAACATCCTGAGGTTATCACTGCAAACCTTAACAAGGAAATACAGTTGGGTAGAGTCGCTGGCCCTTTCTCCTCCTCTCCACTCCCTAATTTCCAGTGTCACCCTATAGGCGTAGTCCCCAAGAAGCATTCTACAGATTGGCGCACCATTTACCACCTCTCCTACCCCGAGGGTGACAGTATTAACGATTATATCCCTAAGGACCCCTATTCTCTCCAGTATGTTCGTGTAAATGACACCATTAACATAGTCCGCTCTTTGGGTCCTGGGGCCTTCATGGCAAAAGCTGACCTCAAATCAGCATTTCGCCTCATGCCCATCCACCCCAGTGATTGGAACCTATTGGGTATACACTGGCAAGCCCAGTATTACGTCGACCTTTACCTCCCGTTCGGGCTCCGGAGCGCACCTTTCCTGTTCAACCAAGTTTCTGATGCCTTAGAATGGGTCCTAAAACATAATGATGGCCTTCAGCATGTCATTCACATTCTGGATGACTTCTTTATAGCCGAGGCCACTAAGGTCGATTGCCTGGGTAGCTTTAGTACCCTGTTAAAAGTTTTTATGTCCCTTCGGGTCCCCACTATGGCAGCTAAGACCCTGGGTCCCTCTCAAGTACTAGAGTTCATGGGGATTGTAATCGGTAGTAATCGCATGGAAGCACGGTTGCCGGAGGATAAACTCGCTCGGATAAAGCAGCTACTCGATTCCTTTACAAACCGCCGCTCTGCCCGCCTAGTAGACCTCCAGTCCGGTATCGGTACCTTGCAATTCGCATGCAAGGTAGTAGTACCAGGTAGGACTTTTCTTCAACGAATCATCAACCTTACTCGGGGGGTCTCGAACCGCTTTCACCATATCCGCTTAAACAAGGAATTCTCCCGGGATATCGCCATGTGGAAAGCTTTTCTCACTAAACGGAATGGTCGCTCCTTTTTTCTAGAATCCTTTGTCACCACTTCCCCTGACCTTGAACTCTACACTGACGCCGCCAGCACCGTTGGGTTCGGGGGTTATTTAAACGGCAAATGGTTTCAAGGGCGTTGGCCCCCTCATTTGCTCATTGACAAGCACAAGGGGATTAGTATCGAATGGCAAGAACTTTTTCCTATTGTCATCGCTTGCGCGCTCTGGTATCCCCATTTTTGTGGCAAACGCCTTCAATTTTGGTGCGACAATGAGAGCGTTGTTGCTATCATTAACTCAGGCCACTCTAAAGCCCCCCGGGTCATGGATTTGGTTCGTTTCTTAGTGCTAATATCGATGAAATATAATTTTCTAGTTCGGGCCCGTCACGTCCCGGGGACTTCCAATGGCATTGCTGATGCCCTCTCCCGTTTTCAGGTCCAGCGCTTCCGGGAACTCGCTCCCAACGCCGACCACAGTCCCTGCATCATCCCGCCTTCCTTAATGACCCTCTGAAGGATGAAGTCCTTAAGTATGCTAACTGGTCCTTATCGTGGAACACAAACCGTACCTATACCTCTGGCGAAAAACGTTTCATTCAATTCTGTCTCATGAATAGACTCACGACTCCAACAGGGGACACTCTTCCAGCATCAGAGGGGACCCTCGTTTATTTTGCATCCTTTCTTGCTCGCACCGTTCGCCAAAGCACCATGCATTAAGATCTACTTGGCAGCGGTCCGCAATCTACACATTGTTTCCGGATATGAGGACCCCTTACAAGGTCGGCTACTTCTTAGAAAAATCTTACGGGGCATTCTGCGTTACCAGGGATCCCCCCGGATCCGGCGGCAGCCGGTTACCTCCCCGGGTTTTGTTAGCTTTTCGCCCTATCTTAAAAAGTTGGCTGGGGCTCAGGGATTTCTCCATGATATGGGCCGCCTTTAAACTTACCTTTTTCGCCTTTCTTCGCTGTAGCGAGTTTACCTATCCGGGGGCAAATAGTTTTAGCTCTAGATTTAACCTCACCACAGATTGCGTTACTTTTTATCCTAGTCTGGCTTGCCCGCAGCGCCTGCTTGTCACTCTTAAGTCGTCTAAGACTGACGTCTTTAGACAAGGTAGATCGCTCATTATTGCACGTTGTTCCTCCTTGCTGTGTCCAGTCTCAGCAATGCAACAATATTTTCTAGTTGCCCAGCCGCAACCTGGGCCCCTCTTTTCCTTCCGATCGGGCAGTTTGCTTACTAGGTCCTCCGTCACGCACTTGCTTAGGGATTCTGCCCGCTGTGCGGGACTCCCTTATGAAAGTCTCAGGGGCCATAGTTTTCGCATCGGCGCTGCATCCACCGCGGCGGCTGCTGGTTTGCCAGACTGGCTAATTAAGGTTCTAGGCCGCTGGTCTTCAGACTGTTACCAGATTTATATCCGCACTCCAGAATCAGTGTTACTCTCTGCTGCTCCTAAAATGGCTTGTGTATCAAGTAATTTTATTTAGGGTCTATTTAGGTAGGGTTTGCTTGGGGGGATGCATGCCTTTTCATGCATCTGTGGCGGTTAAGTCTGCGTTGCGACTTCCCCCAAGCTTTTGACATTGCTTGTGTCTTGCCATTTTATACCTTTGCCTTAATCTTGTCCGATCCAGCCCGTGCGGCGCTGGGGAGATAAGAAAGGCTCTGCCAATACTCTTGTCCTAACCCCCACAGTGTGGGGGGATAAGTGAGGCTTTACTTGGTGCGCATAACTCGAAGTCGCTAATAACCTGCCACAGGGCTGCGTCCCCCTATCACGCCGTACTGTTGTTGTTTATTTTGCCGTGTCACGGTCACGGGTTGCGTTACATCCTTGTATCATTGTTAAATTATAATATGTAGAACAGTGACATTAATTAAATAAATAATCGAGGGATTAAAAGCCAGTATGTAGTAACTTGCTCTGATGACGGTTACGTCATCAGAAGAAAAACAACTTTTGTCGATTGTTTTGGGTTCACAATAGGGTAAGCATTAAACCTTCGTTTTCAAACTACACATGTCTGCTGAGTTTCTGGTGTGTTTACGTGTGGAGGGAAGGCCTACTGAAATGTGCTATATATTAAAATATTTCCACTTTCAAAGTAAAAAAGGGTGGAAAACCCAAATGTTGTGTAGGTATGGATGAGACCTAAGAGAACTGGAAAAAAACAAAACAAAAAAAACGAGCGTTTTGTTTTCTATTTAAGCTCCTTCCGCGCTCTGACGTACAACGGTCAAGGTTTAAACTATGTGAAAATAAAAGCTTGAAACAATG
This sequence comes from Siderastrea siderea, assembly GCA_964030785.1. Classification (NCBI taxonomy): domain Eukaryota; kingdom Metazoa; phylum Cnidaria; class Anthozoa; order Scleractinia; family Rhizangiidae; genus Siderastrea; species Siderastrea siderea. The sequence continues at coordinate 20,246,091 of OZ034967.1, forward strand.
AAACACTTGTCAAAGTGTTGAGAAGGATGGCACGCCGCAAGCAAACATTAAAACAGGGAGTTTCAAACTAAAAATGTAAAGCCATTTGTATGAAGGTAAAAAATAATGTTTACAGTTTCAGTTTTATAGATATATTGTCTGCTGTGATGTTGACTGACATGGAAATTGTCCAACAATTTTATTTTTCAGCTGTACCCAACGCAATAAATCCCATGTCGCACGTAACTAAGACATCATAGCGTGAGAAAAAGCCACAAGCACGGAAAACCTGGTGGCCTATTCATCTGACATAATCCTGGTAAGCACCGCAACATTGAAGGTAAAGACATAAGAAAACTGAACAGAATCGCGAAGTGTTTCGTGAATGTATTTCTCGTGATGGAAATTGAAATTAGCATCTGAATGTCAAAGTTACTTTGCACAGGGATGCAATATATTTTGTCAGAACTATAAAATCCAAACACTTCTTTTACCATTCAAATACACTTTTTACTATGAAAACGTATTTATTTATTTTTTCTTGTATTAAGAAAAAAAATCATTATTTAGATCGCATTGCTATTAAAATTCAAATTTTAACCGTTCTTGCCATTTAGACAGATCAGAATCGATCTCATTTAAACAGTTAAAAACATCCGTACATGGATATTTTACAAAGAAAAACTGACATAAACAGTTTCAGTTAATTGTTGTTTTGATAAAAATTGCAAAATAAAGATATGAAATTTGAAATTAAAAAATTAGAAAAAGCTCTTAATCATTGTGAAAAGCAGTTATTTCCAAATAATGAAAAAAAAATTATCTTGGCATAAATGCGCAAATTTTTAAAGTTTGACAAGGGCCATTTATAACCCTAAGTAATGTTCGTCCAGTGCTTCATAAATTTCTTGTCAGTAAATATTTACTGCACGGCGGGATATTATTTGAATGAAAATCTCCATGAATTTCAACTGTCCTAACTGTACGTGAGGCCAATTGTTATTCAAAATTGAGCGCTACATGTAGAACTGGCTGCATATGTTGCTCATTCCAGGCGGTTAGTAAGTAGTTTCAAGCTTTTTCACTTGACCAGCTGCATGGTGTTTATTGAAATGCGTTGCGCAGGATTCAACAACAACCGGTTAACACGCCAACTCGCTGTAGAGTTGGCGGTTTTTCTGTCAACGGCAACAGATCTTAAAATCATAAAAAGAATGAAAACACTAAACATGACCCAATAAACCGAAATAAAACATCCAGGGTAGTTGAACTTAAGGAAGGTTAAGGCAAATTTAAACCAAGAACTTCAATCGTTTAAGCTATTACTATTAGGTATCCAAGATGCGTGAATTTTAAGAGCCTTCTTAAGCTGAGGTAACGAAAACCGATAAAAGTGAGGTTTTGTTTGAATCACCTTTGTGTGATGAATTCCAAGAGGACTTCCTCGTCCTTCCCTCTCTGGATAAATCACAGCCAAGAACCGAGGCAAAGACGCAACAGAGTTGAGGGCGGTGGGTGTAAAATTTAAATGTAAGTAATAGGCTGTAATATGAATAAACAAAACGACTGTTTGCAAATGAGCAAAAATATTTCGTGGCAATCTTTAACATCATAAAAGCTCGCCCCAGGACCTCTCTGTTTTAATTGTCTGTTCAAGGGAACATTTTTTAGCAATTCGTCGTTATGAAGCTCCTACACGAACAAGAAAGCCCAATGGGCATTTTAACCGGCCGTTCTGACCCTCCCCACCCCTAGGTTTCACAAATGTTAGCGCGATCCTGTATTTATACGAACCGGCGTGACGAAAAGTGTGATTGTGTGACACAATATTTTGACTATAGCGTTACTGGATGACGTATTAAATGTTTAAACTCTGATGACTCAGCTTATCTTTCTTATCGCTTTTATTTCTGCTGAAAAACTCAAATTCACTCAAACGTTGAATGTCGGTATAAATTTACTAATATGCGCATGCGTCTTATATAAGACAGTTCCGCTCTTGAGTACCCGCACCATAAGCTTTACAGCACTTTGTTCGTATGTTAAGCCAACTGACCCAAAAAAACAGAAAAACTGGAACAACCTGGAAATTATAGGTGGGTAAAGGGACGGAAACGGTAGGGAAGAGGAGCTCCGACTCTCCCCAGTCTCCACTCGTTTTATTTTCGCGTTCATTTCCCACAGTTAAAGGTTTCTCTTGAATGAATCTTCATGTTACCGAATATTTTGTTGAAGTCTAAATGTTTTGATTCGACAAAATAAACCCAGCGTAGATTCTAGCGTTTTTGTTCCCTCTTTCTATGAGCTAGATTTCAAATGCGTAAATTGAAATAACCTAAATGAACTTTTCATATCGAAATAATTTCGTTATCGTGCGTGTAATTCACTCCGGAAATTTACTTTCTTGTTTTATCCAGGAAAAGCTTTAAAAAGCCTCAGATATTCCAAGGCCCGAAATGTATGCCTCATTTTTCGGTTGCCGACATTGGGATAAGCCTTCTCTTTGAAGAAAATAAAAATGCCATATCCATGGAACAGTTAATTCGTTGCTTTGAACCGTCCAATGCCGACTCCATTTGAATCGAGTCTTCTAGAGCTTTCCCATTTGTTTTCACCTTTTAATAGCGCATTTTGATCCGTATAATGTCCAAAACCCTCTTGAAAATTGTTGCGTACAACCGCAGGGCCCCAGAGAATCTGTTCGAAATTTGGAGGATTTGTATGGGAATTCTTCAAATTTCGAACAGATTGTCTGAGTCCCCGGTGGTCCAACAATCGGTCGGGCCACCATTTTTCAAAACGTGTAATTTTGGTCAACTATAAACAAACTCTTTTTACTGTCAAGACAAAGGATATGGATTCCTGTAAATTCTTTTTGCCCCGCATTTTGAATTTACTCACTCGAAATTTGCTGTGAAAACTCTTTTGAAATAAGAGAAACAGCAACCTTGGTTAAATTTCAACAAGTTAACCATCAATCAACCAGTTCCAGTGAGCATGGTGAGTTGATTGAAATGTTAACCGTCAAGCCATAAATGGTAAAATTGCATGTTTTGGACGGCAAATTGTAAAAGTCAGGCTTCCAAAAAAAAAGCCGCAACTGCGGCCGGTTATAACTGGATTTCGAGCACAAAATTGAGTGCGAAGACGAGTTCTTGAAGGTGTGACATCGATTTGTTAAGATGCTGCTATTGTTACAATTACCGAAACTTGAAAAACATCTCGAAGTATTTAGTAAATTAAGTCCTGTCAAATTTAAAACAAATTACCCAAAAGAGCATAAATAACAACAAAAATGAGTAAAATGACCACATGAAGATCTGACTCCGGCCGAGGTAAAAAAGCTTCCACTGCGCACCAACAAGTCCTATTCTCAAGATGTTCAAAATCATTCATTTTCAAAGTAATACATGTTTTCAGTTTGTACACATACCTGAGCGGGAGTAGGAGCTTAGTGTGAAGAAAGAGTAATTCCTTTCGGTCTTGTCGTATCGGCAGAATCGTAGGTGATGGATAAAAAAACGTTGTTGAGCGTAAATTATATTATAAGGAAAATTACCAAGGCCACATAGAAATACTCTGCTCCCAATTGACACCTTTAGCTTCAATTCTTTACGACAGATCGAGGACTGTGTTCAGTAACACAGGCATGAATGTCATATTAAAAACTAAACAGTACTAAACTGCCTCCAAACAACTTGTAGAACTTTTAATTAGACTTTTACGTTAATCTGTTCTCGAACAGTGACACAAATTCTTAATAAGCTTTAATTTATTCAGTCAAAAATGGTCGCTATTGCTTTCATGGTTTCGCTTGGTTTACCAATAAATCAATAAATAAATGTCTTGTGAAAAAAAGCTTCAAGAAATATGCTACTCTAGAAAGTTGGGGTGTTTGGGTGTAACTGCCTAAAGTTAGTTTCCTTACGAATTTTGGAGATTTGCACAATAAAAGAGATTCTTGTGGTGAGAATTGCATGGGCTCGGCTTGCAATTATATCATGTGGAAAAAGCTGTTTAGTTTAAAATATGGTATCCTGGAAAGTATGACTTTTGTCTGCTTTTGTAGCTTTTGAGGCTGAAACGTAGTGTAGCGTACCATTTCAAGGAATTTGTATGCGGGAGTCATACCCGCCCCCTCCGGGCCTTTGGGACGAAAATGACTTCTCACCAATTCGTCGCCTAGCCCTAGAACTCTTCACAATGATTTGCTGCGTCCTAGTCTTTACTTCGAGTTGAATGGGGTAATTCTTTTTCCTTCCCTCATCCGCAACTGGGTCTGGTGGGGTGAGAGGGAAAAACGGGGCAATTTGATTTTCGTATACGGAGATGCTGGGCAGCGGTGTTAAAATGGTGGCTATCACCCCGTTGCTCCCATGATAGTTCTGTATTTTCATACTGAAGCTTTCTTGGCGGTGAACAAGATAACTCAATGAATAAATAAAAAGCCTCGTTCCCAGACGTATCTCTCGCGATGGAAATTTGCTCGCAAAGGACGGCGGAAAGGAGAAAGCGGGCGAGACGGCGCTTCGCCTGTCTTCTTTCTCCTTCCCGTGGTCCCCCGTGCTTCGTCGCCAGTCACTCGCGTTTCACGCTCGCCTTTTTTAACGACCAAAGTGCGAAACGAAGCGCCTGAGGAGGAGGCAGTAAAAAGACATCAAAACAACACAAATGGACAAAAATATGAATATATTATTGAATTTGGATCAAATTGTGATGGCTTAAAAGCCAAGGTCAAACGTCAAACTTTACATGTGCCGAAACTTATGCAAATGAGGAGAAGTTATTGTTTTCCCCAATGTGCTTTAGGTTCGGCACATCATCAGTAAAGTTTGACTTTCGACCTTGTCCCAAGAACGTACTGTGTTTGTAGCGGAGCCAGCGCGCTAGCGCGTCAGCGGAGCTCCATTGCTAAGGAAATTTGGTAACCTATCAAGCCAAGAAATTTTGGTTGTGACGTAATAGTCAGGTGACTGTCCGTCTGTACGTCCGTCCGTCCGCACCACAGGGTTACCAATACACTTCATACACTGGATATAACCCTGTGCTAAATCCTGTGTAGTTTTGGCGCAAAATCGCATGTTGACCCGCGTTGTAGCAAAACAAGCAAAGACAACAAAATTAAAAAACAAATTTGTTAACGAAAAAAAAAGTTCAAAGAATACTTAGTTGTCTTTTTGGTGGAAGGGGAAAAGTTCAATTTAGGCGAAAAAAATTAGGCGATAAAGTTCAGGCAAAAAGTTGAAATTTGCCTCGTGGGTTCTGTTCGAATTCGGTCGGCACACCGCTTGAGTTCGCAGCTTTTCGCAGCGGTTTCGACGCCAAATATAGCAGAGCTAGTGCTTTTGGTTTTTTCTGTCCACAGCCATGGTTTTTACGGCTTTCCTAACACATTCTGACAGGAAAAACACCAGCATTTTCATGCTGATAGGCAGCTTGTCACGAAGAAAGAAATAACTATTAAAGTTAACTTGACAAATGACGTTGAAAGCTCATGGCCTAGTGGACTTATTTCCGGTTCAGACGCTGACGACCCGGGTTCGGTTCTCATCGAGGGTAGGAATTTTTTTCTTTCATTTTTTCTTTCCTTTTTTTGAAAATTTAACGACTTCAGTGAGAGTATTTTCACAAATTAATAACTGCCAGCAAAAAAAAAAGAGGGGGGGGGGGGGGGGGCTCCGCTTTTAGGCTTGGCTAAATCTATATATTATTTAATGATAAAAATTTTCTTAGAAGGCACGTTTTGTTATGCAAATTTGTATCTTCGAGAAAAACCACAACTGCCATTGGAGACTCTAAGGTCGGGAACTGGTCCCTGCGGCTAGTCCCGAGGACCAAGCCCCTTCGAGCGAACAACCCATTTTTGTTGAAAAATGTAGTGGGGCAAGTCTCGGAGCTTTGTACCTTCAAGTTGTGCATGTCCCCGTGTGTGTATTCCTTGTGCGACTTGTCCCTGCGACCAATTATAAAAAATCGTCCAGCCAAAACTAAATCCAAAACTAAGCAACCACTATGTAATGCCAACGAAGACGTTGCGATGTGGAGATGTGCGTGTAGAGCCATGGCTTTGTAGCGATGGCTCTGCGAGTGCATCATCATATTTTTAATTAGAGATTACTGGTGCACTTAAATTCACTGAAAGGTCTGGACTTAGTTATTTGAAGCAGCCTTAAGCAACTCAGGATTAGCACTAATTTTAATTCCGTTGGATGGCTTAACCATACTCTTTTTACTCTGCTACGTCTTACTTTGATTGCTTTCAAAGTGTGATTTACAGTATTTATGACAATTTTTTTATTTTTCTGATCAAATCTAAATGCCACTATCGCAATTAGAAGTTAGCATCAACTCTATCCTGTCTTAATGAACAAATCTGCATTAAAAAGTCGAAGATACCTTCTATTGGAATAATCACTAGCCCCACATTTGTCTCAGCAGTGTGCTCCGTGCATTTCTTATGTTTCCCAGAAAGGCGTCACAATCAACCACCTAACTTCCGATCACAATTTTTGACGTGATGCGAAGTTAGATTTTATATTTTTACGGCAAAACCCACTGAAGAAAAATCGATAAACAATTTTTTTGCGTTAACATCAGGGTATCATTTAGACTAGATCAAGCAAATTACAAAGAAAAAAATCTGCCTTTTCATCATGGTGGGAGCGCGTTAAGAAACAACAGAAACAAAAACATTTCTTAACTTGCAACCTACAGGAAAAAAATCTCTATCCATTCAAAGAGAGAGCTTCAGAAAGTCCCGCCAAGCAATCCCATGATTGTTAGGACGCCCACTCTCGCCCCAGGCCGCAAATTATTCCACATTGAGTTTGTCGACGTGTTAACCCAAGCATGCATTTATTAAAAATAAATTTTGTCTTTATCTTTATGCATCTCCACACATAAAACATCAGAGTAGTAATAATTAGTACTTTGTTAAAGGCCTCGATCATTGAACACAATTCAATTTTGTCAAATACAACATAACGTCGTATGATGTTGAACGAGGTAGTCGAACAAATTCAACATTGTTTTTCACACCTGAGAATGAAAGAAAAGTGGAATCAACATCAGTTAACGTCATACAACATGGTGTTCAAGTGATGAATTCAACAATGTTGAACTGTGTTGAATTGGAATGTTGAAACCGTTTGCCCTAGGCTAATCATAGTATTGTATTACTATGTTTGAGTGAGTGAACTGTAAGAAACGTTATTTTCTCGCCTGTCACAACATTTTGGAAAATTACAACCGGAACCCGTCTACATATGTCCAGTTGGAAGCGACGGCCATACAATGTAAAGCCTAATTTAAGCTAAAATAATGTCAAGTAAAAATATTGGATGCTTTTTGGGGGTGTCTGTTTATCTTGTATCCCGTAAAGATTAAGTGAAAATATCCTAAATCTCTAAACTGCAGTCTGAACCAAAATTGCTGTTGATGACCGAATCCCATATTTCGTTTTTCCAATATCCCGTATCCCTAAACATTTTTCCCATTTCCGGTATCTCGATATCTCCTAATGAGTGATGTTAAGCAATTCAGTTGTCGCAATGTTTAAGTTGTCTTAGTGTCAGTAGTAAAGTCAACAAGAAATATTGGTTTAAAGACCCATTGGCACTTTCTATAATGCAACGCGGTCGTAATTGAATTTCGTGGACCACGAAAATACTCAGCCATCGCGACTGTAAGAAAGATCCAAAGTAATCCGGCTCCATCGCGCAATGTTCGGCCAATTTTGCTCACCTGTGAAGTACAAAGAAATAGATAACATATATTCTACGAGATATTTTGCCTTGTGATGTGGTAGAAGCCATTTTTGGTGGCGATTGGAACTTTTCCGTGGAGCGATGCCGCCAAAGGCTCGAGGGCGGCCGGCAAGAAACTACAACCTTCGGGTTTGGCTCACAAATTCGGTCTTTCGTGCAAATGGAATACGTCTATTAGATCGCCTATGAGTACCCCTGTATTTTAAAATTTATTCTCAAATCGTTTTGTTATCACTTTTTAGTGTACTCGTTTACTGTGAGGTGAGATTTCATTTTGAAAATTTCAACATCGATACGTGATCGATCGACCGGAACAAAGTCTTGTCTGTACAGCAAAATATAGATGAAGTACAAAACTTCTCAGCTCGCTGGCGGCTTCGTTTTGTTCTGCATTGAAATAAGGTTTTCCGCGTCTCTAGCCGTCGACATTTTTTCGATGTGAGCTTCGAAAGTGGCTAAAAACAGCCTCCGCAGACGTTTCTCAATTGAAATTATGCCCGATGCAAATTAGATGCAACGGACAGAGTGGAAGTATGTTTTTTACACAGAAAACGTCACGGTTCGCTGGGGGTTTCAATTTCGTTCGCATCGATCTCAAACATTCGGTGAAAGTAGGAACAATTTTCCTGCGTCTTCGGCGTCATTGTTTTTCTTTTGGATGGGATTTTTGGAGGCGAAGAAAATGTCCTTGGCGACTGCTACACGAAGGCGGGTTGAGCGGCCCCAAACAAAGTTCGCAAAAGTGTTTGACGGGCTTTTGATATCTGACAGGGCCGCTTCTTGGGACTAAAAAATTACTTACGACCGACATTTCAAACTCAGTGTTCATTTCTTCCTCGAGATGAGAGGCTGTATCTTTTCCTCTCGAAAGATGGCGGCCCATCTCGTCGAATCAAAATAAACAATGCATCACGGTAAATGCCAATGGGTCTTTAAGGTCAACGCGAGAAATATCCCGTTGTCGAATAATAAAATCATGGTTCCGGCTTTGGCGAGGGGTTTTTACAGATCCGCCAAAGAAACGTCCTTTACCGAAACGCGCCGAGTGACATCGCGTATATGCTATTGACAGAGTTCCTGTTCAAAATCGCCATGAAATGATTTATTCCACGGCAACTGGCTGCATTGGTACGTGTGTTTATCGATTTTGGCGCCATGTCAAACTGCACAAGGTATTAAAGCAAGTTTCAATAAACTTGGCTTTGAGGTCAGGAAACTCTCTTCCCTCAACATAGCTCTTGACAGTACAGAAAGTAAAACTAAATAGTACTTTATTTTATGCTTGACAATTCGTTTGATAACCAAATTTTACACTATGTTTACGTTGTTCAAGCCAAGTTCGGTGAATGTTCATACCACAAATAATTCAATGTTTTTTATCGCACGGATTTCCACTGAAAACAAAACAGTTTTAGTTTGAATTTTAAAACTTTTGAATGCACATTTCTTCAATCCGTCTTTAAAAAAGCTGTAATGCGAAATTCCGAGAAAATCCAGTCGTGATTCAAGCTTTCTGTTTTGTCCCGGCCGCTAACTTGAATTCTTGCTTCCTGTACAACTCGTGTTTGAATCAATGATACATTAACATTCATTTTTCAAGTGAAGCTCGGTGAATGTTCAAAAGGTATAATGTAAATAATTGATTCCAGTTTTCACTGAACGAGGCTACAAATGAGTAAAAACAAGACGCTGCTATTTTCTTTGTATATTCATTTATTTTTAGAACTGTGAAGTAAGCAGCTCTGCTGGCGTTTTTTAAAAATTTCCGGAGTTCTAATTCGGTTCTATTTCTCTCTTTGATATTAAAGTGTTGCCTCTTAAATATTTACTTTCGTCTGGTGTTTTTAAGATCGCATATTGTTACGTTAGATTTTGCAGATGATCATAGCTAATTATTACAGCAACTCACTGATAAAATAAAGTTGATTTTTCAACGTTGTTTTGCCGGTTAATGCTCGGCGTTACTGTAGTATGGTAAGATCATGTGATGGCAATAACTTATTCAGAAGACAATTTATAATATACACACTTGACCGAACTGGATGCGACGGCCGGTTCTTTCTATTTTTGCCGCATAGTTCATGGGTCACTCTACAAAACGGTAAATTTTCTTTACCATTGTTTTACTAGGTTGAGCAGGAAATATCGCCCGCACAACTGATTCAGGAAAACATTCAGTTCTGCTTGTATGTCTCGGTGTGATGATTTCAGACAAAGCTACACTCAATACAGCTTTTATTTGTTTATTTCCCATACATTGCCTCACTTAAGGTTTTCATCCACAGACTCAGTAGTTGGGTGCGTAGTTAGCAGGGGCACCCTGTTCGGAAAGCCTTAAATCGCCTGCGATTTTCGGATTTAACTGCATTGAAAGCTAGAGATTTCTTCAGCGAAACATCACGTCGGACTTTCGTAACAAGAGGACTTATTAGTTCCGATTATTTTCGAAGGGACAAATATGTCGTTTAGAGTGCAAAATAAGGTCAGCTACCATTTTCGGAGAGCCATCAGCAGCTCGGAAATTCGGCGGATAGGATTCTGTTTCCTAAAATTTTCTGCTGCCTAAATTTTCAGCTAAAAACGCCGAACAGATCAATCTGTATTGGCTTACACAAATATGCCTTTTAAAAGGTCTGAAACAATCAAAGAAAGCAGAAAATGATATTTCAAGTATTTTGCTAAAAGTTTCTCGTTGGGTGCCCCTGAGTTAGCATAATAAATAACAAACAGTGCCACAGGAAAGTACTTCTGGATAACTTCCATTTGAACGGCTATACCGTCTATGATTTCATCAATGGACTCAAAAGTTTGAGCCACCTAGTACAGCATTCAATTAAAAGTCGGATTTTCTGTTTTTGTTTTCCCCACACTTAAAACTGAACTGGGCAAACCGCAAGGAAGTCATTATGAACAAGTTTTATTGATGAGAATTGGCCACACTACGATTCAGCTAGCCTCTCATCGACCGGCAAAAATCGCCTTGACGGCGATTTTCGCAAGTGATTTTGATTGCTGCAACACATACGAGCGATGGAAATCGACGATCTCTAGCCACGCTAGCAATTTCATGAAAATCTGGCCCAGTGTGTCTGCGTCCACAAAAATCGACAGCGATCACTGACTGGAGATCAATTTCGCCGCGATGATGTTATGAAATCGCGTATCGTCTGCCTTTAGCTAGGATTTTAGCCACATACCTAAACCTTAGAGTCACACTGCAGTAAAATTTTGCTCTCTTTAGCTAGTAGTCAGCAAGAATTGTCTTAAGCCATTGTTCAAGAAGGCGGCAAATGGATCGAATGGGGTATCGAGCTGGCCATTACAAAACTACCGTAAAATCTGAAAAGTAAGGTGCGACACATTTTTCTTTCGGATTTAGCTGCGTTAGTTTCCATCACTAATTTCGGGGTTCTTTACGGTCTAATTTGCTATTTTCGGGTGGCTAAAACGCGCACCGATTCATCTTATTACAATCTTGTCAAATATCAAAACATACGAGCAATTTTTTCATGCAAAGATAATTATTATTAGGGTTTTTCAAAGGAATCAAACGCTTATAGTCTTTCTATTTACATGATAAAACTGAAGCCGAGAACGGGCCGTTGCTTTTAGGTTGGCTACAGTTTGAATCTCTTGTGCGTCCTAGTCAAGCTGCTTGTGAGATTATTATTTTCTGGGTCAATAACTTCGGAGATTATTTTTTTCGGAATTTTTGTTGCTTCTTTTGTAGAGTATTCACTTTCGGGGCATTGTTACAATACTATACACCAGTCACAAAGGGAAAACTGTTTGTTTGGTTCAGGACAACGATAGTGTAAATCATGTTTATTGCATAAGCCCTCGAGTTTGAGCTAAGTGATGAAAAGGTATGAATTCTTCCTCCAATGCATTCAGTAAAACACAAAACCATATTAATTCCTGTAATGAACATGACCTAAACGAAGTGCGTTGAAAGAAAAGTGAAATAATTATATTTTGGTATTTTTGGCGTAAAACTGATAAACAGGAAGTCCGGTTCAAGAATTTTTGTTTACAGATGACAAGATAAAACAAGTTACGGTTTCACACTACAGCTTTCAAAGAAGTATTTTTTTCAGAAGTGAGAAAACTTCTACTCGAAAAGGTTCGTTTTCTGGGCCCTTGCGGCTTACAGTTTCTTTCCGTGCTTTTAAAAGCGCCTGTCAGAGTGTTCTTGGTATCCATGGCGTATTATCTTTGGTTACCCATATTCCTGGCTGGATTTTCTTTGTTTGTGTTACGAGGTAGTTCTCAAGGTAAGCTGGTTTAATTGGGAATGCTGTATCTCCCGTTATTTTGATAGAGTCAAAATACTAGGCTATAAATATTTATTTTTCCATGATATACGTACATGCAAAGTAACTGAACATCGTATTGTCATTTTTCACTCTGTAAATAACGCGAACTATTTAAAATATTTTTTTGGCGCGACCTGTAAGAAAGTGAGATATCTTAGAAACATCAATTTGATTAAAACTGGAAGTAAAAATTGATATCGCAACGTGGGCCTAATTTAACCGCCTAGCCCTAAGCATTTCAACTCAAGGTATAGTATGTCGCACCACAACTCTGTAAATTTCCAATTCCGCGCCGTTATTTGGCTTAAATTCGAATTTGCGGCAAATGCTTTCCAGAGGATAGGAATGAAAAACAGATATTTGTCGATTTACGCAATCTCTCAAATCGACCCTCGTAACTCGACATGGCCCCAATGGTTGTTAGTTGAAAAATATAATGCGCTGAAGACCCAGTTTCTCAGTTGAATTTGATTCAAGTGGGTCTGTCAAGTAAATAATTTGAACCAGTGTCATCCTTTCAGTTAAACTCAACCTTTGACGGGCTTTTGCCTACACCGTGCAGCTAAAATAATAGCGGAATTCGATGATGCGTGGGCAGAAAAGTTGGAGAAAAAACCCCCAAACTTCCACAATATAGATTTTCTTCGATTTTTCATAAAACGTAGATAATCGATAAAGAAAGTGATCTATCATAAGAAAATCTGGGGTCACCGAACATTTAAGAGAGTTAAATCCGTGCATAGATCTTAAAATGCCCACTAGCGCTATATATCTCTTCATTTCTTCAACAGCGCGCGCGCTCAATGCATGACGTGGCATGACATGGAGAAGTGAATTGCGTGCGCAGTAAGGATGTACAGAAACAATTAGCCCGAACGTCCTCATATCTTTCTTTATTATTCAACTGCATTCAGTAGAGTACAATAACACCCAAAACGAGTACAAATATCCCACGGTATTTGTATTCCAGAAGACCAGTTTGACAGGTTTTCTACAAATGTCACGTCAGGCATTAGGCTTACGTGGTGAATGATGAAAAAATGGCCGAAAACGCTAATTTTTTTGGAAGCGGAACAATGAACGCTTACCAAATTTTGAGGTTTTTAACAAGAACGAGTTCCTGGAGACAAGCAATGACCTAGAAGACAGTGAAATTTCTTTATTTATTGAAGAAAATCGAAACGTGAATACAACAAAAAAGACCAACACTGACCTCAATGTATGAAAACGATGTGCGAGTCCGTTAAAGAAACAAAGGCCATTGAAGAAATTCCCGCCGAGGAACTTAACAATCTTTTATCTCATTTCTTTGACAAAGTCAGGAAACTCAACGGACTGCGTCTTCAACAACTGCACTATTGTTTTCGCTTAGCAATCCCCACCGCTACCTCTTCCAAAATGAAGACGCGTGGTTATTGATTCGGACGAAGATGACTGAGCTTGAAGTCCGTTTGGATTGTTTCGAGTTCTGTTCAGGGTTCTGTTGAGTTCTTTCTTTTTGTAGTTTTACTCGGTGACCGAGACTGCTGTTAATCTAATTGTAAACCCGAAAATAATTCAGTTTTGCCTTATTCCATCTTTGTTTTTCTTGCAAGTTTGAAATAAAATGCTCGACTGACAGGTTTGACAAGTTTTCGTTTTTGACTAATCAACAACAACCTCACATCAAGTGTGCGAAACCTGACCCGCTGGCCCCGGCCGCTCACTCGCTGCTCAGAGGTCACGTTAGTTTGTCACGTAACTCAGACAGTTTATAAACGGACCACTTTCCCATTTTCCTAGCTAAGTTGAATAATAAATCCCTTATTAGACGGTTTACTCGTCTCTTGTATTTTGACTCGCCCTACGGGCTCGCCAAAATACGGCGTGACTCGTAAAAACATCCCACGATACTACACACTAAACCGTCTAATAAGATATATTTAGTGGCAAAAATATCTATTTGAAATTGTATCAAGAGAGAACGAAATTGATCAGATTCCGTCATTTAAGCAACTTTAATGACAGAATCGCTAAGTTCAATGTGGGAATGTATTTATTAGCTTTATCTTTTTGTCATACGAAACAGAAAAATCGTTCAATTTGGTGACAAAACATATGTTTCGTTTATTAACTCTAACAAAGAAAAAAATTAAACTCTTATCTAACATTTAATATTTTACAGGAGTTTGTCCAAACAATTGGATCCACATACATGGATCGTGTTACAAGATCTCATCCAAAGCCTTGAACTGGAATGCAGCAAAATCCGCCTGTGAAGCACTGGGATCGACTCTTGCTATGATAAAGTCACAGGCTGAACAACACGCACTTGCCCCCAAGATATCACAAAGGATATGGATTGGATTGCACAGGGATCCCAAGGCCAAGTCGCGCTGGCTCTGGGTTGATGGAACACAGGCCTCTTACACTCACTGGTATAAAGGGGAACCGAACAGTGTCGCGGAGGAATGTGGAGAATGTTTCCTCCTTCCCATAAATGGAAATGGAATGATTACACATGTTCTAATACTCTTCATTATGTTTGCGAAATTAAAGGTTGGTCTGTGTTGCATTATACTATCGGCTGAGATTTTGGTTATATAGAGAAAAGTCAGGACCTAGACAAGAGAGATCACCAAGGACCTCGGCAAAGACCTCTGAGTTGCGGTCTTGAATAGTAATTATTGATTGTATTACGCAATACAGGATTATCCTTTAGCTATTTGTACAAATTTACCGAATTACATTCATTGCCTATGTCAAAATAAAGGACAGAACTTTATCTCACTGTTGTAAGACCGTTGTTGTACTGACCGCCAAAAATGTGGCACTATAATCTGGTTATTACGGTAGATCAAAATTTAAGAATTGTTTAGCCCCATGCCAGTGGGAGGAGTGTAGATAGTGAACACAGGAGATAATAAATATTAAATTTGTGTCATTTTCTTCCCGTTTTAATTCTGACAACACTAGACCAAATTTATTCTTAAAAACCGCGTATCAGTCGAAGCTGAAACTATAAAGCCTTGCGAGATTTACAGCTCTTTTGAGAAAAGCGACTCCTCTAGAGTTCGATTTTGTTGTTTTCCCTCGAAATCAAAAAACAATTTTTTTTTCATTTTGTTTTGCCGTAGTCAAGTGCCAAAAGCTTTCTTTGGGCAGCGGTGTGCGTGTGTCTCCTTCCCATTGCCTCTCATCCAATCAAGGTCATGGATCAACTTGTACCTTTTCTTGCGCCCGTGGATACCAGCTCAGCGGTCCTTCATCTACTCAGTGCGGGAAAGGAGGAGTCTGGAGCCAAAAAGTGAACTCTGTCAGATGTAAAGGTTTGTATAGATTTTTTGATAATAAGCTTAAATTAGTTTTTTTTATCGCTGTTAAGGAAATCTTGACAAAGATGTAAAATTTTGTGTGAAATATATTTTGATAAAGTAGACTTTCAAATACCATTAAGAAGGATGTAGGAAACCTACACGTAGACCTACGCTTAGAGAAAAACTTTTGTTAGTGTATCTTAAAATCGGTAAGGAGCTGTAATTCCATAATTTGTTATCCTTTGATCAAAAACATGTCAATAGCAATGTTTAAGTAAATAAGCTGAAACCTAATAACAAATGATGAGGAAAGGGAAGAGTTTAATGCTTGTCTCTACTGTATCATTTTGTCAGAAGAAAAATTGTACATCGAATTGATAAAAAACTGTACCCAGTATTTTGCCCTCCAGTTTTGTCGTAAATGTTACCTATTGCTCTTCATCTAATTCCATGAAGGCATTTTGACTTGTGTTCTTCCAATTCCTTTATTTAATTGATCATTTGTTTTGTGTCCAGCTCTAAACTCAGCCCCCTAAACAAAACATCACCAAACAGCTTGTGACGTCACAGATAAAATTTAATACCAAATGCTCATTTACGTGTCCACAGGGATACCATATACCAGGTCCCTCGCCTAGGGATTTTAATTTATAGGGTCTTTTCTACAAGGTCCTTCTTGTAAAGTTTCCTGTTAATTGACATCAGTAATAAGCGTTTTATCTCTCATTCTTTTAACTGCGTACCATCAAACAGAGTTATTAATGTGTAATTATAATGCACATGACATTAATGGATTCTTGCAGACACTGATGAGTGTTCTGTGACAAACAATGGCGGCTGCAGTCACAAGTGTGTTAATATTGCGGGGAGCTACGAATGTGAATGTCCAGACCCGGAATTGAGTTTATCGTCAGATAACAGGACATGTCACGGTAAATAATGCTACTTAATTAAGTGAGCGCTTTTTAAGAACTTTTCATAAAGCAAAAAACCAGAGCAGTCATTCTGACAAATCACAGCAAGCATAAATAGCACATAAATGAAACAAGTTCCTGTGCGGGGAAATGCTTTGGTTTTCCTTTCGTGTTACCTCTATTGAGTTGAGAAGGTGGCGTGTGTTTTTATTATAAAACCGGCAGAGTAGAGCAGATATAACTGAAGTAAACACTGCTTAAAAGCCTATATTTGTTCTGTTGTTAGTTGATGGTAATACGTCTACCGTCGCCTTTCCTAGTCGTCAATTCCCTCCCCCCCCTTTTTTCTGCGAGAACAGAAGATCACTTAATTATGTTCTCGCTTTGTATGTTCTAGTATCATTTATATCATCCATTTTTTGTATATTTTAGCTCCTGGTGTTGATGTTCAATGCAGCAGCAAGAACATGACTATTATCATTCCCAAGTCTCTCCTCCGTGGTATGGATCGTGAGCATCTTCGACTCCTGGACACCTCATGCAAAGCTACAGAAACAATCTCACACTTCTCGCTCACTACACTACTGAACGATTGCAACACAACGAGGAGGCACACACCTACAGCGATCGTCTACTCCAACGCAGTTTTGGAAATCCCCGTGGCAGCTGAAGATGTCGTCACACGTGTACGTGAAATAGAAATTCAATTCAGTTGTTTCTACTCCAAATATGGCGTGGTTTCGTCAGTTGGTTGGAAGCCAAGTAACAGAAAACTCGTGTTCAGCGATGAAGGCAAAGGAAACTTTACGCTCTCTCTGAACATGTTTCCAGACAAAAGATTCGTGAGTCCTTACATGAAGGATGATTTCCCTGTTGCTGTGGTGCTGCGCAAACTTCTGTTCTTTGAGGTATCAGTGACATCAAGTGACAAGCAGCTGTCAATCATCGCTGATCGATGTTTTGCAACACCCACTCAGGATCAGAAGAATCCATTAAAGTACGAGTTCATTACGAAAGGGTAGGTGAAGAGATTTTCAATTAATTGACATTTTTACACGAAAGCTTCTAGTATAAAGCTCCTTACGTAGATTTTCAAGATCAAATGCCAATTTCTTACTTTCCTGCAAGGATGAAATACCCTTGTTACTTAGGAAAACTAGTCCAGCTTCTCTGTAACAAGGCATCTCCAGTCCACAAAGGTAGGGATTAAATAGTCACAGTGTTCAAACTGAAGCTTTGTTTACCTTACTTCACGTAAAAATTACTGTTTCTCTAATGCGTTTGTGTTAGTAATTGGTTGCCATTAAAGTGTTGGCGGAATACGGTAGAATCCTCTTCATGGAGTTATAACATTTATTACGCGCATTTCACGTTGAGCCAATTTAACGCTCTCTTCATTATCTTATATCTTCGTTGCTTTCATATGTCTCCATTGACGTTTGGCCATATGCCTGTCTGTTTTCAAGCGATTGTTTTGGACACCTATCGCAGCGGTTTAACTTATCTTGTCTCCCACAAATTGCACTCAGAGTTAATGTGAAAAAAGAATCATCACAACGAATTGTTCGTCTCTTAGATGCCCAAATGACGTAACAGTGAAGTACCATTCTGCACCTTCAGTCAGTGTCCAGCAGTTTAGCCTGGAAGCCTTCAAGTTCATTGCTGATCATCCATTTGTGTTCGTACACTGTCACGTGATCGTATGCAACACCACCGATCCAAGTTCCAAGTGCAACAAGAAATGCCCTTTAAGTGGCCGAGGAAGACGAGAAGTGAACGATCACGTGACTGATGATGTGTACTCTTTGGCCCAGGGCCCACTCCACGTGACACGTGAGAAGAGAGAGGAAAAGAGCGACAGTACTGCAGACAAGAGAGGTGAGTGATAAAAATGCACAATAATACAGTAGAGATAGCAGTCACCTAACTAGAGGACGTCCAGTGCTTTTGTGTTCTGACGATTTGTTTGGATACAGTGAAAACTTTTCAAATTCGCAGATGATTATCATACTTCAACAATTCAATCTTACTTCAAAACTACAACGTATCTGTTGTTTAAAGTTTGAGTACGCACACAAATTAAAATAGCCTATCCGAAATGCTGAGTAAACTTCGAGATCCAGAGAAATCTTTGCACACAGTAATCTGATCTGATTTTTCAAGTATTCAAGATTCACTAGCGTTTATCTGTTTTTGTTTTGTACACGGTTTTATTAAGCGTCTTTTCTGTGTTATTTTAACCAAAGATTTTGCCTTCCAGGTTCCAGTGCAGCATTTATGACGGCTCTGTTTGTGATGTGCGCTGCTTGTTTGGTGGGAACAGCACTGATAGCATTCAAAAAGTCACGTGACGAGCCTGTTGGGTATACTGTGCTTGCCACTGGTGATCAGAAGTGAAATTATTTTCACAGAAAACAACTGGACTTGACACAATTAAAGGCAACTTGAGCTTGAGATATTTTAGGATACTGGTCAGTTATGGTTCTTATTCCATTTAGCTCTCTCTGCAATGACGCAATAACTATAAGTTTTTATCACTAAAAGATACATTTCAACTTTAGCAACAACTAAGTCTTCTTCTAGGAGTCTTTTGGCAACATGGTCTCGGTTTACAACGTTATAGAGTGGGGAAGGCTGGGTCTTGATAACCATAAAATCCTGGTTATAAGACCCCTGCTTAAGATGCCACTCTCTACTTTCCATGCATCGGCTCCTTTACAGATTGCTGTGACTAATCAGTTATGGTTCTTATTCCATTTAGCTCTCTCTGCAATGACGCAATAACTATAAGTTTTTATCACTAAAAGATACATTTCAACTTTAGCAACAACTAAGTCTTCTTCTAGGAGTCTTTTGGCAACATGGTCTCGGTTTACAACGTTATAGAGTGGGGAAGGCTGGGTCTTGATAACCATAAAATCCTGGTTATAAGACCCCTGCTTAAGATGCCACTCTCTACTTTCCATGCATCGGCTCCTTTACAGATTGCTGTGACTAATCAGCAAGAAAAGTTGCTTAATTTTTTGGCTGATTTTGGGATTCTTATAACCGAGATTTAATGGTATCATTGAACTCTTGCTATTTTGTTGAGATTTCCTAAATTAAAATTATCGTTCTCGAAGGAGAGGAGGCAAATTCTAAGAAATCTAAACAAAAATTAGTGAAGGTAATTTGTCTCAGTTCTATCGTCTACGATGACATCGATGGAGTGTGATTTTCTTTTCCCAAAAATTTTATCAACAGCATTTAGAGGAGGGAAGAAATTTGACTTAAACTGCTAAGTAAACTTGTTTCCTTTTTTTGTTGTGAATATTAATAACACTCCAATCTGGTAACCCAAAATACTTCAGATATTCACCATGACGAGCTTCCTATAATGAATATCTCCAGCTCAAGTAAACCATGAAGGTGTAAATTCTGAATAGCCTGCAAACTCAACTTTTGCTTTGGAATACTAAGCTTCTTTATTGAAAAGGTGAAAGAAAGCTTAGTTAAGCTTTAGTTTAGTTTTTAAGGCGATAAAGAATTCTACTTATCGTGATTTACATCTACCGGATTTTCGAAAAGATCTCGTTAAACTTAGGGTGCTTTGCTTTTTGCTTTTTAAGTAGCTTTTAAAGCCGGGTAAACACAAGAACTGTGTGAAGCTTAATTTAGAAGCTCAACTAGGGGGAACATTAGGCACTCTGAGCTGAAATATGGAGTATTCCCTTTAATGGGACTGGACGGCCTAGTTTTGTGTTTCTAGTTTTGAACAAGGTTTATATACCATGCACCGTGGAAAGGATTATTCGTCAGATTTACATCTCGATTGGCTAAAACGTTACCACATTCCATTAGAAACAGGAGCTCAGGGAGAAAAAGAAAGGGAATTTGGAGCAAAAAAAAAGTGACAAAGAATTTAAGCTTGGACGTGTTTGCTGGAAATAACAATAGCGTTTCTTGGTGGTGTAACAGTGATCGCCTTTCCCGGGAATTGAACTAATATGTAAGGGAACTAGGCAAGGGGTATGTAATGGTTTCTATGTTAACTAGCGAAATACACTGACATAAGTCGGCATTGGTTAAAGATCTTTGTGTTTATCTGAGGCACTGACAGATATTTTGCATTGGGAGAATACCTAAACATCGAGAAAGGGTTAAAAAATGTGAAAGGAAAAGAACAGGCTAAATGACAAAACACCGCGTTTTCAATATTGACAGATGCGTGTATGCCTTGTTACAAACTATTTTTCAAGGAGTAAGATGCTTCTTGTAATTGTGACAATTTTTGGAACATTTATATGGAAGCAGCAATTTTCGCGTCCTTAAAACAAAGTTTGGTTTTTAATTAGATAACACAAGACAAGAATGGCTTATTCGCTGACATCAATATTTTTTAGTGTAAATCGCAGGTACGGTGTTGGGTGGTGAGTGCTGTTAATTAAGAGATCAATAAAAAATGTTCAATTGCTTTTCATGCAATGAAAATGAGTCATCTGTGTGGTTACTGCGCAATTGCAAACCCTACCAATCAGAGGGCTACCCATAATGCCATTTTTATGTTGCCATCAGTACCTTTTTTTAGCCTCCATGGCTAATTCATTTGTTGCTTACTATTAATTTGCCACTATCAATATTAGTCCAGTTTTGCAAACCCAACAACAACAAAAGAATCCGAAATAAAACTCACAAGACCACAGGGTGCCGAGTTTAAGGTTGGATTCAAGCAGTAAGGCGGTATGCAACAGTACCAACCACATTCCTGTTCGTTTCGTTCTATGTTTCCTCCATTGTAGATATATTTGAACCTGTGGTACCGATGTTGTGAGGCAAGTTAATCGTTAAGTCTTTCTAGACTAACAGCCACGTTGATTCCACAATGAATTTTCGCCTGCAGTATAAGCTGTATCGTCGTTTGTGAAAGCAATATTTATTCATGGTGATTATTTCGTTTTTACTACAGATTGATGAACGTTCACCTTCCCTGCCATGAACATGGCAAAGGAAAAGAAGCAAGAACAGAGCGAACACTGTAAAAATAAAATGTAATCAAATGAATGAAGAACCGCTTTGTTGACAGAATAACCGTTGTCTACCTTCACACTCTAAAACTAGGATTTTTGAATTAAGATAACCATTCCTTGTTTTTAGCTCTCACATTCTCAAATTAAGAAATGTAACCTTGATTTTAAACTTCAATTTAAGAATATTTTTTTCTCAAAACTATGACACGGAATTAAGAAATGTGATCTTGATTTTAAACTTCATTTTAAGAGTAATTTTTTTCTCAAAACTACGACACGAAATTAAGAAATGTGATCTTGATTTTAAACTTCATTTAAAGAATAAATTTGATCTTAAATCTACGGCACAAAAAGAAGAAAAAATTCTTATTATAAGAATTAGTATGATCGTGTCTTAATCGTCGTCTTAAAATAACAACGTGCTGGCTTTCTCGACACGCACTCCGTTCGACTTGGCGATGGAACACGCGCAGCAAAGAAGGCAATACTCCCTCCAAACCAAGAATGGTTACAAACCTCGCAAACAAGAGTCATCCGTGAGAAGACAGTGAGAATTCTCTTGTTTTTCTTGAAGCAGCCAGCCTCGTGCGATTACACATGAACAAACAGAAGTTATTTGCCGTGTTGTTTCCGGCATTAGTTCGTATTTATACCAATTTTTAACTGATTTTCGTATTCGAGTGCATGGTTGTTGAGCAGTTAACAAGGGTGACTTCAAATCTGAAGAGCCGGGTTCGAGTTAGGTCGGTAGGTCTTATTTTTCTTTTCTTTTTTTTTTTTTTTAGTTTGACCGACTTTTACTATTTGTTTTCCTTCCGTTATTAAATGTGAAATCTTTTTTGGACCCAAACATCTTTATTTAGATCGAAGAACTAGTAGCGCACGATCGTAGCGGACATTTTTGTTTCTTGAATTGAGAACAGAATTGACCTGAAATCAAGTAAAAAAGACTCTTTCGTTGAGTTTCAAGCAAGAAAATTTGTAGGTTTCTTCTTATTTTAGGGGATCCTTATTTTGAGAAATTTTGCTAAAATTAAGAAAATTTTAGAA
Organism: Siderastrea siderea; assembly: GCA_964030785.1. Taxonomy (NCBI): domain Eukaryota; kingdom Metazoa; phylum Cnidaria; class Anthozoa; order Scleractinia; family Rhizangiidae; genus Siderastrea; species Siderastrea siderea. The sequence goes on from OZ034967.1 coordinate 20,268,418, forward strand.
AACAAGAACTTAAAAATAAGAAACAGTTGGCCCTTACTACCGGAAAAAAATAAGAATTTTTTGTCCTTAAATTAAGAAATCGGGTTTTAGAGTGTCACTTGTCATTTCACTCAGAACAATCGTTGCTTGAGAAAATTTGACGTCGTATCCTGCGAGCAAAGTCTCCTTCAATCTTCCTCCGATTTTTCTAGATCGAAGGAGACTCTACTAGCAGGATATCGAACTGGGTCACTGAAGTATTCGAAATTCATGTCACAGCTTTTGGAAATAATTTCTTAGCCTGCGAATACAGTTGCGTCTCCGCGCTCCGGGAGCTTGCCGCGTTCGGAGGGGAGAGACGTCTAATACGTAATACCATTCTCAAATAATGTTCTTTTCATATTCCTGTGATACAAACATGAAATTCACTCGAAGAAAGTACAATGTAAGTACTTCTCAGCCTTTCCGAAATAGTCTCGCGTTCGTCCGCCATATTGAATGTATGGCCGATGCCTCGCAAATAGCGTCACGTGCATAAAAATTTGAGCGGCGATTGGCTAATGGTTTGTTTTGCTCTGAATTATCAAAATTGATAACGATCCCGGACTGTTGAAAATACCAACACGCTAACCAATTTACTAACCCTTTACATGAGTACATGTACACAACGGATCCTTTCCTGGCCTTAATGGTTCTCAGAAGTTATTCGTGATGGTTGGAAAATACTTTTTTGTAACCCTCCCACGTGGAAATAATTACTGTGTACGCCTATTTCGTTGGAAACTCAATCTCTGTGGGAAACATGCATATGTTAGATTTGGTGGGAAAAATGTTAGGTGTGAGGTGTGTTAGGCAAACAGTATCAACAGATGGGTATACTGCGCTAAGCAACCTACGGTTAGCGTTAATTTTTATTCTTAACTATGTGTTTTTACTCTGCCTTACTTTGAATGCTTTCAAACTGTAACTAAACCTGTTTATGACATTTTTTTTTAATTTCTCTGACTGAATATAAATGCCACTATCGCAATCACAATTTAACATCAACTCTATCATGTCTTGCATGTAATAATAAACAAATCTGAATTAAAAAACTCGAATAAACGGTCTGTAGGAACAATTCTAGCCCCCCAATTTTTTTCAGCGATGCACCCCGTGCATTTCTTATGTTTTGGTTTTAAATCCTTCCCCGGAAAGGCGTCACAACCAAATATCCTCAGTCTTTTTGACTGCGCAGTTTTTGACTTCACGGCAATACGCACTGAAGGAAAATCGATATCCAACTTTTTTGCGTTAATATTATGATCAGGATGCCATTTAGACTAGATTAAGCAAATTACAGAAAAAAATTACAATAAAAACTGATAAAAACATTAGTTGAAACTCATAAAAACATTAATTAACTTTCAACCCTGCATGCAGGAAAAAAATTCCTATTACTTTCCATTCAAGGAGAGATATCAGAAAGTCCCGCCAAACAATCCCGTGGTTGTTAGGGCGCCCACTCTCCCCCCAGGCCGCAAACATTGAGTTTGTCGACGTGTTGACCCAAGCATGAATTTTATTGAAAATAAATCATTACTTTGTTAACCCTTTAAGCCCTAACAGTGACCAAAATGAAATTTCTCTTAACATTATCATTATTTGTTTAAACAGTCAAGTAATGAGAATAAAGAAAGTGATCACCAAGGATAAGATGTCTTGATATTTAGACAACTTCTCCTTACTGGTTCCTGATGAGAAATGTATGGAGAACAGTAAGGAGAATATGCATTTTTATATCATGGCTCAAACGGTTAAAGGCCTCGATTAAGTGGATTCAACATCATTCAATTTTGTTGAATACAACGTAACATAGCCGGTACGATTTTGAACGAGGCAGACGAACAAATTCAACATTGTTCGCTCCTTAGAATGAAAGAATAGTTGAATCCACATCATTCAACGTCATTCAACACGGTGTTCAAATGCAGAGCAGTGCGATAATTACTAAATCGGAAAATAGTACAACCGATTTAGGAGTACCATTTTCCGATTTAGCACTACAGATTTCCTCCAATTTCACTATTATGCAATTCATTGGACTTGTATTAAAGAGAAGTCTCCGATTGTACGATTCTTCATTCCGATTTTCCCGATTCTCCTATTCTATCTAATGCGATTGCCATGCTGAATTCAACAATGTTGAACTGTGTTGTATAGGAATGTCGGATCCATGGTATTGTATTACAGAGTTTGAGTGGGTGAACTGTAAGAAACGTTTAATCTTTTCTCGCATGTCAGAACATTTTGGAAAATAACAACCGGATTTTACTTTAGTCTACTCAGTTGGAAGCGATGGGCATGCAATGAAAAGCCCAATTTAAACTTAAAAAAAGTCAAATATAAATATTGAAGACCTTTTGGGGGTGTCTGTTTATACAGTAAAAGCCCGTATTGCATCTCATCATCATTAAGTGAAAATATCCCGAAATCAATTCCTAAACTGTGTAAACCAAAATTGTTGCTTGATAACCCGAATCCCTTATTTTGCTTTCCCAATATCCCGTATCCCTAAACATTTTCCCTTTTCCCGTATCTCGATATCTCCTAATCGAGCCTCAATATTCAGTTTCGAAAACGTATGATGTTGAGCATTTCAGTTGTCGCGATGCTTAAGTTGTCTTTTTGTCGGTACTTTTGTCTTGTAACTACTAAGTCAACAAGAAACAATTCCTTCACCAATTCTTTAAATATTTGGATTAAGATTAGTGCGAGAAATATCCCGTTGTCGAATAATAAAATCATATGGTTCCGGTTTTGGCAATGGGTTTAACAGAGCCTCCAAAGAAACGTCCTTTATTGAAACGCCCCGAGTGACTTCGTGTGTACGCTTTTGCAAGAGTTTCTGTTCAAAATCGTCGAGAACTGATTTATTCCCTGCCAACTGGCTGCGTTGGTACGTGTGTTTATCGATTTTGGCGTCATGTCAAACTGCACAAGGTAGGCAAGTTTCAGTAAACTTTCCTTTGAGGTCAGGAAAACCTCTCAGCCTCCCTCAGCATCGTGCTTGACAGTCCAGAAAGTAAAACTAAATACTGCTTAATTTTATGCTTGACAATTCGTTTGATAACTAAATTTAGCTCTATGTTTCTTCAAGCCAAGTTCGGTGAATATTCATACGACGAAACATATAATTTTGTCGCACAAATTTCCACATGGTGAACACAAAAGAGCTTTAATTTGAGTTCTAAAACTGTTGAATGCACATTTCTTCAACCCGTCTTTAAAAAAGCTGTAATGCGAAATTCCTCGATTCAAATTGTGAATTTAAGCTTTATTGTTTTGTCCTGCTACTTGAATTCTTGTTTCCACTACACCTCGTGTTTGAATCAATTACATTAACATTCATTTTTCAAGTGAAGCTCGGTAAATGTTCAGAACGTAGAATGTAGATAATTGCTTTCAGTTTTCCTTGAAGGAGGCCACAATTGAGTTAAAACAAGACGCTCTTATTTCCTTTGTAAAATCTGTTGGATATCCATTTATTTTTAGAACTATGAATTAAGCAGCTCTGTAATTTTCCGGTGTTAAACAGGGTTCTAATTCTAATTCAGTTCTATTTCTCTCTTCGATGTCTCTTGAATATTTACTTTCGTCTGCTCTTTTTATTCTCATATTGTTACGTTAGATTTTACAGATGATCATAGCTAATTGTTACAGCAACTCGCTGATAAAATACAGTTATGTTATTTTTTCGAGGTTTTTTGGCGGTTTATACTTGGCGTTTACTGTATGGTAAAGTCAGCTGATGGCATTAACTTATCTAAACTGATGCGACGCTTGTTCTTTCTATTTTTGCCACACTGTAGGTAGACCTTGAGAAGTTTTGTTTTCATGGATTACTCTACAAAACGGTAGAATTTTTATTAGGTTGAACGGGAAATACCGCCCGCAAAACTGAGTGGATATCGGCTGTTCAGGAAAACATCAGCTCTGCTTGTATCTTTACAACTAGTGTGATGATTTCAGACAGAGCTACGCCGCATAACCACGTATAACTGAGTACGTTCTACTAAACAACTTTCATTTGTTCATCTCCGTTGTTTTACTTGAGGTTTTCATCCACAGATAATGAAGTTAGAGGCACCTTTCAATGGGATTTCATCAACGGATTCAAAAGTTAGAGGTAAAACCCTGGAAAGTAATACACAGCGGCTTGTATTTCAAGTACACTTGACTTCAGTATGTACACCCTTCTCCGGTGTTTCACCTTCAATTCAGTTCTCAGTGTTTCATCTTCATGTAAATATAATCAAAGTTTTTTTGATTACAAATTGACCTAAGCCAGCGGCGACTCACTATTTAAGCGATATCTTACGCTCGTCTCAGCGACTGGCGAAAATCGTTAATTGGTCCAGCCACCGCGAGGGCGATTTTCACCAGCCTTTTTCTTGGCATGCAAGATAGTGGCGATGAAATTCACTGGCGTTGGGTGAAAATCACTAACAATCGCCTCGTGCGCCCTCTCGCGAAAATCGTCAGCGATTTTCGCCGCAACGGGCGTATCAAATCGCCTGTTGTGTCGCTGGCTTTAGTTAGGATTTTATCCACCTACTTTTATCGTTAGAACGACACTACGGTAAAATTTCGATTTCTTTAGCTAGTAGTAAGCAAGCATTGGCTTTAACCATTCGTCAAGAAGACGGGCGCGGTAAATAGAGCGAATGGGGGCTCGAGATGGCCATAACAAAACTACCGTAAGGTTTGAAAAGTAAGGCGCTGCAATCTTTTCTTTCGGATTTATATTAGCTGCCTTTTGCTGTCTCTAGATTCCGTTTCTTTACTGCAGGAAATTCATCACTTTCGGGTGGAAAAAACCCGCACTGATTCTTCTGATTCTTCTGATTCTTCTTCACAATCTTGTCAAATATTTAAACATACGAACAATTTTTCAATGGTTATAATTACTAGAGTTTTTTTCAGAGGAAGTAATCTTTGCCGTTTGTACGTCAGTCTTCCTCTTTACATGTTAAAAAGTAGGACAAGCGCTTGCTTTCAGGTTGGATGCAGTTTGAATCTCTCTTGCGCCAGCTGCTTGTGAGATCATTATTTTATGAAGGTCGATAACGTCGGAAATTAATTTTTTCGGGATTTTTATCGCTACTTTTGTAGGTTATCCACTTTGGAGGCGTTGTTACAATACTATACACTAATTACCAAGGGAAAAGGTTTTTGGGGTTCAGGACAACATTGCGTAAGCCCTGGAGTTTAAGTTGAGCGATGGAAAGGTCATAATTCTTCCTTGCAATGCATTCAGTAAAACACGAAACCATATTAATTCCTGTAATGAACATGGCCTAAACGATATTGTATTGAAAAAAAAGTAAAATAGTTATTTGGTATTTTTTGGCGTAAAATTGAGCTTTTCTAAACTTGCGTTGTCGCGACGACACGTGTAAGAAATAAACAGGAAGTTCGGTTCAAGAAGTTTGTTTACAGAAGACAAGATAAAACCAGTTACGGTCTCACACTACAACTTTCAAAGAAGTATTCTTGTTTAGAAGTAAGAGAACTTCTACTCGAAAAGGTTTGTTTTCTGGACTCTTGTTGTGTAAAGTTTCTTTCTGTGCCGTAAAAAGCGCTTGTTTGAGTGTTTTTGCTATCCATGGCGTATTATCATCGGTTACCCATATTCCTGGCTGGATTTTCTTTGTTTGTGTTACGAGGTAGTTCTCAAGGTAAGCGGATTTAATTGGGAATACTGTATCTACCGTTAGTTTGATGGAGTCAAACCACGAGGTTCATTTGACAAATTTTTGGGCGATGGGCAATGCGATAAATATTTCCATGATATACCCACATGCAAAGCAACTGAACATCGTATTGTCGTTTTTCACTCTGTAAATGACGCTACTATTTAAAAACAATTTTTGGCGTGACCTGTACGAAAGTGACATATCTTAGAAACATCAATTTTCTTAAAACTAGAAGAATAAATTGATATCATCACGTGGGCCTAATTTAACCGCCTAGCCCTAAGCGTCATTATAAAATTCAAGTTTTATTGATTAGAATTGGCCCACACTTTGTCGAGGGGTTTCCGCAAATTTAGACATTATACGTCTTACTTCCGGTGGACTCGGAAGCCTGGGACTGAGCTGGGGGCCTGGCTCTAAGCTATCAGGCTAGGCAGCTTAGGGTTTTTTTCTCTCCTTGGTGTGATTATTAGAAGAAAACGTGGTGCACTTGTGTAGGTTCTCTGACTCCCACAGTCGAGTAAAAGTCGAGTAGTCTGCTTCAGAACTCTAGTGGCTGATATTGAAAAGGCCTTCTTGCAAATTGGGTTACAACCCCCAGACGAGATGTCACCAGATTTCTCTGGCTCAAGGACCCCACCAAACCAATTTCCAAGGAAAATCGTCAAACTTTAAACGCTCTGCAAGGGTTCTACTTGGAGTAATTTCAAGCCCCTTTCTACTTGGTGCAACTATAAGCCTTCACTGAGAACAAGTTGGAACTCCCACTGCAGTAACGATTATGAAACACATGTACGTGGATAACCTGTTGACTGGGGTAAATTCAAGTAAAGTTGTAGGGCAATTTTATTCTGGATCAAAGGAAGTATTTCAAGAAGCTTCAATGAATCTACGAGAATGGGGATCAAACTCGAAAGCCTTTATGGAATTAATCCCAGAACAAGACAGAATAAAGGAAATTCTAGCCAAAGTACTTCGAATCCTTTGGAACACTAATGATTAGAAGAAGATCGACTAATAATCAGAGGGCCAAAACAAACAGAATGTTCTACAAAAAGAGAAACACTGAAAGCCATTGTTAGTATTTTTAACCCACTGGGATACTTTACGCCAGGGGCACCATTACGTCTGAACTCACCCCCTAGTTCTTAAAAGCGCATTTAAACATATTGTTACGAAAAAGCACTGAAATATCTATATCGCAGTAGCTTTACCACGAATCACAGTACTCGTATTCAAGCTGGATCACCTACCTACAGAAAAAGAGGAGATAGCACAAAACGATTACAAAAATCAACTAGGGATTCAACTGCATGAAGATGGACTACTAAGATGCCATGGAAGAATGGTTAATGCTGATCTGCCTCTGAATGCAAGATATCCAATTCTTCTTCTCAAAAAGAGCCATTTCATCACGCTAGTCATTAAGGAATATCACCAGAAACTCTTTCACTCTGGTGTTTCCCACACTTTGGCTCAACTCTAGAAATGAATATTGGATTCCTCAGGGATGAGCGGAAGTGAAAAAAGTAATTTATGGCCGTGGAACCTGCAGAAGAATTCAACGTGGACCCTTCAAACTACCATCAAAGTCTCCGTGGCCTAGAAGGAAAGTGGCAAAGTCTACCCCATTTAAGTACACTGGTCTGGATTATTTGGGCCCCCTGTACATTCAAGATGGAACTTCCAAGAGGAAAGTGTGGGTATGTCTCTTCACCCGCGTCTCTTCACCCGCGTCACTGTCAGGGCAATCCACCTGGAGTTGATCAAGTACATGACAGCAGAACAGTTTCTGCTTGGACTCAGGCGATTCATAGCAAGAAGAGGAAAGCCCACACAAATTATACTAGACAAATGCCCCACAATTTAAGCTCATGAAAAGTGCTGTGGATAAAGCCTGGAAGGGAACAATCTTGAATCCTGAAGTTCAAAGTTATACTGCGACTCAAGGAATTGAATGGAACTTTATTGTGGAACTTGCCCCATGGATGGGAGGATTTTATGAAAGACTTGTTAGCACTAATAAGGGAACTCTCAAGAAGTCAATCGGAAAGGTTTGCTTAACTGAGGAAAAGCTCCAAACCTTTCTGACAGAGGCAGAGGCTGTCATAAACTCTCGTCCACTTGTTTACGTTGGTGAAGACTTTAGTTCTGGATTTGTACTAAACGCCAGCTGATTTTCTAACTCTCAATCCCAAGACCGGGACTCCAGTGATTGAGATTGATAATCCACAAGATCCCGACTACAAAGAGAAAAGGAGTTCCGCTGATAAACTACTGGAACTCTGGGGTAAAGGTCAGCAAGACTTGAACTCACTTTGGAGAAGGTGGAAAGATGATTACCTACTTAACCTACGAGATAAGAGGCCAGACACATGTTAAGGGTCCCCGGATTAAAGCAGCTGAAGATCCTCAAGTAGGCAGTGTGGTGCTTCTGAAGGACAACCTACCTCGAGGAGTCTGGAGAATGGGGAGAATTACAGAATTGATTCCAAGTCAGGATGGAAACTTTCGGGCAGCCAAAATCCTTCTTCCAACCATGAAAGTACTCAAAAGACCTCTAAATCTACTTCATCCATTGGAATATAGTAACAGCCAAGAAGTTGAATTGACACAAGATGAACAGTTGGAAGAAACTAAACCGGATATAACGCCTACTCGAGCGGCAGCAAATCGAGCAAGGAAAGAGTTTTAAAGACTCCTCTCTACTGAGATAGGAACCTTATCGTGGCTCGGGAGTGTCGCGGAGTTTCCTCAAATTTAGACATTATACGTTTTACTTCCGGCAGACTCGGAAGCCTGGGACTGAGCTGGAGGCCTGGCTCTTACGTATCAGGCTAGGCAGCTTAGGGTTTTTTTTTCTCTCCTCGGTGTGATTATTAGGAGAAGACGTGGTCGGAACGAACGAGTGAACTAGAGCGAATTAGAGAAAAACATTTTATTTTTAACTTTGTTAAGTCGGCCGCTCATCAACTGGCAAAAATCGCCTCGACGGCGATTTTCACAAGTGTTTTTGATCGCCACAGCACATACGGGCGCTGACAATTCCGTGAAAATCTTTGGCAATCGCCCAGTGTGTCTGCTCCCACAACTGAAATCGACAGCGAAACCGGCGATCAATTTCGCCGCGATCATGTTATGAAATTGATTGCCTATCGTCTGGCTTTAGTTAAGGTTTTATTCACATACTTAAACGTTAGAACCACTCCGCAGTAAAATTTTGCTTTCTTTTGTTGGCAAGTCAGCAGGAATTTTCTTTCGCCATTGTTCAAGAAGGAGGTAAAGAGAGCGAATGAGGAATCGAGATGGCCAAGTAAGGCGCAGCACTCTTTTGAGTTTTTGAAAGGAAGCAATCTTTGCCGTTTGTACGTCAGTCTTCCTCTTTACATGTTAAAAATAGGACGGGCGTTTGCTTTCAGGTTGGATATAGTTTGAACCTCTCGTGCGTCCTAGTCAAGCTGCTTTTGAGATCATTATTTTCTGGGTCGATAACTTCGGAGATTAGTTTTTTCGGAATTTTTATTGCTTAATTCTTTTGAAGAGTATTCAATTTCAGGGCATTGTTACAGGACTATACATTAGATACAAAGGGAAAAGGTTTTTTGTTCAGGAAAATGATAGTGTAAGTCATTTTTATTGCGTAAGCCTCGAGTTTAAGCTGAGCATTCTTCCTTGCAATGCATTCAGTAAAACACGGAACCATATTAATTCCTAAACGAATTGTGTTGAAAGAAAAGTAAAATAATTATTTGGTATTTTTTGGCGTAAAATTGCGTTCTCGCGACGACACGTGAAAGCAATAAACAGGAAGTTCGGTTCAAGAATGTTTTGTTTACAGAAGACAAGATAAAACCAGTTACGGTCTCATACTACAGCTTTCAAAGAGGTAGTCTTGTTTAGAAGTAAGAGAACTTCTACTCGAAAAGGTTCGTCTCTGGATTCTTGTTGTTGACAGTTTTTTTCTGAGCCTTAAAAAGCGCTTGTCTGCGTGTTCTCGGTATCCATGGCGTATTATCACCGGTTAACCATATTCCTGGCTGGATTTTCTTTGTTTGTGTTACGAGGTCGTTCTCAAGGTAAGCGGGTTTAGTCGGGAATGCTGTATCTGCCGTTATTTTGATAGAGTCAAACCACGAGGCTCGTTTAAGAAAATTGTGGACGATGGGCAATGCGATAAATCTTTTCTTGTCAGGCGCATGCAAAGCAACTGAACATCGTATTGTCGTTTTTCACTCTTGAAATAACGCCAACTATTTTAATAAAATAAATTTTTGGTCAGACCTATATAAAAGGGCGATATCTTGGAAGCATCAATTTCCTTAAAACTAGAGGTATAAATTGATATTGCAAAGTGCGCCTAATTTATCGGTCTATTCAAAATTTAGCGCCGCCATTTTGCTGAAAATTCGCATTTGCGGCAAATATAATGCTTTCCTGAGGATAGGAATGAAAAACAGATATTTGTAGATTTACGTAATCTCAACAATGCTTTCAAACGGCTTCGAGGAAGTTTGTCGGCACTGACGACACTTGCAGTAGACTCTTAAAGTATGAAACAATAGGGGTCGATTGTTTAAACGCAGTTTAACAGGGTTTACGAAAACCTTAGTCTAAACCATTTGTAAGCAGTGTCATCGCGAGTATCATTCTTAGACTCTCACAGATAGATGGTGGCCTTTCTAGTTCGAGACAGATCAATTTTGACTGCTTAGAAGAAGTTTTTGCAGTCCCAGCGATAACCTCGGTGAAGTCATCAATCTGATCTTATTTAAACAATCAGCCTTAGAAGTCTAGGACGAGTTCGTTCCCCAGCCACTGATAAAACCTCAAGGTTTCATGATTCTGCAGGTCTTTTGAACAGATGAATTTTTACCAAAAAGTGTAAGGTTCGTAAGTGGCCTTGAACTCTTCCTTAACATGGATTTTTTTTTAACAACTCACTTTATTTACAAACAAATTTATTACAAAACGTAAGTTTGGAAAGGGGTTACATAACTGTACAAAAACCATTTAACTTTACATTGAATATATATTATTGATGCACATACAGGTAGAATAACCAAGAGAGGACCTTTGTCCTTTCTTCAGGGAAAAACTAAGTATATAAAAAGCAAAATAAGCAAATAAAGGAGGGTCTATAACCAAACTAATTCAATGGAGTTAAGAGACATTTTCAATTTTCCAATGCGTTTCGATTTTCCTCTGTAATTCTGTAACATTAGGAGTCTTACAAGCATAAATATACTGTTTTGCAAACAAGAAAAGTTCCAGTCTGCATTCTTGGGCCGTGGTCAAACTGGAATTTGCGTCTTTCAGGTGAAATAAAATTTGCTCGGTTGAGGGGTTAACGCTTATCTTATTCGTTTAATAACAAGGATGATGGACTTCTTACGTAATCTTCTGTACTTTGACAGTTGAGTCTCAATAACTTGCTCAACAATTCTCTCGAAGGGTTTCGAGTGAATCATTATAACATGAATGTCCAAAGGAAAATAAGTGGATTTGATTTTTTGATAAAAAATTATTAATTATCTGTTGCAAGGAAAAAGCATAACCAGCAATCCAAATTTTTTCGCCTTTAGCATAGTTGTTTGAGCCCATTTCTCTTTACTTTTTTTTCGTTAAAAATGTCAGAGTTGTTAAATAATTTAAATTAGGTACAAGCAGGGTTTCAAGATGAAAAAGTTGTAAAGCTGTAAAAGTTGAAAACACTTGGTTCCTTCATTTGAGCAAATTTAATAACAGAACCGTTGAGTCCAATTTGGGAGCGCTTTTATGAAACAAAAAAATCGTTCAATATTTCGTGACGATGAAAACATATGGTTCGTTTATTGACAATAGCAATGAATGGACATTTGACGCTTATCTAATATTTTACAGGGGTTTGTCCAAGCAACTGGATCCACAAACAAGGCTCGTGCTATAAAATCTCATCCAAAGCCTTGAGCTGGAATGCGGCAAAGTCCGCCTGTGAAGCACTAGGATCTACGCTTGCTATGATAAAGTCACAAGCTGAAATGCAAGCACTTGGCCCAAAAATAACACAGACGACATGGATTGGTTTGCACAGGGACCTCAAGGACAAATCACGCTGGCTATGGGTTGATGGATCGCAGGCTACTTACACTCACTGGAATCAAGGAGAACCGAACAGTGTTGCCGAGGAATGTGGACAAATGTACACTGCGTCCCATGGGTGGAAATGGAATGATCTGGGATGTTCCGCTTCTCTTCATTATGTTTGCGAAATTAAAGGTTGGTGTGAGGTCATCTGAGATTTTTCTCATATCGAGAATAAAAACTAGTTAAACGTTATCTGCTAAGGTCTTCGACAAAGAGAATTCTCTTGCGGCGTCCATTTTCTTTTGACAAAATACATTCAAACAGTCAATTGCCTGTTGTCGAATTTTAACCAAAAGCAATTTAACAGATTACATTCATTGCAGCGTGGCTGTCGAAATCAATGAAGTAACTTACTTCTACTGTTGTACCTGTATTGAAGGAAGCGATAAGTAAATTTGTCTACGTAATCATGCACTCCCTAAATTGTGATATGGTAATCTGGTTATCATCAACATTTAAGAAATGGCGCTTTAGTCCCTGGTCAATATAGAAGAATAGAAAATGAGCACAATGGATAATAAACACTAAATTAATTTCATTTTCCCTAATTACTTTTCTGACAAAATCCTGTCCAATTCTGTCGTTAAAGGGCTGTTAACAGTAAAATTGAAAATCGAAGTTGAAGGGGCTATGTCATTTATTTTTTGTATTAACACCAACCTACATACTTACCTACCTACCTACCTACCTACCTAGCTACCTAGCTACCCAGCTACCTAGCTACCAACCTACCTACCTACCTTCCTACCTACCTACCTACCTACCTACCTAGCTACCAACCTACCTACCTACCTACCTACCTAGCTACCAACCTACCTACCTAGCTACCAACCTACCTACCTAGCTACCAACGTACCTACCTAGCTACCAACCTACCTACCTACCTACCTAGCTACCAACCTACTTACCTACCTACCTACCTACCTACCTACCTACCTAGCTACGGTCAGCCTGTCATTAATATATCGTGAAACATTTTACAGGAGTTTGTCCAAACAACTGGATCTACATACAAGGGTCGTGCTACAAGATTTCTCCTAAAGCCTTGAATTGGAATGCAGCAAAATCCGCCTGTGCAGCACTAGGATCTACGCTTGCCATGATAAAGTCACAGGCTGAAATGCAAGCACTTGGCCCAAAAATAACACAGACGACATGGATTGGTTTGCACAGGGACCTCAAGGACAAATCACGCTGGCTATGGGTTGATGGATCGCAGGCTACTTACACTCACTGGAATCAAGGAGAACCGAACAATGTTGCCGAGGAATGTGGACAAATGTACACTGCGTCCCATGGGTGGAAATGGAATGATCTGGGATGTTCCGCTTCTCTTCATTATGTTTGCGAAATTAAAGGTTGGTGTGAGGTCATCTGAGATTTTTCTCATATCGAGAATAAAAACTAGTTAAACGTTATCTGCTAAGGTCTTCGAAAAAGAGAATTCTCTTGCGGCGTCCATTTTCTTTTGACAAAATACATTCAAACAATCAATTGCCTGTTGTCGAGTTTTAACCAAAAGCAATTTAACAGATTACATTCATTGCAGCTGTCGAAATAAATGGAAATAACTCACTTCCACTGTTGTGCCTGCGTTGAAGGGAGCGATAAGTAAATTTGTCTACGTATATTTGCACCCCTTAACTTGTGATAAGGTAATCTGGTTATCATAAACATTTGAGAATTGTCGCTTTAGTCCCTAGCCCATAGGAGAGTAGTTGTGAGCTCAATGGACCGGATAATTCTCATTTCTTCCTAATTGCATTTCTGACAACATCCTGTCCAATTCTGTCGTTAAAGGTCTCTTAACAATAAAACTGACAATTGAAGTTGAAGGGGAGATGCCATTTATTTTTTGTATTACTTTAAAAAGATGAAGGATAGATTGGATTCAAAGGAAACCCAAAAACAATGATTCAGTTGTGCTTATAATTACTCTACCATTTTTCTGAAACTGTAATTAACTGTGTTTGGCTGCAGACGGATAAGATGGAAATGGATTGTAACTTGAATAGATCGGGCCAACGTTTTCAAGTTCTTTCCTTAAGACTTGCAAACTCGCAGAAAAACTGAGTATGGTTTGTTTCCTTTTATGAACATCACTCTTCTCTTTAAATCATTTTCGTAGACAACGAAAGGTACTTAGCTTTAAGGTTAATCCCAAAACGGTAAAGGTCAGGACTCATGACTTAGCCCCTTTAATTAAGCTCGGTATACTAAATTTTATGAACAGCCTCCAATAGAGTTCGTTATTATTTTGCTTTTTTCCCTCGAAATGCAAAATTTTTTGCTAATGTTGTTATTGTCAGTCATGTGCCAAAAGCTTTCTCTGGGGAGGGGTGTGCGTGTGTCTCCATCCAGTTGCCTCTCATCCAAGCAAGATTATGGATCAACTTGTTCCTTTTCTTGCGCCCGTGGATACCGACTCAGCGGTCCTTTATCTACTCAGTGCAGAAAAGGAGGACTCTGGAGCCGACAAGTGGATTCAGTCGTCTGTAGAGGTTTGTATCGCGCTATCTTCATGATAGGATTTTTTCGTGAAAACGTTAATAAAATTCGTCTTAATGTTATCCTTCCAAACATGTAAACCTATGTGCAATGTATTTTGCAAATGAAAGTAGACGGACAGGGGATATTTAGAACAAACAAAAGCCAGCACCCATATAAAAAGATGTTGGAAGCTAATATACATAAAAAATAGAGAAGGCTCAAGAAACACATACCTCACTTCTGTCATATTTCATACATGCTTCTGTGTACTTTACACTTCTGCTTTCTTTAAAATCAGTTAACATCGGTAACCTAAAAATCTCGTATCCTTTCGTCAAAAAGGTGTCAAAAGCATTGTTTTAAAGTCACTGAAGACTAACTGAACCACCGGAGATATATCCCAATCCTTTTGTCACGTGATAACTGTGACTTAGGACACGTTATGTAGTAAATCAAGAGTACCTGCATTGTATTTTGGGCTCTGTCGAAATTTGTTGTGTTAAATGCGTGCGTTTTAACTTGCCTTCTTTCATTACGTCCTTTCTTTAAAATTTAAGTTGTAAAGTGCCCGGCTCTAACTGTCAGCCGCCTCGTCAAAACTTCACCAAACAGCTGTGTGTCGTCGCAGATGAAATTCAATACCAAGTGCTCATTCACATGTTCACAGGGATACCAGCTGCAGGGTCCCTCTTACAAGCAGTGTGGGACAGATGGTCGGTGGTCGGACAGTGCTAAGGCAGTTTCATGCATTGGTGAGCTTCTTACTGCATTTTGTGGTATATTTTTCTGAACGCATTGCTTCAAACAGAGGTGTTAATGTTAAATTATCATTCACATTGAAATTGTAGACATTGATGAGTGCTCTGTATCAAAGAATGGCGGCTGCAGTCACAAGTGTGTTAATACTGCAGGGGCCTACAAATGCGAATGTCCAGACCCGGAGCTGAGCTTATCATCAGATAACAGGACATGTCACGGTAAATAATGCTACCTAATTAAGTGAACAGTTTTCGAAAAACAGAACCAAAGCAGTCACTCTAATAAATCACAGCAATTACAAATAGCCCTTAAATGGAACAAATGCCACCACGGGGAAACGCCTGCGCCAAAAATTCAACTAGTTTTCGCTTCCGTATTACTTCTATTGGGTTGAGGAGATGGCGTGCATTTCTTTTTATAAAACCAGTAGAGCAGAGCAGCTATAACTAAAGCAAACAGTCAGCATAAACGCCTATATTTGTTCTGTTGTTAGTTTATGGTAATACGTCTCTACTGTCGACTTTCCTAGTCGTCAATGAATGTCATCAATTGTCACTTCCTCTTTTCCGCGACAACAGAAGATCACTTAATTATGGTCTCGCTTTGTTTTTTTTTTTGGTATCATGTATATCATTCATTTGTTTTTATCTTTTAGCTCCAGGGGTTGATGTTCAGTGCAGCAGCAAGAATATGACTATTATCATTCCCAAGTCCCTCCTCCGTGGTATGGACCGCGATCATCTTCGACTCCTGGACACCACATGCAAAGCTACGGAGACAAGCGCACACTTCTCACTCACTACACCGCTGACCGGCTGCAACACAACAAGAAGGCATACACCAACAGCTATCGTCTACTCCAACGCAGTTTTGGAAATCCCCGTGGCAGCTGAAGATGTTGTGACGCGCGTGCGTGAAATTGAAATTCAATTCAGCTGTTTCTATTCCAAATATGGCGTTGTATCATCAGTTGGTTGGAAGCCGAGCAACAGAAAACTTCTGTTCAGCGATGAAGGCCAAGGAAACTTTACGCTCTCTTTGAACATGTTTCCTGACAAAAGATTCGTGAGTCCTTACATGAAGGATGATTTCCCTGTTGCTGTGGTGCTGCGCAAACCTCTGTTCTTTGAAGTATCAGTGACATCAGGTGACAAGCAGCTGTCAATCATCGCTGATCGATGTTTTGCAGCACCCACAAAGGAGCCGAAGAATCCATTAAAGTACGAATTCATTACAAAAGGGTAAGTGAAGCGGTTTTCAATTAATTGACTTTTTTTCACAAAAGAGCTTATACAGCGCCTTAGTCTTTTTTCAAGATCAAATGACAGTTTCTTAGTTTCCTGCAAGGGTAAAATACCGTTATTACTTAAGAAAACTAGTCCAGTCTGTCTGTAACAATGCATCACCAGTCCACGAAGGTAGTGATTAAGTAGTCACAGTATTATTGTTCAAACTGAAGCTTATTTAATTTGCTCCACGTAAAAATTACTGTTTCTCTAGTGCATTTGTGTTAGTTATTGGTTGCCATTAAAGTAATGATGGAATATGGTAGAGTGCTATCCATGGAGTTATAACTATTTTCATTGTTCACATTTCACTTCCAGGCAATATCTTATATCTTCAGTGCTTTAGTATGTCTCCATTGAGATTTGGCCATGTGCGTGTCTTTTTTCAAGCGATTAAGTTGTTTTGGACACGTTTAGCTGCAGTCTAACTTATCTTATCTCCCAAAAATTGCACTCAGAGTGTATTGTGTTAAAAGAACTATCACATCGAATTGTTTATCTCCTAGATGCCCAAATGACGTAACATTAAAGTACCATTCTGCACCTTCAGTCAGTGTCCAGCGGTTTAGCCTGGAAGCCTTTAAGTTCATTGCTGATCATCCATTTGTGTTCGTACACTGTCAAGTGATCGTATGTAACGCCACCGACCCAAGCTCCAAGTGCAACCAGAAATGTCCTTCAAGTGGCCGAGGAAGACGAGAAGTGAACGATCACGTGACTGATGATGTGTACTCTTTGTCCCAGGGCCCACTCCACCTGGCACGTAAGAAGAGAGAGGAAAAGAGCGACAGTACTGTAGATAAGAGAGGTGAGTGATAAAATGTACAATAATATAGTATAGATAGTCACATAACTAGAGGACGTCCCGTGCTTTTGTGTCCTGAGGAATTATAGCCCAGCACTTGTATAGATGCAGCGGTAACTTTTCAAATTCGCAAATCCTTATCATATCTTAACAACTCAATCTCGTGAAGATGTGAAAGATCCTCGCATTTATGTTCGCAACTTAAACAGTTGCGAGAAAGGAACCCTGTAAAAACATTCAGACTTGTACAAGAATCGAACCCATGACCGTGCGACTACCGGTGATCTACCAACTGAGCTAACAAGCCAACTGGGAGCTGGTCATTTTGTTAGTTCGCAATAAACCCGTGAATGTGAATTTATGGTTTTCATATATTCACATTCATTAATTCAATCTCAGTTCAAAAATGCAACATATCTGTTGTTCAAAGTTTGAGAACGGGCTAAATTGCAATGGCTTATCTGAAATGTTAAGTAAATTTCTAGCCTTTTTTTTCAGATCCAGAGAAATCTTTGCAAACTATGCTTTATTTTTCCCCTAATCAAATTTCACCAGCCCCGGATTTTTTCTGTTTATTTTTTGTTCACGGTTTATTATAGGCTTTATATCTCTTATTTCAATTGATTTTTTTCCTTCCAGGTTCCAGTCCTGTCTTCATGACGGCGCTGTTTGTGATGTGCGTTGCTTGTTTGGCGGGAACAGCACTGATGGTGTTCAAGAAGTCACGTGACAAGCCTGTTGGGTATACTGTGCTTGCTACTGGTGATCAGAAGTGAAATAATTTTCACAGAAAACAACTGGACTTGACACAATTAAAGGCAACTTGAGCTTGAGATATTCTAAGACGCTGTTCAATCAATTATGATTCTTATTGAATATAGCTCTCTCTCTCCCTCCAATAACAATATACCTACACGATAAATTTTTGATTTCAGTGTCTACTTAGTTTTTTTTTAGAGAGTTGGGATTTGATAACCATAAAATCTTGGTCATAAGACCTCTGTTTACAAAGCCAACATTCACACTTAAATCCTCGCCTCTTTACATATTGCTGCAACTGGTTTATTATCTTAACGATTCATTCGTTTGCACAGGTAGAAGCAAAATGTATGCATCTTAAACCATTGTACAATTTTTTTTGCTTGACCTTGCTTTGTGTTTGAGATTCCTCTTCCTTTTTTCACCAGCTTTGGGATTCTTATAACCGAGATTTTCATGGTATCTTTAAACTGCTGCTATTTCTGTTAACTTTTTAAAAGAAAATATTCAAATGCTATTTCCCTTTCAAGATTGTTATTTTAAAATTATCATTGTTAAAAAAGGTCAAGGGAAATTAAGAGATTTTAGGCAAAAAGTGGTGATTTGTGTTCTAGAAGTTTTTAGATGATTGTATGTGATTTTTATTTCCAGGAACAGTTCTCCAGGACATTTAATTTTAATTATAATTTTACTCTTTTGGTAAAGAGGACGGAGGAAATTTGGCCAATGTGCCTGATTCGCCTTCGGTCTTTATGGATATTAATAGAAATTCTCTACACTAATAACCCAAATACTGTTCATAGATTGAATCTGACGTAGTCTTTCTTTTTTAATATCTCCAGCTCAAGTAAACCATAAAAGCGTAAATTCTGCATAGCCTGCAAACTCAATTTTTGAATTGGAATACTAAACTCGTTTATTGGAGAAAGTGAGAACGTTTAGTTAAGTTTAGTTTGTAAGGCTATTTAGAATTCTACTCATCGTGATTTTAAATTCACTGGATTGTCGAAAAGATCTCGTTGAATTAAGGGTGCGTTGCTTTTTTGCTTTTTATTGTGATAACTAGTTCTTCAAACCCGGATAAACGTAAGACCAGTCTGAGGAGTAAGTTAGAATGTCAACTAGAAACATTACTGCAGAACGGCATTGTGGAGAATACCTAATAATATAGCAGAACAGTACTTCCTACTGCTTTGCAGTGCTGTCGGATTTCAAGATCATTTGGATTTATACCTTGCAACTTTACTTTACCAGACTGTTAGAGGGGAAAGGTAAGAGAATTTACGAGAATTGGAAAAGAAAGAAGGAAGTTAAAATTGGCAGTTTTTGCTGGAAATCACAATCCTTTTTCATATTTCAGTGATGGCTTTGCCTTGAATCCCGGGATTTGAACTATTTAAGCGTAATTATGCTAACTAGAGATAAATTGACTTAAGCCGGCGTTGATTTAACTTCGGTGATCTCAGTGTGTTCATCTGAAGAAACATAGATGGGGAGAACACTTTAACACTGAGGAAAGTTTTGAGAAGTCCGAAAAGTGCGAAAGAACCGTATAAATGAGAAAACACCACGTTATTGTTGAAAGTGCATACATACTAAGTTTCAAACTATCTTTTATAGACTTAAAAGATGCTTTTCATCTTAAAGGTTGTTTGTTGAGCATGTAGATCGCAGCTGTAGTGTCTTCTTTTATTTGGGAAAAACCTTGCATTGTGTTCTCTTTTTATTGAGATGAGTCAATAAAAATTTATAGAGTCAATTTATTCTAGTATTAACAGCCAGGTGCAGTGTTGGGTGCTAAGTGCTAATAATTATGAGATCAATAAAAAAAATATCAATTGATTTTCATGCAATGGAAATGACTCAGTTGCTTGTTTACTGCGCAAGCGCAAACAGTTTAATTTTGGAGGGGATTGGAGGGCTCCAATATATTTCCGACTTTTTGTTTTAAGCCCCACGCTGTTTTTCTTTTTACCTCTGATATCAGTTTGCGTAGCAAAGGTGCTTTCAAACATCATTTAGATAAGCCTATCAGTTCTTGTAACTTGGCCTTCTTCTTCTTATTATCCCGTGGAATATGAAAATCTTTACGGCTAGATATACGAACGAGTTTCATGTTGACAAATATCAAAACCGTCTCAGTTTCTTTTTTTGTGCTTTCCCTTCGCAACTGCTTCGGTTGTGTTCACAACTTCGGTGGTCTTCGTCTATAATATAATGCCCTCAAATATTGTCACAAGACTCTTGTCTGTGACTAGCTCGATTTTATTGATTTTGTACACCATATC
Source organism: Siderastrea siderea (assembly GCA_964030785.1). NCBI lineage: Eukaryota > Metazoa > Cnidaria > Anthozoa > Scleractinia > Rhizangiidae > Siderastrea > Siderastrea siderea. Next base: position 20,288,645 of record OZ034967.1, read on the forward strand.
AGTGAAACGAGTCTGGCCAGTAACAATTATACAGAGAACCGGATCAGGCAGCAACTAAGAAATATGCTGACGAATTGTATCTGCCTGACCAACAATAAGTGGCTACATGGCGACTGGCTTCTTTTCTTCGCAGTGGAATATAGGGACTGGGGGTGAACTATCGAGATGCATGGGGTGTTACATCAAGGAAACAAGTCACAAATTTTGATTTTGGTCAAAAAGCACCGAAACATAGGCTAGTGTAAAAACTTCAAAGAACCAATTGCTCACACGAAGTCTAAGTTGGACCTGGGGCCCGTTTCTCGAAAGTCCCGATAACTTTTCGGGCCCGTAAAGCTATTTTATGAGCGCAAGGTTTACCTTAAATGTTCAAATTTTGTTGTTTTTTAAAGCTAAGCAGTAAAATTGTAAGTTGACGAAACAAGTCGAGCTGGTTTGCGGGCTAAGAGCTACACTACCCCATTCTACAGATTTCGATTTTAAAATATAGTTCCGGGTCCGAAAAGTTACCGGGACTTCGAGAAACGGACCCCTGGTTTGGCGCCGAAATCGAGGATAACACCGAGTAAAGACCCTCCTTACTTTCGGATTTAGCAGCCTTTTCCTATCGCTACTTTCGGAGGGTGGCTACTTTCGGATAGCTAAAACGTGTAGCGTACATGGACCGTTCGAAGTTATTAAAATCGCGACAAATGTCAAAACATACACATTTTTTATTTGTAGAAACTTATTAAATGTACATGTTATGGTTTTGAATAACAATTCGAAATAATCAGTCTTTGAATAACCTACGTTAGCAGCAGTCAGTTCGCATTAATACCGGTAATATCAAATCGTATTGTGAGCTGTTGGAGTTAGTCGTTGCAGGCTTTCCTTCAAATCTTTCCTCGGCTGTCGTAATCCTGTTTTGACTTTCACTTCATATGCACATGGAATTTCTATTCCACCCCCTTGCACCCAAACACCTTCCGAGGTAACGGGTATTCAGAGACGAAAGGAGTACGTTTTGAAAACAAATGTAATGTGCTTTAAGAGTTATGTATTGTCCTTTGAATAGGAATGTCAAAGATTATCGTAATCATTAAAAATAATCATCGGATTAGTTTGATATAGCTTGTTATATCTATAGCTGATGACTTGATTATTTTATCCCGATCCAAAGTAGGTCTGCAAAATTGTCTAAACACGTTGTATTTTTTTAGCAGTTCTTGGATGTTAGATATCAATTCTAAAAAGACCAAAATTATGATCTTTCAAAAACGTGCAAAGAAAAACTCCGATCTAGAATTCTACATAGGAAAACAGAACATTGATATTGTACACGAATACACATATTTAGGAACTGGAATCTCCTCAACTGGTAATTTTAATGTGTCCCTCGAACACTTGAAAGAGAAAGTTCTTCACGCTCTTTTCGGGTTAAGAAAAAACACAGACATTAGTAGATTAAAACCTTCTTTGGCTTGTAAAATATTCGATACGATGATCACACCCATACTATCCTACAACTGTGAAATTTGGGGAGCTTACCAGAAACAGGATTTTAAAACGTGGGATAGCTCTCCAATTGAAAAAACCCACTTACACTTCTGCAAGCGATACTTGGAAGTAAGTAATAAGGCTTCTAACGCTACATGTAGAGGTGAATTAGGCAGATTTCCATTAATAGTAGGTATTAATGAAAAAATTCTTAACTACATTATGTATCTCTTTGAGAAGGATGAAGACTCTATTGTAAAACAAGCATTACTTTTATCTATAAATCTTCATTCTAATGGCAATACTAGTTTTTATAGTAATATTATGGAATTATCTAAATCTTATAATCTACCGAATTTTGTTCCCAACAATTTAGATGAAACCAAAATATCAAGATATAAAGATATAATGAAACAGAAGTATATCACTCAGTGGTGGCATTCAGTTCATTATACAAGGAAACTAGAGTTTTATAATACGTTTAAACATTGTTATGAAATTTCAAGTTATTTAAACCCAACTAGAAAAACAATCAATAGAAAGGCTCTGGTAAAATTACTCGTAAGCAATCATAAACTTATGATCGAAACTGGAAGGTATAACCAAACTCCTCACGACAAAAGGTTATGTCCAGTTTGTGACTCCAATGCAATTGAAGATGAAATTCACTTCCTCTGCTATTGCCCGAAATATTTCAAACTTAGAAATGAATTTTTCGCTCAAATACAAAGTCATCTCCATAATTTTCAGAAGCTATCTTACTCGGACCTGGAGATTAAACTGATGAGCTCCGAAGATATCTATCTTAATTTACGATTGACGAATTATATTTCATTATTGAATAATTTGCGTGACAGTATCCTGTCATCTAAGAATGATGTCACTTGATTATCTGTTATTAATATCATAATAATTATTTCTCTTTCTTGTTGTTCTTGTTTTAACGTACCTTTTGCAATACTGTAAATAATTATAGTCATGCAAATAAAGGTTATTGTTATGCTATCATTTCGGTTATTTCTTGCTAAAAAGGGAAATTACTTTTGAGGACGCTACTTTCGGAGGGTCGTTAAATTCAGGGGGTCGCTACCTTCGGGATTTGCTAGCACCTCGGTGAAGTTTTATCGCTACTTTCGGGGGTCGTTACTTTCGGAACTTTACGGTATTGAGTCTTCATAAGCATTGTCTAAACAGGTGAGAAGTGTATATGTGAAACTTCGACGATCGACAGACTACAAAGGCCAAATTGTGATATTTATTCTGTTGTTGGTTTAATTTGAAATCGGTTTTAGAACACGCTTTTCTTTAAACCTGTGTAAACTTCGTTAACGCAATCGGTCCAAAGTGTGTAAACTGAATTCACGACAAAAATTAAATTGACTAGGGTGTGAAAGCTTTGCAGTAGATAAAAAGCAAAGTATCTTAATTCAGGGAAAAAAAACATTCTATTACTGGGGGAAATTAAATGCCGTTATTTCTAGTTTTGTTTCTTTCTTTACCCCAGATTTCTTTAGTTCTATTCACTCCATCGTGTTCTCGTTTAAACGTTTATCGCACGGGTAAGTTCTTAAACATCACTTTAAGCTAGGTTTGAGCTCCCGTATGCTCTGTGAAAAAGACGCTCCGTGAAAAAGCCAATTGAAGCTTTAATTGGCGGTTTACCTCCAAATTACTACAAGTACAGAGGTTTCTGCAGTCTGCAAAGCAAGATGATAGAGTAAAAACTTTGTCATCCTGAGATTGGAACGTAAGCCACAAACCGCCGCAGTGGGGATGGATATAATTAATTAACCCTTGGACGTACAAGCAAACATGTACAAGGGAGGGGAGGGGAGGGGAAGGGATGGATAGAAACTCCTTGCCGGGTTTTTGTTGAGTTACAATATCCACAGGCGGACCATTCAAACTGTTCGAGGCAGGTGACGTCACATGGGATATTTGATCTCTTACATTTACTGTATTCTGTAACGGCTGCTCTCGGCTAGATTCAAGTGACCGGGAGATTCTAAATGCCCCATAAAATACTGAATTTTGTATCTTTTGATCTCAAATGTTGATATATTGTAAGGCAGATGAAGAACGTTAACTTACCTTATGCTGTGGCGTTTTGAGTCGCTTGCCGCTGGTGCCCCCGTCAAAAGTAGTCTTTATCTTCTACTTTTGACGGGGGCGCCGGCGGCAAATGTATGAGATCAAATAGCCCACGTGACATCACGCTGCCTCGAACAGCTTGAATGGTGCGCCGGTGCAATATCTTTGAAAGATTTTACCTTTAATACTGATAGAAACTCCTTGGGTTTATGTTGTGTTACAATATCTATATCTTTATCCTTAATACTGATAACGTCTTGAACTGTCTACACGATGAAGCTAAACATTATCCCAATGGCAGGCAAGATGGCCGCCATTTTGGATTTCATTCAAAATTGGAGTTTTTGAAGAAGGGCTCAAATTGATAAAAATTTTTAATGCTAAACCTGTGTAATATGATATCATTAAACTCTTTACAGCATTTTAATGTCAGTACTTTATTTTTTCACCCAAAAAGTGAAAAACACGCATTTTTATGGTTTGACTACATTCTGCCTATAACGTCATATCTCATAGCTAGAACCAAAGCGTCTCTAAGCGATAAATTTCCAGCTAATAAAAACGAAAAGTGGTTTATTATATCACATCATGGTTTCAGGTTGAAGGTGCACTTCTGTCTCTCTTCCCTTCACAATATTTATTTTCCTGTCACATTTGCTTAGATGAATTTTATTTTTCTCTTCCCGTCCCCCCTTAAGCTTTCACTTTTCAAATGGTTCGTCCTCAATCCTTAAGTATTCTGCATCTGGTTAAATAAATTGTCCTAGTCCCTGATCTACCAAAATTGCCTCATTTTAAAACTTTTTCCAAAACTTTCCATAATTTGCCAAAAAATTGAGCTTTACTCCTTGTCATCTTCATCATTAATCAAAGTACAACGCCTCAGACAAGCCGAAAGAAGACTTCCCCTTTAGCCTATTTTAGGGTCTTCATTCGTTCAGTCACTTGTTTGGTTATTCTCTTGCACTTTCATTGGTCCTTGCAATCGTATTTTGATCGTTGTGGTTATGTGGTTATCTGTTCGTCCTTTTGTTTAATCGTTTGTTTAGTCATTTGCTTGCTCATTGTATTAGACGGTCGTTGGTTTATCCGTTGCTCGTATGTTTTCAATTTTGTGCGTCCATCTTGTTCCTTTGTCCTGACCAATTTTTGTTTACTAAGCCTTTCTACGCCTTTTGCACTTAAATAACGTAAATATTGAAAATGGTAGAAACAGGACAATATCAAAAAGGATAAGTACGTCGCGGCATTGCGCCTTTTCTTTGTCCGTCTTAGTTTTTTCGGGGGTGTTTTTTGCAACAATGAACAGACAATAATTGCAAATAATTATAAATGGAAAACAACAACAAAAACAACAAGAAGAAAAAGAAATCAACTGCCCGTGGGGTGTAAAGGTTCGAAGGCAACGATCAAAATGATTATTAAGGGTGACTAAATTAAACGTAACTATAAAAACCCCCAAATAGAGGTCTTTGCGCTTGCGCAGTAACAACACATCTGACCTCCAAAGAAGCAGCTAAAAAATTGTATTGAGAGAGATCTTTAATTTACGCTGGTTAATAACAATTCTTTCTCTATTTTCCATGATTTCCCCAATCCTGATCACGGGAGGGGGATTCTGCCCTCACAAACTTCACATCTTTTCCTCAAATCTGTGGGAAGCAATTTTGCAAAACATGTCACTGTTCATGGAATTTGAGTCATCACGATGCGAAACCAAAGTAAACGCATTTGCACGTGCCGCTACTCCTCTAAGTTTCATTATTACCGAGTTCATGAACACTGTTCGAGTTACGGACGGTGGGCGGAATCTGCCGACGGCAGCTTAAACCCCCCTCCCCCCCCAAAAAGCCTTGTCTAATCCCTGGAAGCACGAAAAAGTGACTGAAATAACACTATTGTGATTTCCAGCAAACAATATGAATTCTTGACATCTGTTTTTGTTTTTTCCCGTTTTCATACCTTTTCCCTCTCAGCTACAATAACTAAAGAAGGAATGAGGTTGAGGCTTAGTCTACCAGGATCCCCATTTGAAACAAAATCATTTCCATACTGCTGCACTGTCATACACACAACCACCTTCAAAACCTAACGCTTAAACTGAGACTTGGTTGTGTTTTTCTATTACTGCTACAAAGTTCAATGCAGTTCTGAATGCTTTTGATCCTAATTTAATTCTTGGATTTACCTGCCTTTAAAGGAACCATGTCACGGCGTTTTCATTCATTTTTCTGATCTGACAAAATTATTTTCTCATTAACGGAAACCTCCAAATAATAGTTTCCTAAGGTAGAAAAACACCAAAGAAGTAATAATTAACCAAAACTAAACAAGGATGGTTACGACTGAGGGAGATTAAGACGGATTACGAATGACAAACTTGAAAAAACTTGCCAGCTTTTTCAAGTTGCGTTATCCGTGACGTAGCTCCTTTAAAGAGTTAGTAATCCTTTCTCATTACGTTTAGCTGAAAAGAGCAAAACAGCAAAGCACCCTTAATAAACAAATGTTTTTCGACAGTCCGGTAAAGGTAAAACACGATTGGTAGAACACTAAATAGTCTTGCAAAAAAAGTACAACTAAGCGTTCTCTGTTGTACAACACACTAGATTAGTATTCCAAAGTAACAGTTTAGTTTATAGGATATTCATTATTTACGTATCTACGGTTTACGTGAGCTTGAGGTATTTAATTTAAGTCAGTTGATTTGATTAATGTTTTACTTTCTTCTGGTTCAACAGATCACAGAGTTTTTTTTTAATATCCAATACAGACAGAACACAAATTTAGCAAGTAAAGGCACAACACTAGTAAGTTACGGCATTTTTGTCAAGTACGGGCTTCACGCGAACATGAGAACGAGCGAAAGGATTAAAAAATGTTTCTTTTTCTTGCACTCGCGCTTCTGCTTGTGTTAAAGTGTGATTGTGAAAACCAGATAAAAAGAAAGAAGGTAAGACAAAAAAAAAGGGAGAAAGAGAGAAAAATAACAATAAAAAAGACTAAATTGCATACCCCTGCTTATCCATGCGTTCATTTCGTTTTTAGCCTCTAACAGGTCCTTGTGTTTGCGCATTTACTTGTGACACTGATGAAAACAAAACAAGCTTATGTACCGAATGCTTTAGTTGGAAGTTGCCATTGCTGTTGTTGTTGGAGCTGTATCGCATAAGAATCAATATTGAGCAATTTATAAAAATAAAAATTAAAATTTTTCGAGCTCAAGTTGTCTTTAATTGAGTCAAGTCCAGCTGTTGTTTACGAGATTGTTGTCACTTTTAATCATCGGTGGCAAGTACAGCATACCCAACTGGCTTTTCACGTGACTTCTTAAACGCCATCAGCGCTATTCCCGTCAAACAAGCAACGCACATCACAAACAAAGCCGTCATGAAGGTAGGACTGGCACCTAGAAGTAAAAAAACCACAAAGTTATGCAAGATAGAGCAGTTTTCAATTGAGTGTCGAAAGTAATGTTGTGTTCGCTTTGGTTTTGCATTACTAGGCTCTCTGATTGGTTAAAAAAACTCGCGCCACTTTCTCAACCAATCAGGCGTAAAACCAAAACCAATCGTGACTTGCTCGCACGCGTTTTCCCGCGCTTAGTGCCAATTGCTTGTATTTGATTTGATTTCTGATTGGTTCATTTTGTGTTTTGTTCCTGTTGTGATTGGTCAGAGTAATTGCTTTGGTTTTGGTTTTACGACACTCATTTGAAAACCGCTCTAATAGTAAAGCAATGAAGTAATCGTGTGCTCTGGAAATTTTGAAACCAGGGATATCATTCGCAACCTCTAAACAATATATTTTATCTATGGTGGATCCTCGTAACAGGTGCATGAGAGGGGAAAGTGAAAAATAACTCAGTTCTGTTATAGAGAAGGAAAGGCATAAACAAATTTTACGAATAGCATATTTATCCCTGTTATACGAATCGCAAAAAATGTTTGTAGAACGGTAAAAAAGCTGTTTGTACCAGTAATTACCAGAATGTGGGAATACGAGGAAATTTTCCCTGCAACTTGCAACGCAACAGACGACAACAGCATGGCGGAGAAAGTTGCAGAATACATGTTACACGTTGAAACTTAACTCGCAACGTCGTGAAAGTAGAACCGTAGCCACTTTTCCCACAACTTGCAAAGGGATTTTTTGTTGCGAGTCTTGTTGGGAAAACGGGGTGTTACACGCGCAATTTCGTTCGCAACTTGTCTCCCAGCACCGTTGCGTTACAAGTTGCAGACAAATTGCCTCGTGTAAAAGCATCTTTAGAATCTGGAAGATTTCAACAATTAAGATGATTAATCTTTATGTTCTTAAGTAGTAGAATAGTAGTCATCAGCTGAAATACTCTCAAACTGGTATAAGATAAACTAACAATTAAACTACGTTGCATGAACACAAAAGGCTAAGATATAATACCTTGGAAAAACAAAAGGATTGCCCAACATGCTGTAGTTTAATAGGTGACTATGTTATATTATGCTACCGATGTTTTTAACTTACCACTTTTGTCAGCAATACTGTTCTTTTCCTCTCTCTTCTCACGTGCCAGGTGGAGTGGGCCCTGGGCCAAAGCGTACATTTTATCAGTCATCTGTTCGTTCACTTCTCGTCTTCCTCGGCCGCTTGATGGACATTTCTTATTGCACTTGGAGCTTGGGTCAGTTGCATTGCATATGATCACATGACAGTGAACGAACACAAATGGATGATCAGCAATAAACTTGAAGGCTTCCAGGCTAAACCGCTGAGTACTGACTGAAGGTGCAGAATGGTACTTCACTGTTGCATCGTTTGGGCATCTAACACAAAAGCAGCTTGTTGGTATACTTAATTACAGTTTAACTAAAAAGGCAAATTTTTGATAGGCAAGATAAGGTAATCGGCAGCCGAAGCTGTCAGCTGAAGGGCGTGTAGAGACGGCAGGCATATGCAAAGTTCTAAAATGGCTAGAGAAAATGGCATGTGATGAATGGAAGATACCAGGTAATTTTTCCTTTCAATGTTCCCTCCACGGATAGGAAATTTCTGGATTGTAAGAACACCTTACTGGTACCTGGTTACCACAACAAAGTATTTTTTTTATTTGGAATTTTTTTTAATCCAACGAATAAAAATTATGTTGACCACCAAGCCTTACAACAAAAAAGTTCCAGCATGCCGTTTTTATCTACTGATACCTTTAAATTTAGTGCCAGATGAGAGTGTTTAGAGTAAAATAGCATATATTCTTCTCGTAAGAATAATATTGCTTCACTTACCTTTTTGTAATGAACTCGTACTTCATTGGATTCTTTTGCTCCCGAGTGGGTGTTGCAAAACATCGATCAGCAATGATTGACAGCTGCTTGTCACTCGATGCAACTGATACCTCAAAGAACAGAAATTTGCGCAGCACCACAGCAACAGGGAAATCATCCTTCATGTAAGGACTCACGAATCTCTTGTCAGGAAACATGTTTAAAGCAAGTGTAAAGTTTCCTTGTCCTTCATCACTGAACACGAGTTTTCTGTCACTTGGCTTAAAGCCAAATGATGACACCACACCATATTTGGAATAGAAACAGCTGAAGTTGATTTCTATCTCACGTACGCGCGTAACGACATCTTTAGCAGCTACGGGGATTTCTAATACTGCGTTGGAGTAGACGACAGCTCTAGGTGAAACCCTGCTTGTTGTGTTGCAGCTGGTCAGCGGTGTAGTGAGCCAGAAATGTGTGCTTGTTTCTGTAGCCTTGCATGTGGTGTCCAGTAGTCGAAGATGCGCTCGGTCCATACCACGGAGGAGGGACTTGGGGATAATTATGGACATATTGTTGCTGTTACATCGAACATCAACACCTGGAGCTAAAGAAAAGATAAGCAACTAGAACGTTTTGTCTAAGGGATATGCGATATGAAGGCTAATGGATGCAACCCTTCTATATTAATAGACTGTACATTAATGACAACAGAAAATGTCACATAAGTACAAAGTTAAGTGACCTGTAATTATTACGATGTGTCCATAGGTGGACTGTTGGTGATTGTTGATGATCGCACCATCTTACAACAAAAACCCATTTGTCTTTGTCGCACTCGTTTTTCCACGCTTGGCACTTGTTACACATAAAGTCAACTCTGCATAAAACGGACACCCACGGGACTTCGATTAGGTGCCTGTGAAAGCTTAAGTCTGTATAAGCAGGAGTTGAGAGCTGAGTGTATTTGCTTAGAGTACTGATTGGTTCATTTTGTTAGGTGCGTTTAATTAGATTTGCTGGAATTCTGAACAAGAGGGAGAGAGAGACTTAATTCACAAAATCAACAATGAATGAAAAAGATAAAAAGATTTCTGTGTTTGAGACCCCGTTACGAAGTTATATTGACATCCTCAAATCAAAAAATCTGTGAATCGTGATACCGAGTTGTGTAACTAGCCGTGTAGCATAATTTAATATTTACCGTGGCATGTCTTGTTATCTTGTGATAAGATCAATTCCGGGTCTGGACATTCGCATTTGTAGCCCCCCTCGGTATTAACACACTTGTGACTGCAGCCGCCATTCTTTGTCACAGAACACTCATCAATGTCTGAAAGAATCGATTCATGTCTTAAGTTGCTTAATAGCCTGCTATTCATAGAAAGTGATATGAAAAAGGAAAGAACAGAAATAAAAAACTTGCTAATGACAATCTTCAAGGAAACCCACCACTGCATGAAACTTTCTTAGCGCTGTCTGTCCACCTCCCACCTGCTCCACACTGCTTGTAAGAGGGACCTTGAAGCTGGTATCCCTGTGGACACGTAAACGAGCACTTGGTGTTGATTTTAACCTGTGACGTCACACAGTTACTTGGTGATATTTTGACGAGGTGACTGACTGTAAGAGCTGGACACTTTGCGGCTAAATGAAAAAAAAAATGGCTAGAATCAACAAACGACAAGGGATATGCACCAGTTATAGTTATCAGCACTAATAACGAATAAATTGGAATTAAAGCAACTTTTTAAGGTCTATTTATTTGCGCCGTCTTTATAACTTCCTACAGATAACCGGCATTGGATGATAATGTCGGCCTGATAAGAAATTTACCACCTTATAAGACGTCAGGTTGAGTTAATGTACGTTAGACTTCTTTTCCAGTTATTGAACGGTGCTTTCTTTTGTACGTAGCCCAGAGTTAAGTTACTTATCGTAAACTCACAAAACTAACAGTGAATCATTTGCTTTTAAAAAAAATTCAGGAAATATCTGGAAAGAGCAAAAAATGAAACATTTATTGCGTTATTGCTACTGGTTTTTTTCCTTTTGAGAGTTGTAAGCTTTGAATGATAACACCTACCTTGAACTTCATCACGTTCTCCCGGAATAATACAAAAAAGTAATCTAGTAGCCCATTTTACAGTTGCGTGCTTAGTGTCCTGGTCTTTGAGTGGAAGCGAGGCTTAGGTTGACTCAGCCTCGCTGAGAGCGACATCATTTGCAGTATGAAAAGCACAGAGGCTCCTATCAAAACAATCTCAGCTCGGGCTTCGCTTCCACCGAAAGGGCCAGTCGCTGAGTACACAATTGTAAAATGGGTTTTTATTAACAGTTAACATGACGTTCTTTAACCTACCTTTGGTTTCACAAACATAATTAGCAGCATAGGAGCAAATATGGTCATTCCATTTCCATGTACGTTCCGGAATTATTTCTGCACATTCCTCTACAACGTTGTTTGGTTCGTTGTTACTCCAAGCAAAGTAAGTGGCCTGTGTTCCATCGACCCACAGCCACCGTGATTTTTCTTTGGGATTCCTGTGCAAACCAATCCATGTCCTGCGTGGTAATTTTGGGCCAAGTGCTTGTTGTTCAGCCTGTGACTTTATCATGGCAAGCGTAGATCCCAGTGCTTCACAGGCGGATTTTGCGGCATTCCAGTTTAAGGTATTGGATGAGATCATGTAGCACGAACCTTGCAGATAGATCCAGTTACTTGGGCATAGTCCTAAAGTATTTAAGACAATTTAAGTTAAACTAGTAATATATACAAAATAGGTGCCGTGTTCTGTCAGATTTAGAAACTTGAAAGGTTCGCTTTATTTGACATATTTTAAAATGCAGAGGGAACAACGGTCGTGAAACGTTTGAATACTTATAAACTTTTTCTTGCCTATTGTGACTAAATGTCAATGTAGTGAAGAATGAAACTATAAATAGAAAAACTCGAATTACAAAAGAAAAGTTGCACTGATGCGATTTACAAGATCTCTATTGGGATTAATATCCTGACAACTACAAATAATTTGATCAGCCCAAATTTTACTTGCGGAATAACCGAAAAATTCTGTCTACGGCTGAAATACTCGAGATCGTTTTAAGGTGGATGAAAGCCAAAAAAATCTCTACAGTACCTTTTAATATTTAGCCAACATATATAAGTTTCCAAATTCATTTTGACTGTTTTGTTCATACGTGGTAAAATGACTTCTTCATCATGCTTAAATTATTTCTCCCGAGCGGCTTCATTTTCAAGGATTAGCGGTGGGTATTTTACCTCCCAGTTATTTTAACTTCTTCTTTTAAAACCTCTCAATCCGAGCATAAAAACAAGGACTTTCTTTTTTATTCAAACGATGATCCCCCATCTAACTAGTTGTTGTCTCTTTTGCAGAGGGCAAAAGCAACTTGTGTACAGTGTTCATAGAGCAGAGACCTTGCGACAATCGGAGAATGTTAAAAGCAAATTCGGAGCGCACCTTGATGGTTTTCTATCTGGTCAATGAGCCAATCAAATGCGCTCTTTCGGTGCCCGTTGGGAATTGTGATCGACGGGCTAAGATCCTTACCCTCAACTCAAATGTGTTGGACACGGTTCACTTGGCTAATATTCTGTGGTTTCGAGATCTGGCGTGTGATTGGCCATAACACAATCAGCTTTCGACAAATATTTTCACAGTTCATAGTTTTCTGAAAAATTAATTTTTTGTCGGAAAACATGAGTGAATGATAAACCCTGTACAGATGCCCGAAATCCGATATCGGTGCTGAGAAAATAAATGTCCGGAAAGTGGGAAATTCTCGTGGAATTTCGACGGAAAGGCTTGCACAAACCTTCGTGGATTATTCTACGTTTGCTTGAAGACACCAAGCGAGTCAAAAAAAGAATTTTGGTTTTGCAGTTCCTTGATTTCCCGACCTTGAGCATACCGTAAAATTGGTACGTTCCTGACACTTAAAAATTGTGGTCTGACTCACGGACATGATATACCGCTATCCATTCATTAATTGAGACCCTACCCCTCATACCTACACTCCACTTGGTTAGGCTCATTGCTTTAACTTTTTGTTCCACTACTAGTGCGAAGGAATCAGTCATTTTTCAGTGAGTCATGATATGCAGCTACAATTTGTCAGGGTATTTTATAGCTTCCCCCCCCCCCCCCATACTGTTTACCTTGGTCATTTGTAGCGTTGTCCTTGCTGATGTCTATATTTCCTTCGTTAGCATATCCACCTATCTCACCTGCGTCTGCAAAGCCTGTAGAAAAATAATGCGATAATATAATGAATAAACAAATTCATAAAATTCGAAGTACAGCCAGCTGTAATTCTTAGTTCAATGCCATGCAGTGAAAGAAAATTTTCATTAATGCCATGTGAAAACATATGATATACCTTCCGTCTCCGTTTGGAAAGCAACGTGGGTTAAGTCTTTGATCAAACGTTTGCCGGGATCAAAGGATTTAGAACGCTCTAGCTTAGCTGAGTCATGGAGACTGCTCGGTATGTCCTTGTCATAGAAACGGTCTTCCAAGAAATCTGCATTACAAACGGCAAACACTGTGAGAACTGAGAGAATGATCCCTTGATTAATGCTCGTCATTCTTGTTTCAGATTGTGCACGCCTTAACTTACTGCCTTGTATCAAAATATGAAAAAACTGCGCAGTTATTTCGCTGATAACGGAGCAATTAGCTACTTGAGTATTGAACATCCATTTATAAAGAACACTTTGTTTTTCAAAGAAAGCTGAGTAATATCTAAAACCCATGAACAACAGTGAACACGCTAACTAGAAAATTTACCAAGACTACCATCTGTCCTAAATCAGTTGGTCACGGTAGACAAGCCAGTTTTGTGTTTTCGTTTCCATCTGAAAAGATGTTTGTCATCTTCCTGCTTCGCACGTATGGTCCCTCGTATAAAGCTTGCTTGTTTTAGAATGCACGCGCTTTTTTACTAGTACATGAAAAATTGCCGACTATTTCCGATCGCTGATAACGAAGCAATTAGCCATTTGCAATTTGGGTATTGAACCCTTTGTTTCTCAAAGACCCTTAACATGTTGGTTTTCGGCTTCGTTTGCGAAGACGTTATCGTTAGCGCTCATTCATGGACACTCAGATGAATTGACTTCTGTAATCAGATAAGAAAGGAAGTATGAACTTGGCCGACCACCAGTGAATACTTTAAAGGTTGAAACCACACACTTTTACACCATTCACATTCGTGGAGGAAATAGTTTTGGTGATACCTCACATGCATGAAAGTCTGAAACTAGGCATGCATGCATCTGTCATATTAACGTGGTCTCTTTAATTCAGTAAATGTTTAACGACTTTCCATACATTTTTAGATTTTTCTAACGTTCCCTCAGTTTTTCCTCGAATCAAACAGTGTCTGATGAGCACAAAGATTTCGAACCCCGACTTATGTCAGTTTATGTTTCCCCTCCCAGTGTAGAACGGTACCACGGAAACACAGCGAGCCGATTACTTATAAATACAACTTTGAAACTGGAACGTGATTTCCAGCGAATTCTTAATGCACCCTGATACTTTTCTTCTCTCCTCAGTTCTCAACTTCCTATTAATTTTCTACTGAATTGCTAGCTTAACCGTCAGACTGGTTAATTATAAGTAACTGACAAGCAGTACCTAAGATCACTCTATTAGATCCTGTTCTCCATTTAATTTAGCGGGAAATCTGTTGATAATGGGTGTGTTTCTCAGAGGTCTACGTTCTCGATCCTTCAGAGCTGTATAACAGAATGTAAGAACAAACAAAATAACAAAAGAACAAAAGAACAAACCCCCCCTCCCCCCCGAAAAAAAAACCTTGCTAAAAAATCATCAGGGAAATCCGCCAATATAATGCATGAAACTGTCTTTAAGCTATGTCTGTCCTTTGCTCACCGTCACACTGGACCTTGTAGCTGGTATCCCTGTGGAAATGTGAAGGAAAAGTTGGTATTGCTTTCTACCTGTGATGTCACACAGCTGTTTGCTGAAGTCTTGACGAGGCGCGTGACGATAAGAGCTGAACACCTTAGGATTCAAATTAAAAAGAAAAAAAAGGCAATACAAGAATAATTAGCACAGTTGACGACTGAACTGGAAGGGAAGCTACTTGGAAAAGTTTGTTTATTTGCGCGCCTTGCATACGGTGAAATTTGAATTAACCAATCAGCATTCAGTAGGCGGGAAAAACTGTGGTGTCCTGACGTCATGCAGATTTTGTGCTCTTCGCTTCGATTTCTGCGTGATCAGCGAAAGTTTATACTGTGGAGATGCGGTTTTATTTCAGCGTTTTCTTCAAATTAACCACTTGCCTTACTTCAATTTATTAAAGTCACAACTGTTTGCAATTATATGGGCTGGATGAGCAACCAGAATCGATTCAAAACTTTTTTCTGCGGCGGGAGACATCGCTAACTGGACTTGAATGCGAAGGAGGCTATAAAGGTTTTCCTCTTGTCCTACTGAATATCAATTTTCACAAGAAACTTCACATCACTTTCACTCTCCTTGGCATCGTTTATGACATGGCTGTCTACTAACTGAGCAGCTCTGAGTAGCGTCGGGTACAATCCGTCTTCTGTCCTTGTAAAGATCTTTGGTCACTTCATACTTGTTTTCATCGTGTTCTTCATGTCTGGTTTTAATTCACACCAACATCCAACTTCCAGCTGTGATTGCCTGCTGTCAACGAGAGTGGTCTTATCGCTTAGGGAAAAATGTTCCCGTTCATCAGATCAGAGATACATCATGAATGTTTGACAAATTTGATCTACAGTCGTTGTATGGTTGCGCTACACAGCTCATGCTTCAATTTGGAAATAGGCAAGTTTGTATAATTTTCCACATACCCGGAGACAAACGAAAAGGCCTTTTTGGAATTTGGAGCTTCCTTGTGTCAGCGTAACAGCAAAAGGCTCGTGGTGAAAAGCTGCAGAAAATTTACTTTTCTTCTCAAAAGTCAAAACTCACCTGAAATTCAGGCCGAGCAAAACAAAGAAAACACGCGGACCGCCAAGGAAACGACACTTTCGCTTGCTTTATTCACCACGGAAAGTCAAAATAATTATTACCTAGCCCGTCTTTATAAATGGATAATTAACTTGACTAACTGGATTGGAACGGTAATTGCAGGAACAAAGTTTATTTAGTCGAATATCGATACGCTTATTTTTTTCTCGCTTCAATTTCCACTCCAGATAAGGTATCCTTCAAAACTTGCAATCAATCGACTTTTACAGACAGAGAGCAAAGAGAGGCAAATGTGTAATTTCTCACGAAATTTCAAGAAGATTTAAATTGTTATAATTAAAAGGAACAAATTTGAGAACTACTCTAGGATTCAGGCAGGAGGAGTTTATTCAAAAAGGAGAAGTGAAAGTAATTTTAAAAGAGCAAAATGCAGGTCAAGCGGTCCTGCATCAGTCCGCAGTACCGAAAGAGATTTGGAATTATAAAACTCTGCGTTACGTCGGATTCGTTGCAAAAAGGAAGAACCGATAATCACAGGCGACTCTAAGAGATGAAGTTGTTCTTCAGAAACCAATTAAAAAATTTATGATCCGGCTGTTTAGTATAAGCTTATTTCTTGGGTAGTAGTTGCATTATTAAAGCTATGTAAACGTGCCTCTGGAAACTTGGGCGGCTTAAATCAGAAAATGGGAGAGTGTGATAATTTTTCCTTTCTCAACAAGCACTCGTAACGCCATTCAACTTGTAACGATGCTAATGTCACTTCAACTTCTGTTTTATAGATCATACAAATCCGCTAAAAATCTTACTGGAATTAGATGTTTTGTAGCTCTCATGATGGCGTTGTTGTTTCTCCGAATCTGATCCCAGCGGGGCCCGCTGGAAGTAGAGCAGCTACAGTCAACTCTTCTGATATCAGGAATAAATTCTGATGTAATATTACGGTTTTAGACGGTTTTAGTCGTCGTCTTGTCACTCTTCTTATCCTTTAAACAATGCACACTTTTAATCCAACACAAGCCGCACAAAACGCAAACACTAGCAGCTTCGATCTTCGTACTAATTTTTACCTTTCTTGCAAGAGCGACAATACAATACAATTGGAAAATACCCTGCCTTTGAATGGATCGAGAACCCTATATAGCTTCAGTCGCTATAAACTCTTGCTTTTGCTTACAGACACAAAATACTGGGGTTTCCTCTGTTTTCAGTCGTAGCATTCTGAACCGTAACCGAGAACACTGACAGGACACCACGGTTTTGACTGCCGCTCGTATCGCGGGCGCAGTTGCCGTATGCAAGGCGGTCTTTATAACTTTCTCTGTGGAACGGTTGTAGATAAGTGGGATTGCTAAGTTATTGAGTGGTGCATTATTTTTCAAATGGTCAAATATGCATGCTACTTAATTATCTTTAAGTTTGAAACGTAAAACTACATTATTTTTTTTTAAGTTGGACAATTAAAAATATGTTTTGAAAGAGCAAAAAATAAAACATTTATTGATTGTTGTATTTATATTTTTGCGATTGAGAGTTGTATCTTTTGGATGATAAAACGTAACTCGAACATAACAACGAACCTTACGACATAATAGCTCGAACATAATAACGAACATTGTAACACTTATTTTCATCCACGTTCCGACAAAATTTCTACACATTCTTCACCAAACCTTTTAGGCTCGTTGGTACTCTAGACAATGTACGTAACCTCTGTTCCATCAAACCACAGCCAGCGTGATTTTTTCTTGGCATCTCTGTGGAAGCCAATCCAGATCCTTTGGGATATTTTTGAGGCAAGTGCTTGTTGTTCATTTTGTGATTTTATAATGACAAGATTAGATCCCAGTGTTTCACAGGCATGCTCTGCCGAAGACCAGCTTGCGACTTTTGACAAAATCGTGTAGCACGATCCTTGCAAATAGATCCAGTTGTTTGGGCATAGTTCTGAAGTATTTAAGAGCCACGGCCTGGCAAGACCAGGCAGAGGTCTGAGGAAGGGGAACAAGCTATCTCCACTGTATTTCTGGTGGTTATTGTACGACAGAAGGTTGTAAGGAGGTCATTGCATCATAGTCAATTTCCACCTTTTTTTTTTAGTAAAATCCATTTTATGAAACATATCAAGCTGTGTCCTGAATAACAGTTTTTCTACTGTACCTTTTCCGGTTGAAAGAGGAGTAAGGTAGGCAGACCCCCTCTCTGCTTACTTGTTTATTATGGTGCTGGAAATTTTATGTATAAGCATACGCAGAAGCAAAGACATTTAAGGAATTACTGTAGGCACAAACGAGATAAAGTTGGGGTTGTTTGCAGATGATTTAACCGGCTTCTTAAAGAATGATCATTCACTTGTACAATTTATGGAACTAGTAGAAGCTTTTGGAGAATGTTCAGGTCTCAGAATTAATCTTGACAAGTCCGAGGTAGTGATACTAGGTAATAGGGGGCACTGCTCATTACGAAACGGTATCGAAATCAGAAACCTAAAAATTAAACATTCAGTATAAAATCCTGGGAGTTCATTTCACTTACGACCAACGTGGTAAACGAAAGTTAAATTTTGACGAAATTGTTACCTCAGTCAAACAAAAATTCACACGGCACATTTGGAGATGGCGAGATCTCACGATAATTGGCAGCATTCAAATTGTCAAAACATTCATAATTCCTGTTTTCCTGTAAAGGGCGAGCATGATTTGCTCGGACCAAGAGTTTGTTAAAGAGCTGAATAAAATTATTTTTGAGTTCATTTGGAGAGGTAAAGAAAGACAAAGTTAAGCGCTCTGCTCTTATTGGCGATATTAGGGACGGGGGACCTAAAGCTCCACATTTGAATTCGATGATTGAGACTCAGAGGATTATGTGTTGTAAAAAGTTAGCCAGTGACGAACCGAGTAGCTGGAAGCCTATACTACTGCATTACTAAAAACCGGTTGGAGGTAAACTTATCTTAGGTTGCAGTTTCGATGTCAAAATGCTGCCGATAAAACTTCCACCATTTTACGAAGATTGCTTAAAAAGCTTCGCAAAATGTTCAGTGGCGACTAATCAATGCGAAGAACTTACTGATGATATAAATGCAACCTTCCAAACCATAATTTGGAACAATAACTTCATCTAAATAAATGTAAAGAAGATCCTCGCAGTTATTAACGCAACTTATGCAGTTGCGAAAAGAAAGCCTGAAAAAATCAGGCTTGCCGGGATTCGAACCCTGACCTCTGTGATACCGGTGCAGCGCTCTAACCAATTGAGCTAACAAGCCAACTGAGAGCTGGTCATTAAGTTGGTTCGTAATATACCCGGGAAAGATAACTGCGAGTTCAAATATATGAATCTCATATATTCATAATTTCATCTTCATCTTTCCCGGGTATATTACGAACCAACTTAATGACCAGCTTCCAGTTGGCTTGTTAGCTCAATTGGTTAGAGCGCTGCACCGGTATCGCAGAGGTCAGGGTTCGAATCCCGGCAAGCCTGATTTTTTCAGGCTTTCTTTTCGCAACTGCATAAGTTGCGTTAATAACTGCGAGGATCTTCTTTACATTTATTTCTTTATTCCGCAGTTTAAATATATGAATTTCATATATTCATAATTTCAATAAATTCATCTGTATGGACGGAAAATTAGCCTGCGTCGCAGACACTCTACACCGCCTGTATAGACCGTCTGCGAATTAGTGCACAATATCGTGTTCGAATCCCGCAGAGTCGCACGGACATATGTAGGCATTTTTGATTGGCTTGTTTCTTACGCAGTTTATGATTGGTCCAATGATCACGTAAGATCATCACGCGAGATTTTGTGACAAGAAGAGAAATACAAATATATTCAGAAATTGTACATTGTGTTTGCAGATGAATACCTGAATACCTTATGTCTGATTCGCCAGTTAACTGTTGTTTATGTTTGCGTGACATTGAAAAGAGTTACGAATGACTAATCTTAGAAAGATGTAGCAAGGACTTCGACATTCTCGCCGAAATCGAAAGCCTCGAACTCTCGTCCCTCGACAGCAAGTATATATGCAGACAGTGTGTTGCGGACTTCTCATCCAAAAAGGACAAGTAGAATCCGAGTTAAAAAATATCTGCGAGAAAGCAAAGAGAGCAGGAGAGTCATTGGAGAACGATGTGGATGCATCGGCAGCAAAAAGGGCAAGAACTGTGGAACCTGAGAGTTTCCCTCTACGACAATGTAATTGCCATTAATTACTTGTTGGACGATATCTGGGTCCTCTTCGTCAGTAATAGCGATCGCTGGCACTCCATTGTTGTTGAGAAAAAGAACTTGGTCTTCCATTAAAGATCGTAAAGGCGAAATCACGACCACAAGACTAGAGCCCCGAGGTTTATCAAGCAGAGCATCTGCAGCGATTGGAAGACACGGGAAAATCAAGGATTTCCCGTAACCAGTCGGCAAATTCACAAACACATTCCGGCCTTCAAGGAATCCTCTCAGAGCATTTTCCTGTTCAGGAAGAAGGCTTTCAAGTTCGAACTGCTCCTTCACTGCTGTAAAAGCTCTTTGCCAACTTCCCTCTGTAAATTTCGTTATGTCGAGCGAGGAATGATGTACCGTCACGCACACGCAAGAATTGGACCAATTGTGAGGCGCGTAAGAAACCCGCCTATCAGAATCGCTTACATATATCTGTGCGACTCTGCTGGATGTCGGAACGAGCTTTTGTGTACTAATTCGCAGACGGACTATATCGACGGTTTCGAGTTTCGACAACGCGTGGGCCGGCTGCAACGCAGGCTACGGAAAATCTGTATTCTTCAAAACGTTGGCAGAAAAGGGAATTCTAAGAATAGGAGACCTAATTTCTGAAAACAACGAATTAATAACCAAACGTAAGGTGAGAGAACTGAACCTTACTCCTTTGGATCTCCTTAGACTTGTCTTCGTGGTAAACGCCCTGCCAAGTGAGTGGCGAGACTTACTAAAAAGGTCCTCTCACTCTGACAAAAGGACGTTGAATCGACAGGACCAAATTGTTTTGAGTTTAAATGGGCAAAAGACTCCGATCAATAAAGCTGTGTCAAAAACTATCTATAAAGAACTCCGAAACAGAGTTATCAGTATCCCTTCTGCTCAAAAGAAATACAATAGCTGTTTTGTAAATGATAACCTTGATTGGAGCGAAATATATAGCTTACCACATCGTGTCACCTCCGATACAAAGCTTCGTGAATTTCAATTCAAACTATTAAACAGGTACCTGGGGAGAAACGACTCTTTAAATAAAATAGGTGTTTTGCCTTCCCCAGCATGTTCTTTTTGTGGAAAAGAAAACGAATCCCTCGAACACATCTTAATCTTTTGTCACTGTGCCAAAGATTTTTGGGCAGAGGTTATTAAGTGGCTCTGCAATTTAAAAGTCAATGTTAACAGTCTTAATAACAGAGAAATCATGCTTGGAATGCCGGATTGTGAAGACGAGTTATTTGTTACTCATGTACTACTAATCGCCAAAAACACCTATCCTCTTATTAACGTCTTCATTGGTAGACTAAAAAAGATTCGAAATCTTGAACTAGTGATTGCAAAGTCAAAGAATAAGTTATCCGACCATACTGCAAAATGGGGCAAATTTCTAAAAAATACTGACTTATAATTCGCGCATCTAAGTACTACGCTTTAAATATTTGTCATGCGTACTAGGTTGAACACATTGCGGTCTGTTGTGTGTTGTGATGCAGTGTATGTGTGCTCGGGTGCGTGTGTTTCTGAAAGTGTGAATTATTAATGATTTAGCATTGTATTGTAACGGAAAGATAATGAATTTCATTAGTGATGTAGTGTAATATATATTGTAAGTAGTTTAATGCGTGATGTGTATTGTAAGTAGTTTAATGTGTAATGTATATCGCAAAAAGTTTAACGTGTAATGTATATTGTAAGTAGTTTAATGTAATGTAAACGTATAAAGCTAGTGCTGTAGATTATTAGCAGAAGGCAGCAAAAAAATAAAAAATTACACACGAAAAAAAAAAAGAACAGGTCCCCATGCTGAGAATCGGTGGGCTGAACTCAGATCAACCCTGTTTCCAGGCCCTTTCACCTCCTCTCCCCTCCCCCCCCTACCAAAACAGAAAAAAACAAAAAAAACAAACAAAAAAACGAAAAGAAAGAAAGGAGAGTTACAAAAGAAAAGACGAATCGTTGGAAAATTGCCTGGTTTGATCTGCGTGATGTTTTGTCCATCGCATAAAAAACTGACCAAAGTGCAGAGATTCCGGTTTGTGCCAATAACAGAAAAGCACTTCTAACCCAAAGCTAACCCAGATCTTTATCCGTTTATTACGAGGTTGGAGTGCAATCTGTAATTTGTGTCGTGGCAGGCAAGAAGGTAAAACTTGTACCTCTGCATTTCTTTGGACTAACTTTCCCGGGTTTAATTTGCGTTATCGACCATGCACAAAATAATCGAAATAAAAAGCGCACTATGGTTAGTTTCTTTCTCAGTCATGCCAAGTTAAAAAAATATATATATAAATAAGAAAGAAAAATTCATGTACCTCGAACATTTAAACTCAAAACGATGGCATCTTTCACTTTCCGTGCAATTAGCCATTTGGGTACTAACAGCCATAATGATTTCTAAGGAACAGTTTGTTTCTCAAAGAATTGTGAGTAACAACTAAAACTCAATAGTCTATTATAAATGAAATAAAAACAATAATGACGAGCACGCTTACAAGAAACTTCATAATGGCAGCCATCCATTCTAAACCAGTTGATAGACAAAGACATGACAAGATAGCTGGGATGGTGTTTTCGTTTCCATTTAAAAAGGTTCTCTTTATAAATGTTTCTCGTTATGTTTCGCTCAGACGCAAAGTGGTTAAGCTTAAAATAGCTGCACTTGTCACCAATCTGAAGTGTATTTTTGCATATTGGTTGTCGGCTTCGTGTTCAAAGACCTTATCGTTAACACTCATTCATGGATACTCAGATGACTTGACTAATGCAATCAGATAAAAGAGGGATGTGAACTTGGCCGACCACCGGTGAATACTAAGCTTTAGACCACACACTTTTATTCTTGTGAAGGAAACAAAAAAGTTGGAATTTTAAGAGTTCATAATGGCAACCACTAGTGTGTATCGAGAGTTAGCTGCAAGATTATTGTCATTAATGTGATGTACAATATATGTATGTATTTTTTTCAATTTAGCTCAAGTCAATCCTGATATATGTCACCATACCACTCATTCATATATTTGCTCACAAATAAGAGAAATAACTTTGCCGCGCAAACTTAATCTCAGAGGTAAAGAAGAAACAGTCACAAAGTTTAAACAAAGAAAAGGAGTACTGACTGAGAAATGCTTGTTTGGGGTGACTAAATAATGATAATATAAAAATTGCGTGTTGTTTGAGCCCCCTGTTAGATCTTCCTAAATTAAGGGACTTTCGCCTGCGCAGCAACCACTCCACCCAACTCAAAAGCAATTGAATATTTTTATTGATGTCATCATTAACAGCATTTGGTATCTAACGTCGCAGTTAGCTATTGTCTTGTGTTTAAACTTAGGCTTTAAGAGCCATTTTCTGTGAATATCGAGAATCGAAAGACACTCACAAAAAATCGAATTTTTTTTTCTTTTGCCAAAACATCACTTTGGGTAAGCTAATTCAAGAAAAAATAATCCAAAGTTCCAACGAGTTATTTAACGGACGAAAATTTAAAAAGTTCGAAAAATGCATAAAATGGCGGTTTTAGGGCCTCTAAACGGCTCAAATTCTCACTCAACTTTAGGAAGTCGGTGAGCGCGTAAAAAAGATTCCTTTAAAACGAAACAAACCACGAACATTATTGAACCTTTCTACTTTAAGACTGTGTAATAAATTTGCCAATGTTTGGTTTCGAACATTTTCAAGCGGCGTTTTTGTCGAGCCGCTCTTAACCTTGTTTATCACAAGGTAAAATGAAGGCCAACTTCGGCCGCTTAAAACGGCATCTGGTATGTATCGTTCAGTGATTAAGACTACACAGAAAGAAAGCTATGTCATTGTACTTTTCACCAGGAAAGTTACAGCTTTGGGAATCAAATACTTCCCCGTCAGTAAATTTTTACTGTTTAGTGATCTGAGCGGGTGGAATTATATGCAAATTACAGATTTAATTCCGGGAATACTGCTAACAATTACAAAGGTCGTGTAAGATAGGCTCACCAATAGTTACACATGCACGCACAATGTTTTCCCTGATCTTTGAAAGAAAGTTCTGCTTTCTTGAGTCTTGCTGAGTCTTATTATGTTAAAACAAAGCAGATTTTTAACGGCATTTCAACAAGACAGGTATCCACTCATTCAACTTAACCAAGATAACATCGAAAACACAGAGAAACGACGTACTATGCCGCCTACCTTGCCAACCGAAAACGCAACAATACAACAGAAAAACATTCCAAACTGTAAACAAACGAATTTTCAGTTTCCTGATTGAGCGAAGATATTTTAAACTCATCGCCTAGAGGAATAGGCGGAAAGACGGGTGTCCTCTGCACTAACCCTCGGGGGTTGAAGCGGAATAATGAATATTGAATACTGGCTTAAAATTGTAAAGGAATATTGAATATTGGCTCAAAATTGTAAGGAATATTGAATATTCAGTTTTTTAATCAAGAATATTGAATACTTGCAAAGAGAAAATAAGTTCTCCTCACCCTCTCTGTCTCCAAATGAGAATCGCAGGTGTTCTATATTTTCGATATTTGGCAGGCGCTCTGCCTCATGTTAAGCTTACAAAATTTGCAACGCGGACTACTCCCCAAGGGAGATATTTTCTTGTGACGTCACTTTCAAAGCACATGCTTCAGTTGACCGCTTTAAATTTCGACGCTTTGGTTACGGTCTAAGAACTGTTCGGACTTGTAAAGATGGGAAAGCACAGGAAAGACAGGTAAGTAAAGCTTTTAAACTATTTTTAACTTGAACAGATTTCCAAACCATAAGCTTACAACAACGACGACAACAACAATAAAAATCGAGAGTTCTTTTCTAATCGATTTCTAAGTGTAGTGTTTGAAATCTAAGTAGATCCATGCATCTTCGCCATTTGACCGCTAATAAACTCATCCGAAACTCATGTTGACTTCAGTCTGCCAGCGAAACCAAATAACGCTACAGACAAGAAGTCACAGTGAAAGGTGAAAAGGATAACATACTATTTTTCTGCAATTGAATGAACAATGATAGTTCACAAGCCTCAAAGTCGATCTCAAAGTAGACTTGAATCGAACTTGAAAACTTTTGGCCCTTCAACTCTGCCAACTAACGAATCTAAACATTTTTATCCGTTTGTTAGCTCACATTGAAGCTCACAGATTCCACGTTGGAAAACAGAACACCACGAAAAAAATGTTTTAATTGGCCTTATCACGGTTTTCTACGCCATCTTGACAGGTAGGCAACGTAGTTAGAAATTATAGTGTGTGTATGGAAATCCGACGGCAATATTTTTTTCAAAAATTGAATTCTGGACAACTTATGAATTGTAAAGTTAAAATGCTAGGCAAAAGTTTTTATTCACCAAGTTTGAAAGATGTAGCTTGGCTAGAAAGCGTTTAGTTACGTTTTTAATTTTCCATCCAGTTGTCTATATTTTCCCGTAAATTGACGCGGTTCGCGGGAAAAAAAATATAGGCAAATGTATGGAAAATTAAAAACGTAACTGAACGCTTTCTAGACCAGCTACATCTTCCAAACTTGGTCAATAAAAACTTTTGCCTAGTATGTTTACTTTACGATTCATAAGTTGTCCAGAATTCAATTTTTGAGAAAAATATTTGCCATCGGATTCCCATACAAACACTATAATTTCTAACTGCGTTGCCTTCCCGTCAAGATGGGGTCGGAAAAAAATTAGCCTTTTTTGAGCAATGAGTCACGTGAAGGAACTCGAGGAATGTATCATTGTAGATACTCTTCTTGTAATGAGATAAAAATTTGCGGCGCATTAGAACCTTGGCTGCTTGGGCA